>PVHT021183517.1:4331193-4423728 GCA_004024745.2 Catagonus wagneri
TTTTTTTTTTTTTTTTTTGGTCTTTTTAGGGCAACACCCGCAGCATACAGAGGTTCCCAGGTTAGGGTCATATCAGAGCTGCAGCTGCCGCCCTACACCACAGCTCACAGCAACGCTGGATCCTTAACCCACTGAGCGAGGCCAGGGATCGAACCTGCATCCTCATGGTTACTAGTCAGATTCGTTTCCACTGAGCCACGATGGGAACTCCATTAATAATTAATTCTATATGCCAATTACTTGTAAACTTTTACCTTTATTTTTCTCCCTCTTATATTACAGTTTTAATGTTCTTCTGGTTTGGCCTATTAATCTTCAGCTTAACTCACATGTATTTTATCTTATAATTTTTAAATTCTTAACTTTTTGGTGTATATTTTATTATTTTACTAATTTCTATTGAATTTCTTTTGCTTTCAGTTATTTTTTTTTCCAGATTTGACTTTACCCTGGAGCCTCTGCCTTCCCTTTATCCCTTGACTTGCATGTTTTCATCTCTTCTGAACTGTTTTCTCATACGCTTCCTGTTTGATATTAATAATAAGTTTAGATACGCAGGTAAACGTTTCCACAGGTGAGACGAGCTGAGGTGCCAAGGTTACACATTAATGTAGAGAGGTGGCGGGACCGCATGCTAGACCCAGCACTCCTCAAATGGGCCTGAAGGATGAAAACAGGTGTCATGAGGGAGGAATGGGGGCTTACGCTCAAAGAAATCTGGTAAATCAGAGTCAGATTTCTTTACGGAAAGGCACCTCTGATCCTTTAATGTGCAAGAGGCAGACATAATAATTTGTCTAGGGCACATTTGCTTACTTCTCACATTAAAAACTTCAAAGAACTAGTGGTTTTTGGAACGTACACTGTGAAATGATGTGTCATAAACCTGAATTTGCTTCATCTTATTAGCAGTCCCTTCTGTCAAAGGACCCACTCACCGCACAGGTAGAGCCTTTGTGGTTTGCTCTGGCAGCTCGGGCGGATTCACAAACATCAGTTTGAGCAGCAGCTCCAAATAGCCAATATGTCTGGCCAGTCTAGTACTGAGAACCCAGGCCCAATTCCAACTCTCTCCTTCTCTTCGTCCACCAAAGTAAATGACGACTGAAATTCACAGTTCAAAAAAAAATTATTCATAACACTCATCAGTCAAGTAGCCTCTTTTCTCCAAATAGTCAAGTGTCAAGTAGTGACAGGCAGGCTTACATGACTTTCATGGCTTCATGCTATCTCCTACCTACTTCTCAAAGAATTCCTCAATTATTTAACACCTTGGGTATGTGAAAAATGGAAAACAAAAATATGACATAAGAAAAACAATCAGAAGGATAAGGCCTTAAACAGAAATACATTACTTAGTTCAGATGCAAATGTTAATGACTTCGGGTTTATCGCTATTTGCAACTATTTTAGTTACCAATTCCTCCAATAGGAAATCTATTTCCTTACCTACAAATGACGACAACGCCGAGAACAGGGACTACATACATATACACTTTTTATTTTGATCTTAGATAAAATAAAAATTACAGTCATGATCAACATGTTCAAGAGTGTGCCCTGATGGCTACAAAGACTTACTTTCGAAAAGACTTAAATATAAATCATTAATTAACATATAAAAGGGAAAGTATAATAAATTAGAGTTCTGCTTCAATACTAACAAGTTTTTAAACACTAGTCAATTATGCTAGTTTTTAAAGCTACTCCAGCCAGGCTGGGGACAATGTTCCTCTAGGCCAACTTATCAATAGCAAAAAATATCGGTTTTCCTAATTATAAGAATCATTTACAGACTTTGGAGATAGATGAAGTTTTTAGTAAAACAATGGGCTTTGACATGCTTTACATTTTTTAAAAAGATAAAAGGCAAAGACTTACCAAAAAAAATATATAAGAGAGCCAAGAAGCTCAATGACACCGCTATTCCAAGATTTGGGTCAACTGTAAAAGCAAACAACAAACCAAGCCCTCCACAGAGAAGCAGGGTCAGAAATACTATAAGCCATGAAAATTGAAAAAGAGGTTCAATCTGTTGTCCTGCAAATGTTTTCATTTCATCTGAAAGAGAAATTAATGAGAAAACGTGTTTTAAGATGTACAACTTCGATCTGAAAATCTCACGTTTTCAAAACACGCGTTTACTGGGCCCTTGTCCCTACCGAGAGCGTTGCTGCTCCGCCACTCTAACCAGCGTTCCCCTGGGAGAAGAACCCCACCCCCGGGGCACACCCACGCTCGGCCCGTGTCCCACCCTCTCTCTTGCTCCATACGGACACCCACAGAATCCTCTCTCACATATTCCCATCGGTCAAGATCTCACTGATATTTATCTTCATGGTTTGTATTATACAATCAGTAAGGTACTGTTCCACATATAAAACTAAAGATTATGATTTTGCTGTGTGTTTTCCAACTGCAAGTCATCGCCGTTCACCTCTGCCCCTCCCCGCCCTCTCCCTCCAAAGACACTGGAGGGTCACTGCTCTCAAAACGGGTGGTGAGCCCAAAGGAGCCCTAACCAGTCATTCTTACTACAGAACTTAGTAAAAATGTTACAGGCAACACTGAAACCTGTTCTTGAAGAACGAGTAAGATTTTGCCAAGCACAAGGAGTGGGGAGCCATCTAGGAGGGAGCCACTCAGGAAAAAGGTCTGTAAGAGCAAACGGCGGCACTGAGCACACAGAGGTGGTACTGGCAGGTGTGACCAAGCAAACCGACCTGTCTGTGAAGGGCCCCGAACAGGATGACTATAAATACTATGTGCAGAAAATCTGCTACCGAGGAGTTTTAAGTATAACACACCTGGATCTTTGTTTCAGAACGAGAACTCAAATGACCGTGTGCAGGATCAACTACACACCTATGTATACAGCTCTATTTTTCTTTACTTAAAAAAAAATACACAAGAGAAAACTTTGCTAAATATACAGACTTTTTACAAACGTGCCCTTACCTTCCAGCTTCTTGAGTAAGAAGGATTTCCCACTTCCCCACTGTGCATACAGCCCCACACAAATGGGGGGCTGCATGGTGGGCTCGCTGAGAATATCCGCCAGGGCGCTGCTGTACAAATCATAGCCAAGCATGTCACCGTCGGTTTCGGTGGGAGACAAGTGTCCTGGAGTTACAAACACACCATATCCTCACATTACAAAAAGGCATTGCTATTAGAAAGGAACATCAATCCTCATTTACTGTTTATTCAATTAGAGGGAAAAAACCTTGGAGTTCCCGTCATGGCTCCATGGAAATGAATCTGACTAGTATCCGTGAGGATGCAGGTTCAATCCCTGGCCTTGCTCAGTGGGTTAAGGATCTCGTGTTGCCGTGAGCTGTGGTACATACAGGTGGCAGATGTGGCTCAGATCTGGCGCTGCTGTGTCTGTGGTGTAGGCCAGTAGCTACAGCTCCGATTTGACCCCTAGCTGGAAACCTCCATATGCTGTGGGTGTGACCCTAAAAAGACATAAATAAATAAATAGGCTCTTTAAAAAAACTTACTATAAGTGGTTAGACCTGTGTAAAATATTTTCAGAGATTCTTAGGTTAATACCATATTTCATTGAAGTTAAGATACCTATAATTATAAGATGCATCATTATTACATACTACTAAAAAAGAAAAAAATGATGCCAAATTGTGACATAATGCTTTCTTACCCATCCATTATAAGACATGTTCCAATTTCAGAGATGCAAAAATGTGGAATAAGGTATTATTTGAGACTCAATAAAATGATGAAAACCAAAACTAGCCCATAGGAATCAACTCAGTGTGCATAATGGCTGCATAAAGCGGCTGTAACATGCTAGCGAAGGATGTGATAGATAACCAGAGCAAAGGAGACAGTCTGCGGTTCCAGGGACAAAGGCTTAAAAACAGCAATTCTCCCCAAATTAATCTACCACTTTAAAGCAATTCCAATAAAAATCCATGAGAATACTGTGAAAAATTGAAAAGCAGGAAGACCATGTAAGAATAATGAAAAAAAATTCAAGACTACCAAAAGTGGTTGTCTCTGAAGAAGAACCAGAATACATTTTAAAGCTACAATAACCAGAACATCACATAACTCGCACAGGATAGTCACGTGAGTGGCATTTTCCAATCAGCGGGGAAAGGATGTATTAACAAGTGGTGTTGGGAGAAGTAAACCATCTATTTTTAAAATAAAGTTAAAACTCTACGTCTTAGGCTTTAACAAAAATAAGTTTCTGAAACAGTAAAAAATTAAATACAGAGAATAAAACTCTAAAAGTACTAGAAGGAAATGTAAGAGAAAAACCTTTTAAAATGCTTGTGTGGAAAAGGCCTTTCTCAATATAATACTAAAGCCAGAACTGCAGGAAAAGACCAGCAAACTACAAATTTATATAACCTTGGGATGGGGAATTAAAAAAACCCATCCCCATAAGCAAAGAATAAGCTGGGGAGAGAGATATGATATGTAGGCTGGACTCTGGAGCAATATCTTTTTTTTTTTTTTTTTTTTTTGTCTTTTTGCCCTCTTATGGCCACACCCACGATATATGGAGGTTCCCAGGCAAGGGGTCTAATCGGAGCTCTAGCCGCTGGCCTATGCCAGAGCCACAGCAATGCCAGATCCAAGTTGCAACTGTGACCTACACCACAGCTCACAGCAATGCCAGATCCTTAACCCACTGAGGGAGACCAGGGATCGAACCCACAACCTCATGGTTCTTAGTCGGATTCATTTCCGCTGTGCCACGATGGGAACTCCTGGAGCAATATCTTTAATACGTAAAGTCACAAAATTATTTTTTTAATATTAAAAACTCAAGAAAAAAGCGGGCAAAGAGGAAAACAGCAAAAATACAAGTAGCCTATGAACATATTAAAAGATCTCAATTTTTCTGTTTTAATCATAATAACTTTACAATGCAAATTAAAATGAAATGTTTTCTTAGTGGTCTGATTAGCAAAGATTTAGGAAGCTGGAAATATCCAGTGCTGGCAAGGTTGTAAGGAACTGCACTATCATACATGGTCCAAGGAAGAAAAAATTGTTACAACCATTTTTTTAATAATTTATTTTTTATTTGCTTTATTTTTTTTAATTTATCTTTTTTTTTTTTTTTGGTCTTTTTAGGGCTGCACCTGTGGTATATGGACGTTCCCACTGGGAGCTGAATCGGAGCTATAGCCATGGGCCTACACCCAGAGCCATAGCAACTCAGATCCAAGATAGCTCATGGCAACTCTGGATCCTTCACTCACTGAGCGAAGCAGGGATAGAACCTGTGTCCTCATGGATGCTAGTCAGATTCATTTCCGCTGAGCCACAACGGGAACTCCCTGTTACAACCATTTTGGATAAAAGTCTACCAAAATTATGAACAGCCACTGACTTGCCAATTCTACTTTTGGAAGTTTAGTTTAGATTATTTTAAGAAAATAATCCTAAAAATGAGTGTTAATGGATATACGTACAAAGATGTTCACTGAAGCATCAGCTTTTAGCAGCAAAATAAATATTCGTCAACAAAGAACTGAATGTACCATTAGAACTTAGAATGAGGAGTTCCCGTGGTGGCGCAGTGGAAACAAATTAAAATATGGTATAGCTCATTATTTAAAACTTTTACAATGTGGTATCACTCACGCTTTTTTTTAAGGCTATATAAATAGTACAAAACATCTCTAGAAATATATATATATATGTGTGTATATATATACATATATATATAAAGAAAATCCTGGTAAATTCTTCAAATAACTACAAATTGGGAGATAAGAGACAATGGGAAATTTACACTTTCTACTATATTTATGTCTTCATTCTTAAAATTTAATGCATGCGTTATTATATCCTCAGAAAAAAAATGTGTGATTATCCTCAGAAAAAAATATTTTAAAATACAAAAACTTATAATGCAATAGAATCAGACTTAAAACAAGATGTCATGAACAGCTAAACTGAGAAGTTAACAGGATTCTCCTGTCTCCTGCTGGTTTCTGAGACCAAGATGTCTCTTTTTTTAAAAATTCTAGCAGAAAATTTTTCCATATTTCAAAAGACCACGTGTAAATAATTAGATTCTCTGTGCATCCTTTTCAATCAAAAACTATTTTAGTACAGGAGTTCCCTTCGTGGCTCAGTGGTTAACGAATCCGACTAAGAACAATGAGGTTGCGGGTTCGATCCCTGGCCTTGCTCAATGGGTTAAGGATCCGGTGTTGCCGTGAGCTGTGGTGAAGGTTGCAGATGCGGCTCGGATCCCGCGTTGCTGTGGTTGTGGCGAAGGCCGGCAGCTACAGCTCCTGTTAGACCCCTAGCCTGGGAACCTCCATATGCCGCAGGTGCCGCTCTAGATAAAGGCAAAAAGACAAAAAAACAAAACAAAACTATTTTAGTACAATATTCAAGGCTACGCTAGATGTTACAGAGTTACAGAGGGCATAAGAAGAAACAGCCCCTGCCCTGAAGAACCTGAAATCCGGAAAGGAGAATATTCTAAAAGAAACAAAGTAAAAGGCCACATATAGTAAGTTCTAAAAAGGGAAATATAAACACAGATGCTTTAGTATTCAAATGAAGCAAAGTTTTTTCATTCTGTTTTGTTTTTAGGGTCGCACCCACAGCATATGGAAGCTCCCAGGCTAGGTGTGGAATCAGAGCTACAGCTGCTGGCCTCCGCCACAGCCACAGCAACGCCTGATCTGAGCCTCATCTGCGACCTACACCACAGATCATGGCAACGCTGGATCCTTAACCCACTGAGCGAGGCCAGGGACTGAACCAGCATCCTCATGGATGCTAGTCGGGTTCCTTACCACTGAGCCACAGTGGGAACTCTTGAAGCAAACATTTTATCTGGTGAGGCTGGTCAGTTAAAACATCCCTGAGAAGGAGACAAGCCTGTCCAGCCTTGGAGAGGGGAGAATTTAACCAGAACATTCACAGGACAGAGAGAGCACAGCACAAGCAAAGAAAACTGTGAAGTGCTCGAGGCCTCCTCAGAAGAGAGAGCACGTTTTGATAAAAGTATTCCTGTGAGAATAACAAGGGAAAAGATTTTTAGAAAAGTAGGTAGATTTTTAGAGCTCTGAAAGCACTTAACTGAGAATGCTACAACACGATGCAAGAGAGCTTTCGCCCGGAAGGTCTTTTTCCATGGTAAAAGGGTAAATTCCTCAACTTGCATAATCTCCAGTTAAGTGACAAATGCAAAATTGCTGTTGGTCTCAATTTTTTCATAGACAATCATTTCTTAAAATGTCAGATACAAAACCCAATACTTACTGGCTCCAAATATTTGAGTTAAAATACTTTTCTGATGGCTACAGTCAATGTTGTAGGGAGTCTCGCCGGCTTTGTTGGGCCTGTAAAGTAACCGGCCATCCTTGGGATTCCTTAAAAGAAGTTCCGCCAGTTTCCGACTCCTCCCACGAATAGCGATATGCAAAGGAGTGTCTCCTTTCTGTAAAACAGTGGCAGGAAACCTGAACGTTCACATTTTTTACATATAACATATACAATTTTCATGTTTCTATAAAATAGAAAATCTGAGCTTTTCATATTTTTCATATAGGATCATAAATTATATGACTTTTCTCTCTCTCTCTCCCACAATTTCCTTCCCGAGCTTTTCTCGGGCATCCTTTCTCCCACAGTCCTCTAGAATGAAAGAGGACCAGCAACAGGCTTTTTCCTTGTGGCGTCTCCCAGGCCCTAGATCCACTTCCATCACAGGTTGGTAACCACCACCATCCAAGTACTTCTGTCCACAGATAGCATCCACCTTCCTCAACTAATTTATAGTTTGTTTCACGAGGTTCTTCTCCATCTTTGTAGTAGGCTGGTCAGTCCATGCTGATACTCCACTGGCACGAGCGGCCTCGTCTTTCCCAGGCCCTCTGTCACCACCAGGTTTGCCTCCTCGCTCTCTCCCTTGGAGCCGTCTATGCTGCACCCATCCTCTCTGGCTGCCACAGCCTCTTGCGTTCTCTTCGGCTTTCACCTCTCCCTAACACCACCCTACTTTCTTCCCTTATGAGAATCTCCGATCACATCAGTATTCACAGCCAACGTGAATGAAAACTGTGTAAAAAAAAAAATCAGTCTGCAAGGCGTTCTGCCACTTTTTACCTCACGAACACCTCTCTTAAAGACAATGACCCATGAAGTCAATTAAAATCTTCCCAATTAAAAAAAAAGACAAGGACGCAAAAGTTAACCAATGAAATTCTCAGTTCTGGTCCACTCCGCTCTCTCTCAGACACCACATGGAAATGACGCTCAGCGTTCTTCCTGTGGCTTCCACGGCATGACCTTATCTTGACTTTGACTCAGCCCTGCTGCCTCTGGTCTTCCTTTTCTAGATGCCCTTCCTACATCCTAAACACAGCACAATAACTATGTACTGAGCTCACTGCACATTGGCACCGAGCTGGTTACTCTGGGGAATAAGAAGACGAAAGACAAACAGGCCATCACCTTCACCGGTTACAGTGCTGTCAGAAGAGACTGGATAAATATGCACAACTATAAAACCAGCTAGAATGTGACACACACTATAAGGAAAGTTTGACCTCAGCTTTCTTTCATCTTTCTTCCAAACTGATGATATGTGTCACTGCCATGCAGCTCTCAACTTTTGGTGACTAACTGCAAAATTCCTATCATCAGCCTTGATTTCCTGCCTCAATTCTAGAACTCTACTTTTCATGGCCTACCGGCCACTGCCTCCTGAATGCCTTACCAGCTCTCAAACTAAACACATCTAAACTGAATTTCATCATCTTATTTCTCCACCTGAACCCCATTTCTTATCCCCAAACCTACAAGAAGGCAGAAATACCATGAGCAGGATTTCAGCCAGACAGAAAATTTCTGAGAATGCAGAGAAGACATTTAACATACTCTGCCAAACACTGAAAAACAGAGATCGGTGATGGACTAGGCAAAAATAACATTAATCTTTATTCTTAAATTTTTAGATGAAATCCTCTATGAAGAGCCAGGTTCAAGACCTTCACAAGTTTGTATTCCAGATTCTGGCAGGACAGCACCGCGTCCATCCTGAGCAAGTATGTGTGAACATTCATTAAAAGAATATTCCGGGAGTTCCCGTTGTGGCTCAGTGGCTAACAAATCCAACTAGGAACTGTGAGGTTGCGGGTTCGATCCCTGGCCTCACTCAAGGGTCAAGGATCCGGCACTGCTGTGAGCTGTGGTGTAGGTTGCAGACACGGCTCGGATCCCACATTGCTGTGGCTGTGGCATAGGCCGGTGGCTACAGTAGCTCCGATTCGACCCCTAGCCTGGGAACCTCCATATGCTGTGGGTACGGCCCTAGAAAAACAGAAAGCCAAAAAAAAAAAAATATTCCAGGTATCATATGCTTATCAGCAATATGAACTAAATCAGGATTCCGTGGCAAGGTTCTTGAGGAAACTCAATTATTATAAAATAGTTATTTACAAATGCCATGTCACAGAATTAATGAGGCCACTGGAACCTTAAAGGGCACAGAGTCCAGAGGTTCCCTGTTGCAAATTAGGGGACCAGTGCCAGAAATCAGTCAACAGCAGGATGGGGAAAACAGGCAATACAGGATATTTTCTAGAAAGTTAAATATATTCGATTTCAGAAACTTCTTTGATTTTATGTATGTCCTTTCTAATTTTTAATGTTAAAGTTTTTTTATATTTTCTTTTATATGAAGCTATATTAATATAGTAATGATAGATGGAATGGATTTTTGGTTTTTTAATGTTGTTTTTTGATTAAATAAAAAGTAAATATATTTTAATTATGTGTTTCCTTGTTTAATTCCCTCGTGAATAATACAAAGATAAGCTTTAATCTATTATGGATCAGGAAAGCCCAAAGCATTATACATTCAGAGAACTATTAGTTCATACATAAATCAACTCCTTTTCTAGGAGGAAATCAATATGAAGTAGAGCAAGAACCCTGCTTAAAATGAAAACAAACAAAAACCAGGAATCAATTCCATATGAAGTATTAAGCAATTTGGAGTTACATTTCTTTTTTTCTTTCCCTTTTTTTTTTTTTTTTTTTTCTTTTCAAGACTGCACCCATGGCATATGGAAGTTCCCAGGCTAGGGGTCAAATCAGAGCTGCGGCTGCCGGCCTGCACCACAGCCAGAGCAATGCTAGACCTGAGCCGCGGCTGCGACCTACACCACAGCTCACGGCAACGCTGGATCCTTAACCCACTGAGCGAGGCCAGGGATCGAACCTGCATCCTCATGGATACTAGCTGGGCTCATTACTGCTGAGCCACAACAGGAACTCCCAGGAACATTTCATTGAAAGAACTAAGACAAGGACATAGGGCAGAACCTTGTCCCCTGCCAGTGATCAGGAATGTCAACTTTGAGCGTATCTTTTCCAGCCCCTCGGATTCTCCCTCCTGACAAGCCCCACACCGGTGCCAGCCTCCTTGCATGCAGTCAGTGCAGCTCCCTGTAACAGCACGAGCCTTAGAAGGTCACCCAGAGCCGCTCCTTTAACAGCAGGCTGCGCGCGCCCACTCCTCAGCACACTGTCAAGACACCACAGCATCCAAATCCCACACGGATATCCCCAGCTAGTAACCCCCCCACAAAGTCAAATCGGGCCCCCGTCAGGGCCCCAGCAGCCCTCCAAAACACGCTCCCTGCACAGACGCTTACCTTGTCTACAGCAGACACTTTAGCTCCTTTATCCAGCAGCAGCTCCACCACTTCAATATTCCTCATCTTGGTAGCCTTTATAAGAGGTGTCTCACCGTCCTGGGGGCACAGAGAAGAAGGTGTCCGGATTAATACCTTTACTCCTCGATGTTTTAAGCCACATAAGCACACATGCCAAGAACTCAAATATCTGAGTCTATATTAAAAATGTTCTCAATAAAACAGAATTGAAAAACTAGCAAGAAAGTGCTTTTCCTTTCCCAGCCAATCAGTAGTATGACAACACTTTTACCTCTCAGCACGGAATGCACCCGTCGCTTACCAGTCGTTTCTGCCCTGAGCTCACGGCTACTGCCTCTCCAGTCCCCACCACCTCCAGCATCCTCCGCCATCTGGGCAGCTCCTCCAGAGGCCGTTCCCCTGTCTCTCTGTCTCCCCACCGACACCCCAGCCTCCAGCCTGCCCACGCCCAGGCAAGGCAGCGAGTGGATCTACCAGATGTCTACAGCAGCACCTCTGTGTACAACAGGGCAGACAGGCTCGTACAAGCGGCATGCCTTTGCAGAACCTCCAAGGAGTTCACAATTGCTTTCAAAATCAAATTAAGAGGAATAAGAAGAAACCACAGTCCAGCTCTGAATTAGGAAAGAGCAAATTTTGGTCAGAAACCACCCGGGACCACAGGGTCCAAAAGAAAAAGAAAAGAGATTAGCAAGGAGCCACCACCTGTAAAGCAGAAGGTGCCCAGGAAGTGCTCTTCCCGAGGGCACTGAGGCTGCCATCACTGGTTAGAAAATGCTGCTCCAAATCTGTAGCAAGTGAAATAGGATTGTTTTATGCCTGATTTCATAAGTTTGCTTTATCCATTAAGAATTCCTGCCATTTCAATCCAGAATTCCAAATACATTTTCCCTTGGAAAACTATTTCACATAAGGTCAAATATAATGACTAAAGTCTTACAGTTTTACGCTTTCCACATGATTTGAGTAAAATAAACGCAAGTGGCTGGTTTGGCGAACCACTCACAGGGATCTTTCAAAAGGAAATGTGTTCTGCCGTCCAAACAACGGGGCATGAAATACTTCTGGGGAAATGATCTGTCTGCAATTTATGAACAGCTGATACCACACTTCCTGAAAGTATTTAACTAAAATAACAAATTATACAGTGTATTTTCCTGTGAATACCTAACTCCTGCAAGGACACAAAGTTACTCCTCGATTTAATACAGAACTTGACCAGTAAACCCAGTATAGTTCCAATATCAAACAACTGCAAAAACTGAAAATAAGA
The DNA here is from genome assembly GCA_004024745.2 of Catagonus wagneri. Lineage (NCBI taxonomy): Eukaryota > Metazoa > Chordata > Mammalia > Artiodactyla > Tayassuidae > Catagonus > Catagonus wagneri. The sequence goes on from PVHT021183517.1 coordinate 4,343,158, forward strand.
AGCAGTATTTGGAGTTCCCGTCATGGTGCAGTGGAAACGAATCCGACTAGGAATCATGAGGTTGTGGGTTCGATCCCTGGTCTCGCTCAGTGCGTTAAGGATCCAGTGTTGCTATGAGCTGTGGTGTAGGTCACAGACACGGCTCGGATCCTGCATTGCTGTGGCTGTGGTGTAGGCCCACAGCTGTAGCTCCAATTAGACCCCTGGCCTGGGAACTTCCATATGCCGCAGGTGCGGCCCTAAAAAGCAAAAAAAAAAAGGAAGCAATGCTAACATTCCCCACTGGGTAACACACCGCGCTTGGTTTTGCTACAACAACAGAGAAGTTATACCTTTGTGCACATCTCAGTGTCAGGATTGCACTGCAGGATATCTCTCACCATTGTTGCATTTCCTTTCTCCACAGCCCAATACAAAGCAGTTTTATTGTCCTATATAATAATAAAAAAAAACAATAATCACTTCACATACAATATTATAAACTGCTACTTATAAAATAATACTATTAACATTTCTATTAAAGCATGAATGGTTCTTACCAAGCAACAGCATGAGAGAAAATATGAATCCTTATTCTCTCTTGCATTTACTTGTAAGAAATTCTTTATGAAAGAAGCAGCCTAGGAAAACTTAATATTTTATTGACTCGGGAAGCAGAGAGCCCACATAGCCGATGAGGTGAACTGTGCGCTTCTGGAAAGCGATCAGATTCCAGGACCCTGCTCTGTCGGAAGTCGTCAGTACCCAAGCTTTGCATCCTCTTAAAAGTCAGGTAAATTTCGGACCCCTGGCTTTTGGCTTTTCATCTGCCCAATCTTTTCAAAGATAATGCATGAGAATATACTACACAAACACAAGGTAAACTGCTGTAGCGTTTTCAGATTTCTTCATCTCCCCCCTGCGCCCGTATACTGATCTTCATCAGACTCTTTAAAATCCTATCTAGTTCAAAAGCCAAAAACAGATATATATGGATGCTGAAAACAGAGCTAGAGGGGGAAGAAAAAAAACCGACTAAAACGTAGGAAAAGAGAATTGCTCAAATTCGCCCTTCCTTCAAAAGCTCTCCTTAATGCCCGCTTCCCCCACCTCAAGTCTCTTACATTTGAACCTTTCACTAGGCAATCAGTCACATACCATCTGATACCAAAGCCGCATCGCTTTTTATGTTTACATTAAAACTTACGAATAAATATAAACAAAACAAACTAAAACCTTCCTAACTAAAATATGTTTCTTACAGGCAAGGCTCATAGCATTTGGTGTAATGTTTATTAGTTTCATTCAAAAATGGATTTGGATACAAGCTAGATACAAGGAAAAGACTGAGCAGAAATGCAGAGTGTCCAACAACAAAACGGGCTGTCAAGCAAGATTTTTTTTTTTAAATCTAAAGCTCTTGACATATTGGATAAATTCACAACTTTAGAGACGCTTTTAACCTGAAATGAGCAACCTTTACAGCTCTGTGAGCTCTGACTGCCTTAAGCAAAGTCCACAGGCACAACCAAGTGATCCTAGAAAAGGCTAGCAGAAAGGGGAAAAAGGAGAAGAAAGATAAAACAACAGGAATAGAGGGAAAACGCATGGATGAAGAAGACAAGCGGAGGGGGATGCTGAAGAAAACAGGACACATACAAAGTGCCACCGACAGTTCTATACCCTAAAGTACCCGTTTCAGGACTGAGTATATTTAGATATTAGTAAAGGAGTATATTTGAAAAATACGAGCTTCTTTATGGTTTACCTCCCTCTAACTCGGATGTGACATTAATAGAGAAATTCCATAATAAAGGCAGTGAAACGACAGAATAGACATCCATTAAACACATTGGGGTTTATACGTTTATCTCCATAGGAAACAGGAAGTAGCCCCGTGTTCACACACACCTGTCCTCTGATGTCTATATCAGCATATTTTTGGAGAAGTGCTCGAACAATTTCCACATGACCACCTCTGACAGCACCAATTAACACAGTATCTCCACTCTAAAAAGACAAAAAACCAAGGTGAAGTGATAATGAAAACAAAACAAAAAAAAAACCCACTGTTTTCAAGTTAAGATTATTCAGGTATTAATATAAATAGATTTTTTCTGAAAAATTCTTGGAAAAAACAACTGTAAATAACAGAAACCTTTTAGTTAACCAATATTAACACTTGATATTAACAGCCTTCAGAATAAGGGACAGGGAGTTCCCATCGTGGCACAGTGGAAACGAATCTGACTGGGAACCATGAGGTTGTGGGTTCGATCCCTGGCCTTGCTGTGGCTGTGGCGAAGGCCAGCAGCTACAGCTCCTGTTAGACCCCTAGCCTGGGAACCTGCACATGCCACGGGTGTGGCCCTAAAACAACAAAAGGCAAAAAAAAAAAGGAATAAGGGACAGAAGACTTTATACTTCAAAATGAAGACATCTATACCTGAGATTTCTGGACAAAAGTTTAAAAAGATAAATCACCCAGAACAAGCCATTCTCTTTGCAGGTAACCTCCCATCTCAAATGCAACTTGAATAAGAGGACACGTGGCTGTCGGTGAACCAGATGGACATTTAGAAATTACATAACACAAATCCCTTGGAATAATGCTATATGACAAAAGCCATGGATTCTAAAAAAGGGAGCTGTAAAGCTAGACCCATCTGTGGGTTTATAACCACATTTAATTAAGGGAGAAAGGTGGTTCCCAGAACAGCATCTATATCCTATCAACTCGGCATTAGAGGCCAACAGCACACACAACTGACTCATTCCCAGTACAAGGCTTAGATGAAGTTCATTACCTTGTAAGGACATCTCTGCCCTGAAATTATATTCACTAAGCAATAATCACTATTAATTATATCTCCCCATATTTCAAATGCTGGAAATGGCCTGTGTTAAACTGCTAAATCACAAATCAGTTGTACAGGTTTGGGTCGGGTGATCCCATCATCTACAGCTCATCTCAACCCTAAGGGGGCCCCAGTGGGCTGGAAACCAGGACGCAGGCCCTTAAGAATTATCAGGTCTAACCACCACGATGGAGCATCTTAACTTCCACTTTAAAAGTATAAATAAACCCACAGCAAACACATTTTAGTTGAGAATGTTAGCATTAATATGGGTCCAGACTAGAAAATTAATGAAAGGTTGTAAGTATTTGTGCCATGTACTATTCTAGGCACTGGGAAACAAGGTAATAAATAAGCTCCCACCCAGCTCTGGGAAAATTTATAGTCCAGAGGAGACCAACAGACAATAGACAATAAACACAAATAAAAGAATCAGATAAATGTAATGCAAACAAAATAGTGATGTGATAGAAAGTGACTGGGTAGCTGGAGAAGACCTTTCTGAGGAGGTGACATCTGGGCTGAGATGGGAAGGACAAGGAGGAGCCAGCCACATGAAGGTCAGCATTCCCACAGAGCACAGCTACTGGCGGCCCGTGGCAGCAACAAGGTCAGTGTGGTCAAGAAAAGGGAAGAAAAGGCTAAAATGGCTGTGACCTACTGCAGCAGGAGAAAGAGTGGTAGAAAATGAGGACAGAGAAGCAAGACAAAATCACGAGATGTTTATAAACTAAAGAGGTAACATTCATCCTGTGAGCAAGAGGAAGTCTTGGCGTACACAGGTGTAGTGCTTTGAAGATCACTCTGAGAACAGGGTGGAGAGCTAGAGAACCTGGTTAAGGTACCACTGCTATGATAAAGGGAGGTGGTGGCTTGGAGTGGGGAGGTGGTGGTGGAAATGAAGGGAAGCAGACAGATAAAGGGTACGGTTTGGAAGCAGAGCCACTGGAATCTGCTGAAGAAGCGGATATGGAAGGTGAGGAAAAGAGAGAAATCAAGATTAACATGCAGTGTAAATCAACTATACTTTAGTAATTAAAAAAAAAAAAAAAGACTAATGTGTAGGATTGTGGGCTTTAACCACAGGGTAGACGGCGTGCCTGTCTGAGATGGAGAAGACCGAGGGAAAAGCAGGTTTGGGATGAAATAAACAAGAGGTCTGCTTTGCCATAAGAAGCCCATCAGACATTCAAGTGGAGAGTTCAAGCAGAGCTGGACATGCAAATGCAGACTTCTGAGAAAAGGTTATAGCACGAGATACAACTTTAAAAAATTGAAAATTCTAAGCATAAAGGTTGTATTTGAAGCACTGGAACAACGAATAACACCACCCACAAACAACGCCTACAGGAAGGGCAGTTTCAATAGGACATTTTCAATAACCATATTACTTGAAAAACATTTTTTAAAACACCTTTCATAAAGATTGAAAAGTTTTTTATTCATCAGTTCTAAAGGTAGAAATCAAAAAAAAAAAATCTTGAAACAAATGTATGTCCCGTCTGAAGAACCCTGCAAGGCGGTGAGACGCCACGGGAAGTCGGACTCTGACCAGGCGCCTACCCGGTCAGGGATGTTCACGTACGTCCCTGCGTCGAGCAGGTCCTGGACGGTGTCTGTGTGTCCCTCCTTTGATGCGATCATCAAAGCTGTGTTTCCGTCCTTATCGGTTAAATTTACATTTGGATTTCGCTTCAAAATCTCTCTCACAGACTGCGTGTAGCCTCCTTTCACTGCTACAATAAGCGCAGTCATTGAATTCTGAAAAACAAACAAACAAACAAAAGCCCAAGAAATTAATGACTTAAAAAAACATAGAATTTATGTCATAATCAAAAAAATCTAAATCATTCTATTAGAGAAGAGTCATAGCTAAAAATATTTTATTTTATTTATTTATTTAATTGGCCTTTGTCTTTGTAGGGCCGCACATGCGACATATGGAGGTTCCCAGGCTAGGGGTCTAATCAGAGCTGTAGCCGCTGGCCTACGCCACAGCCATAGCAATGCCAGATCCGAGCCACATCTGCAACCTACACCAGAGCTCACGGCAACGCCAGATCCTTAACCCACTGAGCGAGGCCAGGGATTGAACCCTCAACCTCATGGTTCCTAGTCAGATTCATTTCCGCTGAGCCACGATGGAAACTCTTAAAAATATTTTTTAAATTATGATATTATTTAAAAATTTTTAAATACCATATTTTAACAGAACAGAAATTCTTTCCACAATGATATTTCAAATTATTTGACTTAAGGAGTATTTTAATTTATACTAAGATTATTAAAAGATATTCCTCCCAAAGGTATGTGCATTAACAATAAATCCTTAAAAGCATGTATTTATAATATATAATATCTATACATATATTTACCAGGCTAATAGAAAGAAGATGTTTGTTTTTCTAAGTATCACTTGAGAACTATGGAGAGCTTTTTCTAGGCACATACTAAGAAAAAAATATTCTCTGTCTTAAAAACCTCTACCATCTGCAGCTAAGATAGAAAAGATACTTACAGCTCCTTCTTGATCAACATCAGCTCCCATGGCCAATAAATGTTTTACACATTCCAAATGACCCTTTCGTGCAGCCCAAACCAAAGGGGTGGTTCCATACTACAAAAAGAAAAAATAAATTTAAAATTATCAAAGATATATTAAGAGAAACCAGCTCTCAATATAAATTTTGAAAAAAAATCATACTTTTGAGTATCTTAGGTTACTGTTTACATGAATCATAATTTTAATCCTTTGTCCTAAATCATATTTTCCCCATTTTATTTCTCCCGAGTGACGATTAACCATTGCATGAAATGTATTTTAATCAATTTTAATTTTTCCACCAAAAAGTCTCTAATTTCCAACAAGCTCTGCTTCCATATCTTGTGAAACACAATTTAAAGTCCAGCAGTTTGACTACAGTTAAAAACAGTAACAACCGAGTGCCAAATACAGTTCCAACTACTTGACATGGGTTAACTCGTGTAATCTTTATCACAAGACCAAGTACAAATCACAGTATCACGCTTTAACAGATCAGCAAACAATTTCCTAGAAATTAATTACAGGCTCAAAGTCTACTAAGAGGTGGTGCAAAATCCACGAACTCAACAAGCCTGGCTTCAGGCTGTGCTCTTAACCACCGCTCCAGATCAGCCCTTACACTTGACAAAATAACCTCAGCCTCAAAACTGCACTGAAAAGCACATCCTGTCGGAACGTGATTCAGAAGACAACAGAGAATATAAATCATGCTTTATCTTTGGGGAGTCTGGCAACAAGGAGACAAACGAACACTCACAGTGTGTGACATTTAACTTCGTGGGAGATTGCAGATTGAAATGAACGTTTAATGAATGCCTACTTTTCATAACAGCCTTGACCAAAAGAACATTTGTGCTCTAGTGAAGCTATGCAGGGAGAATACTGACAGTACAAAGAGAAGGGGCGTCTAAGTTGACTGGGTGAGTTACAGAGACTCAACAAAGAAGATAACATCTCAACTGAGCCTTGAAAAAATAAATGGGATTCATCAGGCCGAGGAGGTAATAACATTCCCAGCAGAGAGAATAGTAGAAACGAGGGTGCATACTTCACAGAAAGGCATAAATGTTCACAGAATGGTAAATAATCTTTTGTATCCAAAAGCCTAATACATACGGAGAGGAACGGCAACAAGAGAACCTAGGAAGACAGGCTGGGGTCCAACTGAAGGGTCTGGGTGTTGCGTGGAAACAAAGAAGCTATCAAAGCTCTCCAAAGGCAAGAAAGAATGACACAAAATACTTATTTAATATTTGGGGAATTAAGGATTTTAAAAAATGAATATAACAAAATCCTGGGGAGCTTTCTGAGTGTGAAGGAGGAACAGAAGCGAAGCCAGACGAGGCGAGGGCTCTACACACTTGGCGGTCTCGCGTGCAGGCTCCGGGGCGCGCTGGAGGAGACGGGGTAGAAAGCGAGGCAGGACTACCTTCCCGAGATTAGAGGGGTGGCTGTCCTCGGGATTTTAAGCATGAAAGATGGCAAAACTTGACTTTTAAAAAATATTTTGGCAATATTTTTATCCAGAGAATATATACAGGACAGAAAGTAGAAAAAAAGAGTTGCAACAGAAAGCGTCAAATAGTGAAGACGGAATCAACTCTTTTATCTTGAGAATGATGAATGTGATATAAAAACAATGGAAGCACACTTGGTACGCACTTAATACCTATAAGGAACCCATCTATGAGACATACGTCTATATAAAATATATTAATATATATAAATACACGGTATGTCAGAGCAGCCTCGTGAGGTCAGGTGAAAATATCTGCAGGTTAGACATACTGAGTGAACTGAAGCCTGAAAGGATCCTGCAGACCTACCTTATCAGAGCAGTTGACTTTAGCACCATTTTGCAGTAAAAGATGCACTATATCTGCATGGCCTCTTCCTGCTGCCCAGATGATTGGGTAAACACTGTACTGCTGGGAGACAGGCAGGTGGGGGAAGGAGGAAGGGAATGAGGGAGGGAGGGGGAAAGAGATATCTTTTAGGTGCATATTTACAGCACACATTTGCTAGGAAGAGTAAATAAACAAAGGGAGTAATATAAAGTAATATTTTAAAAAATCAAGTTATAGACAGTTCTCCACTTTAAAAACACACACAGTACTCATAACACATAATTGGGAACTAAGATGCACTCAGTCTTAAATAAATACATATTATGAACATATTTATTTTTGTAGCTTCAACACATTTCATGTAATTGTCTACTCAACAGGTAAGACTAGTAAGAAGAATGTGAAACCTTTCTTTATAACCCTTCCATTAACTTCCCTTTTTCTTCAGCCTTGCTGAGGTACAATTCAGAAATAAAATTGTAAGATATTTAAAGTGAACAACATGGAGTTCCCATCGTGACTCATTGGTTAACGAATCCGACTAAGAACCATGAGGTTGCGTGTTCGATCCCTGGCCTTGCTCAGTGGGTTAAGGATCCAGCGTTGCTGTGAGCTGTGGCGTAGGTTGCAGACGCGGCTCGGATCCTGCATTGCTGTGACTGTGGCAAAGGCCGGAAGCTACAGCACCTGTTAGACCCTTAGCCTGGGAACCTCCATATGCTGCAGGTGCGGCCCTAGATAAGGCAAAAAGATAAATAAATAAATAAATAAATAAATAAATAAATAAATAAAGTGAACAACATGATGATCTGACATACATTTACCCGGTGAAAGGAATCCCCCATCACTAAAACAATTTCTTAATCTGCACTCTGAGATCAAGCCTCAAGCAAAGCAACAATGCATGCAATACCACCCATAAGAATGTATAGAAAAGTGACATTAACTGCTTAGCAAAAGTCCCTTTTCTTTAAAAAAAATTGAGATTAAGAATGCATACCCACAGAAAACAGGTACAATGACTTAAGGGTTTCAAAATCTCCTTTTGAAATGTTACATAGTTATAAGTAACATTTAAGCTCTAGGCGTTGCCTTTTTGTTGACAAAAATTGAGAAATAAGCTTGTGAAAAGTTCTCCATTGTGTTTTGAAATAACATTCTGCATTAATATCTTACACATTCACGCGGTAAATACACATGATCTAGATGTAGGACCTGAGGTCTCACCAGCCGTAAGTCTTCCCTAAAGAAACCACTGCTTATTACGGGGACTGACTCGTCAGCGCTTACCAGACCCGTAACACTTGGATTGGCGCCATGAGAAAGAAGCAACTCGACCACCTCAGTCCGGCCTTTGTAACATGCCCACATAAGGGCTGTCCATCCTCCCTAAAGGAAAAAAAAAAAAGACGGAAGAAAGGGCAATAAAACACTGGATGTCTCCAACCACAAAAATGTCATTAATAAAATTCCGTTTGTGAATATTCTTTATAAAGCCACTGTTTTCAGAAATCACTACTATGTGGTTTTAAGCACCAAAGCTCCCCACAGAAATATACAATAGTACCTGAAAAAAGGCAACTCTCAAGTCCAGAAATGATTACTCCAAAACTGGTATTATATTTTGGAAACAGTCACAGGGAACATTCATGTTGGACTCTTGCAACTACCCAAGACTAATTTTGGCTGTTTAAATACTTTTCCTCAGAAAACATTCCACATCCCTAGAGTGGATGAGTCGTTCATTCTATGAGTCTAGACCTTTTTCAGAGAAGGTTTCCAGCAATCCTATTCAGCTCCTGTGTCTGAACACACCCCATAAACTCCAGATCGTTACGTATCTCTTGCTACCAGATGACAGAGAGGATGCCAAGGTAATGATCTGCAGATCACGATTTCCAGGGGTGGGCACAGTGTTCAGGTATGAATTCACAGCACAACAATTTTCTTTGTTTCCCAAGCTACAGGAGCAATATTCTGTTTTAGCAATTTTCTCTTTAACTATAATGCGACACAATAAAAGAGACAAATGTAATCAATTTATATTAAGAAAGGAAGGTTCTGTTTGCTTTTTAAAATCAGTACTGTATTTAGACCATTCCACATTTGGTCCTAAGAATATAAGTCACTTAATGCTTCTGATTCTGCTTCATCATCACTAAAAAACAGATAAAAAAATACTTTCCGTAATCTGAAAAAGGCAAAATTATAGAAAGGGAAACCAGATCAGCGACAGCCATGGGTTGGGGAGTGGGTGGAGGGTCAGATTACAAAGGAGCAGCGCGACGGTGCTGCTGAAGCGATGGAACCGCTCTGCAGAGAACTGTGTGAAGGACATACGACACCATGCCCTTGTCAAAACCCAGACTACTAAACACCAGAGAGTAAATTTTACTGACTGTAAGTGTTTTAAAAAATCAACTTGAATATGGAGAGGAAAGACATAATACAGACTGGGACAAATGAATTACATTACAAATGAATCACGTAATCACATAATTACTTAGACACTGACCTCAGTAACTTTGGAAAGCAATATTTTAACTGAATTCTGTAATGCTAAAGACAAAAAGAACTGTACACAAACACTGTACTTAGTAGCAATTCTGCTTCTTTTGGGGTATGGATTAGAAATTCTGAACCTGTTTGTATATTAGAATTTCTGAACCTAAGTAAATATATTATGTAGATAGTGAGAGCCAGATTTATCACAGTCAGAGGAAAGTTACAAATTAAGAAAAAGGATGCGACAGCAAATTGCAATCACAATATATACCTGGTCTCTTTTTAAATATATATTGAACACACACAGATACATACAGAATAGAGGTATGTGTACGCAAGTTAATACACAGACATGTATTTCCTACATCCATCCACTAAGAAGGCCTACAAGGAGTGACATCCCACTAGCAATAAACACACCTAACACCTAAATTATTGATTTCTAAATGCCATTTTTTAATAAAAGGAACCAGGGTTCCTTGGAAAACTGACCGACTCTAGGGCTGATAATCAAAGCAGTGAAAATATAAGACGAAGCTGAGCCTGAAGCGTCCTGTAATGGCAGAAAGTAAGGAAGTACTAAATTATACTTCTATATATAGAGAGAACTCTTCTTTACAGAAGAATTCCAACTAATAAATGTAGATGGAATGAGGAAAATAGAAAAATCACCATTATAACACCACAGCAATAACTGCTATATGCAAGATACATTGACAGATGCTAAAATAAATGAACATTTAATCAAAAACAGATATCTATCTGGTCTCAAAGTATCTTCCCCCAAATGTTTATTAATTATGGAGGGGAAAATAGTACCCTTACAGTGGATAAATCGGACAGACACTACTTCCACCAACATATGTCACCAGTGACGCATTCTGGTAGCACGTCCCTCGACGTGGCGCACTGAGCAAGGCACATCACCTCCTTCCCCAAAAGCACAGCCTCAGTCTGACCATGAGACACCTCAGGCAAATCCAAACTGAAAGATAGTCTAAAAATGCCAGACAGGTAGCCCTCAAAAGTGTCAAGGTCATGAAAGACATGACAGCCGGCCATGTCTTACATACACCAATGTATGTTAGAGTCTTAGTTGAGTCTTAGGTACACCAGTATTTTAATTAGCAAAGTAATACATGTTTTATATATCAAGGCAGTTCAAGTCCTTCTTTTCTCCCCTATTAAAATTAACTTTTAAAAAGGCTGGACATTTTTCAGAATAAATAAGCCAGAAATGATCCCTTTTGGCAGAATAAGTAAGTCAGAAATGCTCCCTTTCTTTACCTTTATGCTTAAGCAGATGCCAAAATCAAGTAAGAGTTAAGATAATTAAGAGTCATATCTTGTTAGCACAGATGGCATATATGAATGCAATTACATTTTTAAAATAAATTTATGAACATTATTCTGAAAATCATCACTTTAAACAACTGAAAGAATTTTTAAAACTATACTATATGATGTCCCTCTTAAAGTTCTTCTTAAAGGGAACAAATCTCTCAAAAGTTCTAAAACACTGAAACATTACAAAGGGTAATGAGGTGGAGTTCCCTTTGTGGCTCAGTGGTTAACGAATCCAACTAGGAACCATGAGGTTGCAGGTTCGATCCTTGGCCTTGCTCAGTGGGTTAAGGATCCGGCGTTGCCGTGAGCTGTGGTGTAGGTTGCAGACGCGGCTCGGATCCCGCGTTGCTGTGGTTGTGGCGAAGGCCAGCAGCTACAGCTCCTGTTAGACCCCTAGCCTGGGAAACTCCACATGCCATGGGTGCGGCTCCACGTAAAGGCAAAAAGACAAAAAAAAAAAAAAAAAGGGTAATGAGGTGTTTTGACAATATTCAGAATTTTAAACTCTGAAATAAGCAGAAAATGATAAGATTTTAAGAGGTACATTATATTACCTGGGTTTTTAAAACTTCTTGAAGGTATTTCAATGAGCAGTCCCAAATCCTAAAAACATTATTATATCACCTCACACATAAAAGTACAAGACTTCACCCCTACCTATTTACTGTTCATAAAAACCCAGCTGACAACACATAAGAACTACATACCATATCTCGGTGCTCCAAGTTCGCCCCACACTTAAGCAGTTCTTCCACAATGTGCAGGTGTCCTTCTTTGGATGCAGATATAAGTGCTGTCCAGTTGTCCTTGAACACACAAACACAAACGCTATCATTCCAAAACCAAAAATAACATTCAAAAGTGAGGAAAATTAAATTTGAATTTACATACCAGATGATCATACCAAATTGGCATGATTTGACCTACTCTAAATTACTCTAAAATAACACGGAAGCATAAGCTTTGTTAAAAATATATCTGTCTACCTGTATGACTACAATGGTGCAGAAGTGGTTTCACAACTGCTTGCTCAGTCTTTTCACTGGAATTCTAATCACATGTGGTGTTTTTTTTTTAAAGGTGAAAAGATGACTGTCGAAAACCTCAAAGCTAATCCTTGTGGTTAGCAACCATTACTATAAACTGAAATTACAGAGCCTGTAGTCAGATTTAAGAGCACATTTACAACCCATTAAATTAAAACGATTCCATATAGTGAGTTTAGAAACTATGTGATAAAGAACTATTGTCCTTTATTTCTGAAATAAAAGCAACAAGTATTCTATTCTAACTTTTATTCATGAATCTATATTGTGGTTTAATGGAAACGATCATTCAATTGAAATCTCAATTTAATATCATCAATTTGAATCATAAAAACAAACAAACAAAAAAAACAACTGTGTGACCCTAAAAAACAGAGCAAGTTAAGAGGAAAGGTAAGCCTCTAGGAATAGTGATTTATCAGGAGGGACCCCATCTTTCAGGCTTAGATTACGTAGTGATATTTACAGTAATAAGATACCATTATGGGGAGTTCCCGTCGTGGCTCGGTGGTTAACAAATCCGACTAGGAACCATGAGGTTGCGGGTTCGATCCCTGGGTTAACGATCAATGGGTTAACGATCCGGCGTTGCCGTGAGCTGTGGTGTAGGTTGCAGACGTGGCTCGGATCCCGCGCTGCTGTGGCTGCGGCACAGGCCAGCGACTACAGCTCCAATTAGATCCCTAGCCTGGGAATCTCCATATGCCGTGGGTGTGGCCCTAGATAAGGCAAAAAGACAAAAAAAAAAGATACCATTATGGGAAGTTACTTAACAACATGACTCAGACGTGGCTATCTTCTAGGTGGGCACTGATTTCACGTGCATGTGCTCCCTATTCAGCCTGTGTCATCTACACATGGAAAACATGACGAGCTGAGACCTTTCACTGAAAGTAAAAACTCCTCTTGTATTAAAAAAAATGGACTTAGCATATTACCAGGCAAAGCTGAGATACAACAAAGTACAATCTATAATCCATTACTTTTGCGTCACTTCTTAAAAATAAACCGCAAAGGAAAACAAAAAAGACACATGAGTAAATTATTTCAATATCTACCAAATCTTCCAGATTGCAATTGGCTCCATTCTTGATTAATTCCTTTACTATTTCCAGATTGCCTTGTTCAGCAGCTATCATCAACGGAGTCTGGCCGCACTAGAGAGAGATATTAAAGCACAGAGAACTTGTGAAGATGCTGTACTTCAGCTGAAATACCAGTTAAATATACCACACTTACATTTTCATGATGTTAAGTGCTATTTACAATATATCACTAATTTAGAAACACATTTGTACTCTTAAGTGTTCAGTTTATTGATAATGTAAAAGTCAAAGAGAAAATACAACTTTTTAATGAGAGAATCAGTAATCTGTTTTTGGCACTGCGATTTTATTTAAAATAAGTAAACATGAATAATACTAGGCACCGAAAGTAATTACTACAATGTCTATAAAAATCCTAGAATACCTATGGTAACCAAATTCTCTAACGATACAGTTAGAACACGATAGAGTGTGTGGTTTTATTGCATATATGAGATGTTTTATCAGGACTAGAAGGAGAAAATTAAAACAATACACTAAAAACAATATAGATGTTGTATGTATTAAATACAACATTAAATTTTTACACCTTCCCTTATGACCTTAACTCATTAAAGTAAATCTCCCACTAGCTGCATGGAGCTTGCCCAGCCTGTGTGCCCAGAATGAGTCCCAGCAGTAGGAACCGGTGCTCCCTCAGCCCTGAGACGGGGGCAGGGCCTGGGCACCTGGACCCGGGGACAAGTTCCCACCAGGTGCAAGCCTCATCTGTTGCAAGTGCAGTACACACAGGACCATTTTCTGTAAGTATGTGATACAAAACAGGTCAGAAGCACTGGGTTAACAGACAGCACTACAGGTGCTAAAACATACTAAGGTAACTGAGAAAAAATTACACCAAAAATTAAGTTCAATTAGACAAGTGCTTACATAAATATCTACTTACTGAATGTCTATCGGTATGGGAGAAAATACCTGTGATTTTTTGAATGCTAATCTGGGACCATTCCACTACTTAAAATCTGCAATGGTCTTCTGCTCTTCTGGGGTTTTCGGTTTTATTTTGTGTACTTTTTGGAGTATAGCTGATTTAAAATGTCGTGCTACCTGCAGGTGTACGGCAAAGTGAACCAGTTATCCATACACATGGATCCATTCTTTTCCCATACAGGACTCCACAGAACACTGAGTGGCCCTCCCTGCGCTCTACAGCAGGTCCTCATTAGGTTACTTTATTTACAGTAACGTGTATGTCTTAATCCCATCCTCCCAATTTATCCCTCCCCCCTCCTGGTTTCCCCTTTGGTAACCCTAAATTTTATTTGGAAAGCTGTGAGTTTGTTTCTGTTTTATAAATACAATCTTTTGTATCATTTTATTAGAGTTGACACATAAGTGATGTCATATATTTGTCCTTCTCAATCTGAATTACGTTACTTAGTATGTTAATCTCTAGGTCCACCCACGTTGCTCCAAATGGCATTTATTTTTTTTTCTTAATGGATTTTATTTCAATTATAGGTGTACATAAATCATCACAAGTCAATTTTCATTCTCTTTTAGATAAGAGCCAGAATCCTTACAAGGCCTGTGGCCTATGAAAATCTCAAAGATGGAGACCACAGCAGCCTACCTTGAAACCTAGTCTGTGCCATGCCATTTCCTCCTCACCAAGATGCCTCCAAGCCCCTTCCTACCTCTGGACCCTCAGTCTTCCCTCTACCTCACCCAATTAACCAGCCCCCCCCAGACAACTCCTGGGTCAAACATCAACCCCTCAGGGAAGCCCTGCCAACTCGCTCTAATTTCATTTACTATACTAATCCAGTTTGTAATTACACTTTTATTTGTGTGATTAACACCTGATTACCATGTTCCCCTAAAGGCCCTAAAGTCCTCGAGTGTGGGAAGCATGTTTTGTTTCTTTAATACTGTATCCCCAGTGTGAGGGGCAGTGACTGCCACCTGGATACTCAAATACTGAGTAGATGAATGAGCCAAGTCTGAAAGAAGTTAAAGATCTACTAGTGGCAAAACACAAACAAGTAAGTATAATAACAAAACACAAAAGATGCTACTATAAGAATACAAGTAAAGAGAACCACAAATACTGAGTTAATGTACAAAAGTAAATAGAATTAAATACAGGCACTCTTCTAAAATACTAAATTATACAAATTACATGTGGTAGTCACATGTCATTCAACCAGGGTCATGAGGGAATGAGATATTATGCATAAATAGATTTTCCAGGTGAAAGAGTTGATCCTTTAAACATTAAATCTGATTATAACTTTTTTGATAACCATTGTTCTAAAAAGCCATGCACGCACTGCTACTTGTTATACAGATTACCTTAAACATTATGCTTGTGATTCTGAGTCATAATTACAGACATCGATAATTACACCAGGCTTGCCTCAGTCAGCTCCAATGTCTTGACCGACTTTCTATAGCATCTTTCTACCTTCTAATAACTGGGATAAAAAGTGAGATATTATAAGTCACTGGTATATAAATTAAAGCCAATTTGTTGAATCTATGGCCCTAAGGATATATGAATTGTATATCAGTTTTCAAAATTGTAATTCCAAAGACTCAGGAATTTTCCGTTTATTTTCTGGGGTCACGGTCACATTTCAGATAGTTCACCAAGATGGGTGCTTTTAGAGTATGAGGGGAAAATAATCAGATGGGTATGAAAAACTAGAATACAAATAAGAAAGATGGCATAAACTCAATTAACTAGAAATAAGCCAAATGAAAGACTTGAATAGTGAAAACTTTCTCCTGCAGAAACTATTAGTTTTCTGGACCCATCATTGAACAATCCTGGGTTGTTTCAAAGTGTTATTTTAAAAGGCCAATTTTAACACATATAATACATAATAGCTAGTTGTAAATATCCATTAAATGCTACCTCACACATGATGCTAAGTTAAGCTCTATACCAAGGACACTTCATTTATTATGTGCATAAGATTAATATAATTTTATGCTTATTGATGTGCTATTTTTTCCTTCCAAGTGAAGCTACTTTCTCAATATTCCCAAAGAAAATGTCTATGAAGTAAAACAATCTTTTTAAACTACCATTTTATTATTCCAAATACGCTAATATGTGCTAATAAAATGGCTACTTCCATAAGCAGTTCTTTTATAAAAACAATCTCCAATTACAAATTTTATCTCATTTACTTACAATTATTGACTATTCATAATCATAGAAGGGAATAATTATGTCAGCTAACCAAAAGACTGTTCAATACAGAAACACTGAAAATATATACATTATCATCAGATGAATTTATTCTGAAGATGCAAAGAAAGGCAAAAGAGCATCAACAGATCATGGTTTATTTGAAGTCAAATAGAACAAGGCTCAATCTGGATTTCACTGAATAATACCGTGGATAGGAGACTAAGGAATTAAGTCCTTTTTCTATAAGTCAAGATAAATTAGAGTATAACTCTTTATCGAGTTGCTATACAAATTAAATGAGCTAAATATACAGAACCATTATTATATTTACATAAATATTCAGTAAAAACATTAGCTATCATAATTGTATTACAATAATAAAATTTTTATATCACGATTTCTTTTTTTGTCTTTTTTTTTTGTCTTTTTGCCTCTTCTAGGACTGCACTTGCAGCATATGGAGGTTCCCAGGCTAGGGGTCTAATCGGAGCTGTAGCCCGCCGGCCCAGGCCACAGCCGCAGCAATGCAGGATCCGAGCCATGTCTGTGACCTACACTGCAGCTTGCGGCAATGCTGGATCCTTAACCCACTGAGCCAGGGATCGAACTTGCAACCTCATGGTTCCTACTCAGATTCATTAACCACTGAGCCACTACAGGAACTCCCACAATTTCTTAAATAACAGTTAACATGTAGTAAAATTAGGTATCCCATGTCAACAATAACAATAACAAAGTAATAACTGTTGGTTCGGTAGCTTTAAAAACACATAATATTTGCATGCCATGGTCGCAGCAGCCCTGTTGACAATAGCCAAACGGAGGAAAGCACGCAGATGTCCATCAGTGGAGAAGCGGATAGACAATGCTGTCTATACACACCCTGGAGACTAGTCAGCTGTAATGAGGAAGGAGATCTTGTCACACACTACAACATGGGTGAATCTCGGGATATTACACTAAATGAAATAAGCTGGTCACTAAAAGACAAACACTGAGTGGGTCCACTTAAATGACCTACCTAGAGTACTCAAATTCATAGAAACAGAAAGGAGAGCGATGGCTACCGGGGCTGGGAGGAGGGCAAAACAGGGAATTCTCGTTTAAGGGTTACAGTTTCCAGCTTGAAAAAGTTCTACAGACTTTTCACAACAACATGAATTTCTTAACACTACTGAACACCCCTGAACTATACACTTAAAAATGGTTAAGATGGTACATTTTGCTATGTGCTTTTTCCCCACTATAAAAAATGATAAATAAAACTCTTTGCATGTCTACACACAGATGCATATCTGTGCACACATATACACATGCATACATTTGTGTAAAACTAACATCACTCCTCATGCATCTGATTCACAGGCAAGAAGAAAATTACACTTATTGAAAATACAGTTCTAAGAAAAAGGATTATTTTCCTCAAGTTTTATAAAGCATAAATACTTTGCCACTTAAAAAATACATACAAAAAGTCTATTAGTCCCTAAAATGTTGCCACTTGGCTGCTCATGATGAAATAATCAGCACTTTGTACTGTTGAACTGAAATATCTAATTCAAGTTAATGAAAATGGTAAATATATACTTTCCTGCCTTATTCAACAGAACACATGACCTATTTAAGTGTCTCTTAAAGGTGTAGGGTCTTTTAAATCCCAACGTGTGTGGAATGAACAACTCAGAAATAAAGTTGAGGCTCCAAGAAAGAAAATATTTCAGAAAGTTCCTAATTTTGTTTGTTCTAATCTATTTTTTTTTTGTTACTCTGTTTATAAGAAGATTGTGTCCAGAAGCTCTTCTAAAGTTTCCTAGAAACACTTTTGATTTTAGTAACTAAACTTTTTGAATATTGATTATTCTATCTGGAAAAAAAATTCAAGTCTCGTTCATAAAGTCAATATTCAATCACTCACATAAGTTCAAATGTATTCCAAAAATACAGACTTCAAGTACTTTTAACTATAAGAAATCATATCAATATCACTGCATATTTCTTATTTACTCACCTTTATCCTTAGCACAGTGCCTTGTACAAAGCAGCTAGTCAACAAATACTCATAAAAAAAAGAATCTACTTCTAGAAACTTGGTCTTACCTCATTTCTCTCATCCACATCTTTGCATTTTTCAAGAAGTGCTTTCAAAGCAGGAATGTTTTCTTCTTCTACATAATTTATTACACTCTGTGATATTAGAACTGACATTTTCACAGGAAGCTAAGTTATCTTTATTCCAATATCTGTTAAAGCAAATCAGATAAAATACAAATAAATTGCCGTTCAG
Source organism: Catagonus wagneri (assembly GCA_004024745.2). NCBI lineage: Eukaryota > Metazoa > Chordata > Mammalia > Artiodactyla > Tayassuidae > Catagonus > Catagonus wagneri. The sequence goes on from PVHT021183517.1 coordinate 4,361,817, forward strand.
GAAAAAAAAAAGCTACTAATGCGGTTACTAGTAACTATATTATCTTTCTTAACCTTGAACTTGTACAAATTACACCTCCACTGGTAGGAGTGAAAACAAGGCCCCGTAGCTCAGCTGTCAAGACAGCCACCCCTCTCTTCCCAAGACTCACAGTCATCTCACTCTTAACTCATCCAGACTCCAGATCCAACGCCCTAAACCCGCCTCTTCATCACACCCACAAACGAGGGAAAGCGCCCCCACGGCTCCTCCGGCTGTCCTCCCCACCTCAGCAAGCGGCCACTCCAGCTCCATTTTCCCGAGGCCAAAACCTGGGGATTATCCACGACTTAGCTCATCCTCGCACACTCTACATTCAATCTATTAGCAAATCCTCCGGTTCTACCTACAAAGTACATTTCACCCTGACCGCTACTCACCACCTCCATCACAGCCGCTGTGGTCCAGCCACCGTGACCTCTCATCTAGATCCCGACCCTTCTCCCCACTTCCCTTTTGCCTTCCCCACAGTCTATCCTCCACCAGACAACCACAGTCATCTTCTGAAAATGTAAAAGTTGGACAAGAACTGCTTAAATCATAACATACATCAGAATCACCTAGAGAGCTTAAAACACAGATGCCTGGGCCCGTCCCTCAGAGATACTGACAGGTGCAGACCCTGAATCTACGCTTCAACGAGCTCCCAGGTGATGCTGCCGCTACAGATGCAATGCCGGCTGAAGAACCACACCTTGAGCAGTTCTGAGATGCCACTCGTCCTTGCTCAAAGCCCTCCAGTGGCTTCCCAAAGCACTCAAGGCCAAATCAGATGTTTCGCCTCGGCCTAGATGACTCAAAGTGAAACGGTGTTCCACCTCTGACCTCACCTCCTACCCCCCCCTCACCCACGTCACTGCTTGAACACGCGAGGCACCGCGCCGTCTCCAGGCCTCTGCGCTGGTTCTTCTGTCTGCCTAAGCTTCTCTCCTACCAGACACGCACACAGCTCTCTCCTTCACTTCCCTCACCGCTCATCAGCAAAGTCTAACCTGACCACATCACGTACAAACAGTGCCCGCACTCCCACCCCCCGGCCTTAGCACATACCAACGTGGAAAATACGACATAGTGTGTGTTTACTGTCCACCCACCAAAACTAGAATGTTAAGTACCAAAAGCGGAATGATTCTGTTCTATTCAACTGGACATCCAAATGCTAATTAATAAACAAACAGGACTCAACTAATATCTTGTACCAAATACATATATAACCCCAAACTGACCCAAATGTAATATCTAAAAGCACAGAACTCCTAGAAGAAAACATATGACTATTTTGGATTAAGCGATGACTTCTTCCACGTAACACAAGAAGTGAGGTCCTTAAAAAAATGATAAATCGGAGTTCATTAAAATTTACAACTTTTGCTCCATTACGAGAATAAATTTTCTTGGGACAGGTGACACCTTCATTCCTTCCTTTCTCCCTTCTCTGGAACAGGAGTGTCTGTAACTGCGGTCCTGGGCCCGTCCCCTCACCGCATTTTTAGTCCAAAACTTCTTTCATGAGTTTCATACACTCACAGGTGGACAGGAATCACGCCTCAGGGTGTGTACTATACCCGGGGTCTTGCTCACACCTGATTTAGATGACTAAGATTTAAGAGCTCTTGGGCTGACAAGACGCAAATGAGATTTTGGGCTTTGAATTGATGATGTAACGAGTTAAGATGTGGGGGGTTCCTTGGAATGAGGTGAATGTGTTTTGCATGTGGGATGGAAGCCTATCTTAGGAACCCAGAAGACACTGTATTATTGCACTGTATGATTTCCATTGTGACATTTTAGAAGAGGACTATACAAACAGGAAACAAATCAGAGGTTGTCTGAGCAGGGGAATTAGGTGACTACAATGGGACGCAAGGGAATTGGCAGTTGATGACTAGATGGTAGTACACACTCATATGCTTCTGTTAAAATTCAAAACTGGACATTAAAAAGGGTGAATTTTATTGAATGTTGAGTGCACCTCAATAATATCATGCTTTTTAAAAAACCCTCAAAAAAGGTGATATGTGATCTAGTAAATTCACAGGAATCAAAATTCTAAAAGCACAGGAGACATGGACAAGAATTTTAAATGTAACACAATTTTATCCAGAAGAACAAAAAACTTAGCAAGGGGGAGAATTACATAAATTACAATACAATCACACAGTAGAACAATATATAGTCTTCAAAATGCTTCTTAAAAATGGACTGAGAAAAATGCTTGGTATACAGTATTACAAAAAAAAACCAGAACTAACGAAAAGAAAAAAAAAAAAAAAGTGTCTCGACTAGGGAGTTCCCGTTGTGGCTCAGTGGTTAACGAATCCAACTAAGAACCATGAGGTTGCGGGTTCAATCCCTGGCCTCGCTCAGTGGGTTAAGGATCCGGCGTTGCCGTGAGCTGTGGTGTAGGCTGCAGACGCGGCTCGGATCCCGCGTTGCTGTGGCTCTGGAGAAGGCCGGTGGCACAGCTCCTGTTAGACCCCTAGCCTGGGAACCTCCATATGCCGCGGGTGCGGCTCTAGATAAGGCAAAAAGGCCAAAAAAAAATGTCTCAACTATTTAAAATAGACACATTTTTTAAAGGCTGAACTGAAACAGATCAAATGGTAATGGACTTAATTTTTATTTACTCTAGAACCTTTATTTCCTAATTTTTTATCGCGGCATCAACCTCCACCGCCCGCATTTGCTCGCACCTGCTATGGGACCAAGTCTGACAGCTGAGCGGGACCTGGCGTCCCCACGGCTCTGCTCTGCCCCCCAAGCCCCGCCCACCCACAGCCGCCGCTCAAAGCTGCCCGCCTGCCACGTTGCCCCACACCCGCCTTTGCTCGGTCCGCTCCACTGGGAACACCTCTTGCACAGCCACCCTGCCAAGCCGGCCGCTGCCCTCTCCGGTACGACAGTCACCACGCTCTGTCGGATTTACCTCCGAACGTCTGAGATCAGCCACCCCCAATCACGGTGCCTTAGTGCCGGGGCTTCACCGTCCACATCCATCAAGACTCACAGGAATAGGAGAGACAAATTTAAACTAGCTTACGAAAAACTAATTGGAAAATTTTAAGGATACTAGTTTATTTTCCAAAAACACATTGTGGGAAAGGTGGGACCTCAAAGGCCAGTAGAATTGTCGTCCCCTGCTGGCTTCGTCTACTCTCATAGTAACCAGCTTCTACACAGATGGGAATATGGTTGCCATAGCTCTTTAGCCTCAAATAAGACAGTTTCTAAAACTAGAGAAAGCAAGAAAAGAGAAAAAATGAAAGAAAAAACTAACAGAAAATAAAAAATAAAACTAGAGAAAGCGGACTATTCCTTGTTCCCAAATATGAAGTCCCAGTAAAGGGCTCTGATGGCCAAGGCTGTGTCAGGCACCAACCTGGCGTACAAAATCAGAGTTGGGAAAGGACCCTCTATAAGGTTACACAGTACTGACACTGCTTCCAGAAAAAGGAAACTGTTGTGATCTAGGTACCTGTCCCCAAAATGTCTCCCTCACTACAGATCAATGTGATGGGGTTCCAACTTTTTTGTTGTCAAGATAAAATTTTTATTCAAAAGTTTTAGATTTACAGAAACACTGTGAAGACAGGACAGTGAATATCCATATACCCCACGGGCAATTTCCCACTTTAGTCACAGCCTGCACTCATTGGGACAGTGTCCTAACTTGTATCTCCTCCCTCCTGTCTTTCTTCCATCCAATACGACTGCCACATTGAAGCAAGAGTGATCTAAAATACTCCTCTTAAAATCCTTCTGTTAGTTCCCCAATATTTCGTGAAGAAGAGAAGATCACAGCTTTATTACTCATCAGATATTCAAGGAATTAAAGCCCTTAAGTCTTTTAAAGCCTTAAAGTCATTGTAAAGATTCAAATCTATAATTCCTGTGACAGGCTTGGCTCTGTGCAGCAACGAAGTCAGTCCTTGATCATGATGGTGAGGGCAGGTCCTGCAGAACCCGGCCCCTCTCCCCACTCCTCTCACCCTCTACCCAAACCCTCTTCCCCACTCACGTGCTCGTTTCCAGCCCCAGCCAGGCTGCCTAGATCTGCCTCCTGACTTTACTACTTAATATTTTATCATCTTGGGCTAGTTTCTTGAACATGGTGCTAAATTTCACCATCTTTAAATAACTGCACAGATATATGCAAAGGGATTAAGATAATGCCAAATACATACAAACTCAATAAATATCAGCTACTCTACATAATAACGGAATATGAGCATTTCTTAACTACCCTCAGTGGATTCCTCTAACTTGGATAATTCTCCACAGGAGCCTTTTGGGATCCCCTTTCCTTCACGGGATCCTTATTTATTTCCTTCACAGTACTTTTCCAAACTCATAGTTTACTTACTTATCTATCTAATAGCTGCCTCTCCCACTAAGCTTTGTAAGAGAAAGGACTATTGTCTTTTGTTTTATACCAAATAGCCAACTCTGCACACAGTTCCTGGGCCACCGAAGACACTATGTTCCGTGAACGTACCTCTCAATTCAATCTATGGTCCACGGCATTTTTTTAGTCTGATGGGAATATAAGATTGCAGAGTCTTCTGAACAATTAGGAAGAAAATTAATGTCTTGACTTTTTTTTTTTTGGAAAAGGCAGATACAGCCAATATCAGGGCTATAAAAAAAATCTTTACTTTGCAATAAGCTCATTTTTAGAACTTACAAACAAATGTAATAGGCTAATACAATTTTGGTATATTCACAATGCTTTCGCAAAAAGGCCGAGTGGTTAACAGGTGACGCTCAACTTTCCTCCTTTTACAAACTACCGCAGAGCAACAACAGCGACCGGTTGCTCAGCACAGCTTTCTGTATCCCCCAGACAGGGCCCAGGAAGTCTGAAAGCGGCCTCTGCCCAGGGCTCCCAACCCCAGCCTCCCCTCCTACTCTTCTCCGTCTGGCCTCCGGCAGCACTGACCCAGGATGCGGCGCCTAGACCCTCCCCCGTGCTCGCACCTCGGCACCCGCGTGGCGGTCCTGGCCACCTCCACAGCCTTTTCTCCCGCATCGTCACGTGTCATCTTGGCCATTCCGTGCTCCAAACCCCAACAGGGGTCCTCTCTCTCAAAATAAAATCCCAAATCCTTGCTACAGCCTAAAAGGCCCCCGCTCGCCCTGTCCCACCTCTTCTCCACCTCCCACCACGCTCCTTCTCCTTCATTTTGCTCAGAGCACACATGGTCTCTGCTCAGATGTCACCTGATCAGAGCTTCCCTGACCACTGTTCACGAAACAGCCAACACATCCACTATCATTCCCCACTCCATAACCCCGCTTCAGTCTGCCACATAACATGCAGCATCACTCAAGAAATCTTTCGTTTTTCAATTTTTTTGTCCGCCTCATCATTCTCCACCCTACCTCAAAAACACAGCTCAGTGAGAGGAGAGGCTACTTCTATTCGCTGCTGAGTGCCCAGCATGCAGAGCAGTGCCTGGCACACGGCACATACCCAGTACCTAACAATGAGCGAGCACGCCTGCACTGGTCCAGCCACCCGGCACGCCTGGTCCACTTCACCTTTCTAGCAAACTGAAACACTGCCTCAAAATCGAGCTCCGGGGCTCGTCCTCCTCCTTTCTTCCCTGATCCTGTCCTGCCCTGCCCTGGACACTCTCACCCAGGCCACCTCTAGGTGACGCATACTCAGAGTGTCACACTTAGAATAATATATCACAATTATTAATTTACTGTGAAGGCCTTGAAAACAAGAACATCTTCTCATCCTCAGCAACTAAGTAAAAGCCTGGTACACTGTCAATAAATGGATATGGAATTAACTGGAACATAATTACGTAGCCCACATATACCCTAAATTTTAATCTTACACTTGGTGAATCTGATTAAGGCACAGAAGACAGTTCTTTGTACTATTCTTACAAGTCTTCCATAAGTTTGCATTAACTTTAAAATAAAAAGTTTAAACACACACAAACACACATACACACACACACACACAAACACACGTGTCTGACAAAGTCCTTATTTGGGCCAAGTATTTTTCCTCACTCCGATATCACATAAGACTGGAATGAGCAGAGGAAAGAAAAGTAGCTGTAAACATTGACCTCAGTTGTTCAAAAAAAAACAAAAACTGAAAATCTTCCATTTTCAAATCTTGTTACTTCTCTCCCTCAGTCAGTTACGTGGATTGTATGTGCATCACCTTGAGATACATGAAACTTAAAACAGCTGTCAAAGACAGCGACTAAGATGAAGACTTTAGACTTAGATTCCTTTAGACTAAGATTAAGCAGAAAATGTATAAAATAGTAATAAAGAAATAAATAAATTCAATTATAAATTGAAGCTGCTTTCCCTTCAACTACCCAGAAAATAACCTTTAAACAAATCTATTAAGGAAAGGTGATCTGTCACGTAATTCTGAGAAAGTGCACGTAATTCTACACAGCTATAATTGAATACCAGTTTGCTCTAATAACAGTTTGTTGGAAGGCTATAATTTGCAAAGTGCTGTGCTTCAGGTTATCACTGACAAGCTGAATAAGGCACTATTCCTGCCCTGCGGAGGCTCAGGGCTCTTTAAAGTACTGGAGGAGAAAACGGGGAAGAGAGAAACCACTGAAATAAAGCTGGTAAAACACTGACCGATATGGGCTGGAGGTGGGGATGTGCACACGAGGCTGCATCGCAGGACTCTCCACTTCGCATATTGGGGGGGGACAGCACAGCGGCTCCGCTGGTCACTCAGCACTAAACGCCTGGAATTCCGGCCGTCTCTGCACTCACCCACCCAGCCCTCCTCTACTGTTGTTTCTTAATGGGAAGAACGTCACAAGGCTTACCTTCACAAATTCAGAAGCACCTAAAACAGTTTCCTGTGCATATTAAAGAATGGATAAATGCTTCCTGAACTGAATTTGATCAGGTCACGTCACAGGTATTAGTTTAACAGTAGAGAACAGTCCGCCGCAGCTGACAGGTACAAAACGTCTCGCATCAGCCAGGCTTCTGACGAGACAAATCATGGGTCTGATTGTAAGTATGCCCAGTAAGTCAGACTGCCCTTTGAAGGCTCTCCGCATCCCTCCCTCAGAGACTTCCCTTTTGATTAGCCCTGCCTTCCCCCCATAAATGAGTCCTTGAAACAGGTTCCATTCTCACCTGTCTCAAAACAAATTCCCTCATCCCCACAGCCCATCCTCCTCTCTCATCATTCTCCCTTCATCCTCACAAACACCAGGACCTCCCGGTCACCCCAACACACAGGGCTGCCCAGACCACGAATAAACAGTCCAGAGGTCTCGACCTCAAAGTCACTCCCCCCATGAGGTTTCCCTGCTGCCTGCTCCCTCCCAGACCAGCCTAGGTCCTCCTCTCCCACCACCTCCTTCTTCTTCTTCCCCACCTCCCCCAACCCTCCCACACACTACCCCACCCCCCGCTCTTCCAGAACAGTCTTGTAGTCTCGCTTAAAGATTCACTGCCCTTTACTGCAGTGACTGCTCCCAGGTAGGAAGTTATGTCTGGTTTGGTCACCACTGTTTCCCCCATTCCTGAAACACTTCCAGGAACATAGGACAAGCTCCCAAGATAACAAGTGAACGAAGGAAGCCCAGGGGGCAAGATCTCATCTGATCTGCAAATACTTCCTGGGCACCACCATGTGCAAAACCCATGACAGCCTCTAGCGATTTCTTATCAAGCCTTCAATAAACTTACTGTTCATCAGGAGACATAAAAGACCTTCATTACAACAGCAGCATTTACACATCACCCTACAGTTTAGGGAAAGCTTTTATATCAACTATCTTATTTGACTTTCCAATAATCTTAAGTACTATTTCTCATGTCACAGGTGAGAAAACAGATTTCGTACACAAATAACTTGCCCAACACAATTCAAAAAGCAAATGTTGTAGCACCAAGATAAATCCAAATCAGAATTTAGGGTAAAATAGCACTGGAGAAACCCAAAGTGCTATGACAGTTCTGAATAGAAGTTCTTACTCGAACTGGAATATCACGGAAGTATGACTTTGTGTTGATCCCTTAAGAATGGATCCAACTGGTGGGAAATGAATGAAGGGCATAGGAGGCAAAAAGACCAGCATGAAAACAAAGAGAATGTTGACTGAGGAACTACACAGCATACGCCCAAGGAAACGATGAACAGCATGTTCGGGATGCATAAGCAAAATACGAAAGCTAAGACTTGAAAATGAGGGTGTTAGAATCTCTTCAAGGATAAAAGCTGTCTCTCTTTAGCTCTTATATACCCAGACCCTACTATGGGTCTAAAGCCATCATAGACAACTGTCAAACTGAATAACTGAACAGGTGTACCAAAGACACCTCTTCTACAGGAGGTCGCCTGCCCATAGCTCCTGCTACCCTCAACAGCCAGGTTCTCTACCACCATAACCACGGATGAGCACACGAGTTCATGTGACTGCTCAAAAAGGTAACTTGGGCCAGCTTCCTCTCTCTAGAACTGGAAATTAGAAAACCAGAGACCCACTCATTACAGGTCACATGCAAAATGATACAGCTTTGAGACAGCCCGCTTTGAGTCAGCAGAGAGAGCACGCAACAGATTTCAACAGAGAAAGAGACTCCTCCTAAGAGAGAAAACGAATGTGGCCCCTGAGAGACATGGAAGGTGGAACCGACTTACACCCTGATTTCCTGGTGATTCTTACTGCCCTACAAATCTCCTTTTCCCCGAGGTTAAAGGAGTAAATCTCTGTTCCTTGCCTTCTCAACAGCCCTAACCCAGCAGCGGAGAAACTGATAGTTCTTGAGCAAAAGCAGGGAGGGGGGAATGGCACACTCACACGACCCTAGGGAAAATTTCACCCCAGCCGTGTACGCAGTCCTAAATCAGAACCCTGGATACAATCAGGGAACCACCAAAGGAGAGGGGACAGGTGGTAGCGATGAAGAAGAAATGCCAGACACGAACTTAAACAGTATAAAACTCCCCACGTTGGACCCGTGAACTCCCAAAATATCCAGAAGAGAGATTCTGGATGTAGAAATTTTAAAGATTATGTGACTGGAAATAAAAGAACCGGTCAAAGGTGACACCAAGCACGGGTGATGGAAGGATGGTGCAGCCATTAACAGCAACAACAAAAAGTGAAGTCAGGCGGAGCTTGATTGTTGGATGTCCCTGGCTTTCCCACCATTCCAGCTGGGCGAATGACGCCAGGCTGAATCTAAGGTGCCCCCAAAAAACCCTGAGTTGGAGAATCCACCCAGAATTTGGAAAAACAGATCTGGAAACCAGAGTGCAAAACAAAAGATTCCCAAAGGTGTGTGCATCAAAGTTACTCAGAAAGCTTGTCAAGACTCATATTCCTTGGGCTTCTCCCCAGAAAATCTATTCAGCAGATGTGGGGCACTGACATTTTAACAAGCACCCCAAAATGATTCTGATGAAAGTTGCCATGCTAGTAAAGCCAGAAAACAAAGAACACAATCTTTCCGCTGCATTTCTCAATCTTGGCTCTGTATCAGATCTCCTAAGATGCAATAAAAAAAATAAAATAAACAATGTCTGATGCTCAGTATTGACAAAGTGGAGGCAGTGATAAAATCTATCAGAATCACCCATCCGAAGGCGAGAGTCCTGTGCCACACCCCAGACCCACTGAATGGGAATTCTGAGGGTAAGGCTAAGAAAGCTACATTTTTAACCAGTGCCCCTAGCGGCCTGCAAAGATGGCTCCATACATAGTTATTAATAAAAAACATATATATATACATATATATATATATTATTCACTGGTTTAAACCTTTCTCTGTGTCAAACCAATTTGAAAGAAAAACAATCCAACATTGCTGGCAGATAAAGAAACCGCTTCCCTATAAATAAACCATGGAAGTATCGTCATCAATAGCTTGCTGATACTTTGCCGATATAACGGCCTGCACAGGACAATGGAATAATGGAGCCCAAAACGAAAGCAGAGGGAGAAAAATCAACCACCTTGCCCTGGGGAAAGAAACCTCGAACACCTGTCTCGGCGGTACCTGCTAAGGGGATTCTCCAGCCGGTGGGTGTGCGGGAGGCTGCTCCGAAAAACAAACAAAAACACCTGTTTCCCTAACATCCCCCATCCTGGCCCCCGGAGAGACTACCTGAGGCAGCAAGTCTGAGCCCTTCCCCGCGCTCCAGCAAGCGCGGACTGCCCCGGAAAGCCGACCCCCGGGGCCCCCGTCCCGGGCCGCGCGCGGGGCGCCCCTACCCGGCCTCGCCCCTCCCTGCCCAGCCCCTCTCCAGCCGGCCACGGCCCCTTCCCCACAGCCGGGCTCACCCGGCCCCGGCTCCCTCCCCGTCGGGCCGCGGTCCCTCCTGCCACCGCCTCGTCTTCCCACACACCCCGCCACGGCCCCCTCCCCACCGGCCTCGCCCCCTGCACACCGGCCACGGCTTCTCCTCGCCGACCACCACGCTGACCGTCTCACGACCTGGCCCCAGGTGGGCGCCCACACTCGGGCGGAAAGCGCCCGATTTGCCGCAGGCGCTGTCAGAACCCGGGAGAGCAAAAGACCTCGGCTTTCCGCGCGTCGCCCTCTCCACACCCGGCGGCCATTTTCCTCCACCGCCCAGAGCTGACAGGTCACGTGACGCGGGGCCGAGGGCGGGGCGGCGGCTGGCCACGCCCCCTGCGGGCAGCGGGTGCGCCCGAAGAAGGCGGGGCTGCGGGGGGCTGCCGGCGCCCCCGGAGTCAGGTGGGCGGGCGAGGCGGGCCGGTGCCACGAAAGCAAGTCACCCAGCGCTGCCACGCTCCGCACCTTCTCTCTGGCCTCCAAATAGGCGTATTTTGACAAACGCCCCAGGCGGTATTTTCTTCATTGTCAGTGTCACTCTTCTTATTATGGTGAGTTTATAATCCCTGTTCACGTGGCAGTATCATCAAAGCTTATGCAGAGAAATAAACCACAATTGTAACTTCAAAAGATACTGCAACTACATTGCAAATGGAGGCCAGCTCAAATCCCTTCCTCCTGAGCCCAGAAAAGAGAACACCTGTGGGGACATAGACTCCGGATCCAGAGAGCCCACCGCCTCCTTACTTCCTCGCCCCCCAGAAGTCTGGCCTCACCGCCCCATCTCTGCGGAAGGGACCCCTGACCTGCTGCGGCCAGATATGATTGACAGCTTTTCCACTCAGTTTCCTTCCAATTCCCTTCCCTCTCTGGGCTTCTGTGACTCTAATTCTCCTGGCTTCCTCCCAATTCTCCAGTTGCTCCTCTCAGACTTCACCTCCCTTAAACTGGTTGATGTTTCCAAAGTTCTGCTCAAAGCTGGATTCATCACCTTCCTGATCTAGTGTGATCTGCCTGTACTGACAACGTGAGGGGATCTGTCTCGTGCCCCCAACTACCAAGACCAGAATTGGGAAGTCATGCACTTCCTCCCCTCTGCCTCCCTCTTGTCATCCGACCAGCCCATCACCTGACTGTGGCCACTAGCATCACCCCTGAGCTGTTTAAAGGCCTCAGAAGCTCCCCACCAGGACTGTACCAAAAGCCCCCGGCTACTCCCCCTGCCTCTGCAGAATATAGTGGACCGTGTCACTTTGATTAAACTCCTTAGCAGCCTTCCATTTCCATCGAACGAAGTCCCAAATTGTCCTTAACACGCAAGGCTCCTCAGGAGCTGGCCCCTGCCAGACTCCTCGCCACTGTACTGTCTGCCACTCTCCTCCCATCCTGCCCCAACCCTCGGGACACTGGGCCACTCTCTCCCAGCTCCGTTTTGTTCCCAAAGTGTCTTCCCTTCTCCCCTGGGTATTATTCCCCGCCTCTGGGCCAGTGAAGTCCAACAGATGAATTCTATTTGTCTTTTCGGATGCAGCCTAAGAGGTCCCCTCTTAGCTTTCTGCATGACTCAAGCAGAGTTCATGACTCCGTCTTCTGCATTCACCCTCTTCCTCCACAGTTAGGACACAGTAGGTGCCCAAAAAGTGTGGGTGAAAGCATAGTTACCCTGTTTCCTTGTCTCTCTCCTACTGTAAAATTCACTCCATCCTTATTCCACACCAGCTTCCCTCACCCTGTTTAGAGCAGTGCGTGGTCTTGGCAAGCCTTTAAGGAAGAAACGGCAGCGTTTACAACTCCGTTGCACCCTCTGGGGTGCCCTCTCATTGCCTCCTGCATGCCACACCGCATCCAATGGAGCCATACTCCTTGCTGGTTTTTTCCGTGAGTTGCCAGGTTGATCCACTGAGAGATGATTTTCAGTGGTGCCCAGACGTGGCACATCAGAGTCATCTATAGATCTTTCTAAAAATCAAAACTTGACTCTTGTTGGGGATTTTAAAATATCTTCCCAGCTGATTTCAAAGAGACACCTTTCTCAGATTTGACTTTTGTCCCATTGTGTCTAAATCAGTGATTTCAAACATGAATATCCCTTTTCAATGTCAGTTTTTTGAGGACCTACACAGGATAGCCGGTGGCCTTTTCATAACCACTGACTGTGAAAGCAGCATGGGAATTAGAATCTGTGATTTCAGAGGGATCTGTAGCCCCGGGATGGAAGCCAGGGCTTTAATCATAAGGAACCATCTGAATAGTCAGCAAGGCATTTGACAGGCTTTCTTTTTCGTTCATGGTGGTTTTTTCCTTTTTTTGTTTTTAATATTTTAATGAGTGCATTTTAATATTACTGGCATCTTTTGTAATCATATTTATTTTACTTTTATCTATTTAAACACATTCTGAGAAGGCAGTCCTAAGTCTTACCCGACTGCCAAAAAGGACTATACCACAAAAGTGGTTCAGGGTCTCCAAGCAGGGGCCCTCATTGCAGGTCTGAACTGGGGAAAGGAGAAACCACAGGTTCGGGGGTTTCACTCATAGTCCAGGCCAAGCATCGCATCACTGAAATGAGAATCTTTAATGACCAAAAGTGACTCGGTGGTAGTCAATGATCCAAGAATAATGAGAAAAAAACTTAAAAGAGGAGACCTATTAGAAATTTTGTCCAGGAAGCAAGAAATAGACAGGTAGCACTGACAGGAGCAAAGGAGAAAATAAAGTTGCTTTTAAATCTCACTGTAACCCACTCTTTATTCACATAATGGTAACAATTAGCAAATTATATGTATTGGGATAATAAAATATTTCCTAACTCCTGCCAAAGTCCGTTGATTCCTTTCATCTTTATGGACTCAACACTCACTTGTTTTTTCTCTCTCTCCCTCCCCTGCCCCCACCCGCAGCACCAAGACAGTCCAGGGTCAGGGACTGAACCCTTGCCACTGCAGTGGCCCGAACCAGATCCTTAACTCACAGAGTCATCAAGGAACTACTCAAACACTCATCTGGCCATGCTATTAACTTTTTTATTTTCTTTTTTTTAGGGCCCCACCCGTGGCATATGGAGGTTCCCAGGCTAGGGGTCAAATCGGAGCTACAGCTGCCGGCCTACGCCACAGCCACAGCAATGCAGGATCCAAGCCGAGTCTGTGACCTACACCACAGCTCACAGCAACGCTGGATCCTTAACCCGCTGAGCTGGGCCAGGGATCGAACCCGCAACCTCATGGTTCCTAGTCGGATTCGTTTCCGCTGCACCACGACGGGAATTCCTGACTGTTGTAAAACAGAACTGAGATGCTTTCTCCTTAGTTTAGTTTCAAACGTATCACTCTCTCCACTTGCCCTGGTTTTTTGTGGTTTACGCATCCCGTCTAAATCTTTCTGGCAAATTCCTCCTAAGTTTCTTGTTTCAGCAGAATCACTCAAATCACTTCAAAAGTCTGGCTTTTCCACTTGTCCTGTGGTATCACGTAGAGGGAAAACTATGAGTTGTCTTTCCATCCCTCCCCACTCTCCCCATCAAAACTGTAATTTTCATCATGCTTTCATCTTGTTCAGCAGTATCAGCACATTGGGACGAGGGTTTCAGCAGCCCAGTCTTTTATATGGTTTCAGTTTTAATGTCCGTCATATTTTCCATGGAAACCTTAAGATGTTTTACACACCATCTTGCTTTAAAAAACGTTTTTCTCCGACCGTAAAAGGGATGTCTGTTCACTCAAAAGTATTTGGAAAATGCAGAAGCATTTAAAGAAGAGCTCTCTGCTCTAATTCACCACTCAGAGCTACCTGACTTCTTCAACAGAGATTGGAAACAAAAACTTTATTGACCAAAGTTTTTATTTTAAACTTTTTTTTTTTTTAGGGCTGAACCTACGGCATATGGAGGTTCCCAGGCTAAGAGTCGAATCAGAGCTGCAGCTACCAGCCTAGGCCACAGCCACAGCAACGCAGGATCTGAGCCGAGTCTCTGATTTAAAAGCAACAGCTCACGGCAACGCCGAATGCTTGAGCCACTGAGCCAGGCCAGGGATCGAACCTGCATCCTCATGGATACTAGTCAGATTTGTTAACTGCAGAGCCATGACGGGAACTCCTCCTTAAACACTTATTATTGGAAAGGGGAGGGGTGACAGGGATGTCCCTGAGATGGCATTTTTGGCCTTCATCAGTGATGGTTGTCACTGTACTTCTCATGGTATCTTTTGCCAAGTTGCCTTCCTGACTCATTTCAGCAGCAAGTTCCTGCTACGTAAAACACAGGTGGGACATTTCCTAGATGGGTAGCACTCGAGAGGAAAGGAGCACACAGCAGGACAGAGTTAAGAAGTGAACTGAGAGGTGGCGGAAGAGGAGAAAATGCAAAACCCCATCTTCAAGCGATGGGCAGGGGAGGGTGGGAAAAGAGGCAGACAGAGAAAGGGTGAGAGCAAAGAGGAGTTAAAACCGAATCACTGTCGGTCTAAAGGAAAAAGACTTTAGGTTTCAGTGGATGGCAAGCTCAACACAAGTCAAACGAGGCAGCCGGCAGGGCCGCGTGCAGTTCGCGTTGCCAAGCCGCTGCCCTGCACAGCTGTTTTAGGCTAACGCTCCTTCCAAGCATCCGACTCTTAGTCACCAACAGAGACCGAAGATTCGGAGCCCCAGTTTCTGGGAGTACGACTTAGGAAGATGGGTGATTTGCTCACAGAAAACAGGATCAGATCCAGATGGCATAGGCTGAGCCCCAAGGACATGGTGGCTCAGAAGAGTGAGGGGTCCCTGGGGACTTGGGAGGGGGGGCGGCAGCTGGGAAGCCCTCTAAGAAAGGAGGAGGGTGAGCAGGGGTCAGGGGAGCAATAGTGACTAGGAGGTGGGAACCGGCCTTGCCTGGTCGGGAAATCCCACTCAAGGGAGTTCCTGTCATGGCTCAGTGGTTAACGAATCTGACTAGGAACCACGAGGTTGTGGGTTCGATCCCTGGCCTCGCTCAGTGGGTTAAGGATCCGGCGTTGCCGTGAGCTGTGGTGTAGGTTGCAGACACGGCTCGGATCCCGCATGGCTGTGGCTGTGGCGAAGGCCGGCAGCTACAGCTCCTGTTAGACCCCTAGCCTGGGAACCTCCACATGCCGCGGGTGCAGCCCTAGATAAGGCAAAAGGACAAAAAAAAAGAAAAAAGAAAAAAGGAAATCCCACTCAAGATTGATGTCCAACCACACACATTTAGTTTTATAGCAAAAGGATTTTTTAGGGCAACATTAAGGTAATAAGAGTTTCAGTGCTTCGTTTCCTTCTTAAAATGTTGGCACTCTCTCCATTCCAGGATCTCAGCATCTCGGTCTAACTAAGTCGGCACCCGGACTTCCTGTTAGTCTCTGGAGTCGAAGTCCACTCATCAGGACAGACTGCCTTAAAAGGTAGCAAGAGCTGTTCCGGAAAGAGATTGTTAATTAGGTCCGCTGGTTGATTTTTTTAATCCCTTCAGTTGTATGAGACTATAAATTAATGTTTAATTTTATTGTGCCAGAAAACTATGGAATTTGGATCTGTCATTTGGTATGTATTTTGAAACAGTACCTGTCTCCTATCTTCATCATGAAATTTAGTGTCCTTTTTATTTTTGTATTTTAAATTATCCTACAGTTTCTGCTTACTAAAGATACATTAGAAGTGTAGGTTAGCACATCATTTAACATAGCTTTAAGCTACTCTATTACTAATGATTCTACTTTATAATCATATCCCCTATATCTTTCTTTAAAACCGATGCTTAACATAAAGATAGCTGCCCTTCCGCAGGTTTCTTATGAAGTAATAAATCTTTTCTCCTCCACTTCTAAATCGCCTACCAAGCGGTTCTTTACTGAGTTAATTTTTTTTGTTCTTTTTAGGGCTGCATCAGGCTAGGGGTCGAATCAGAGTTGCAGTTGCCAGCCACAGCCACAGCCACAGGGACATGGGATCCAGGCTGCATCGTGACCTTCACCACAGCTCATGGCCACACTGCATCCCCCACCCACTGAGCGAGGCCAGGGATGAAACCCTCATCCTCATGGATACTAGTCAGATTCATTTCTGCTGCGCCACAACGGGAACTCCCTTGACTGAGTTAAACTGACTTCAAATTGATTTATTTACACATTTGAGTATCCTTAGGCCAATGCAACACTGTTTAAATTACTCTCACTTTATAATAAGTTGTAATATTTTCTAGGATCACCCTTCTTGGCGCTTTGAAGTTCTGCTGTTTATCCTGCTTAGGGTTCACACAATGGGCACCTTTCATCGATAATGAAACTTTCTCTCAACTTCTCCTTTTGCGGGATGCCAATCACTCGTATGTTAGACCTTTCCACCATATCTTCTATGTCTCTTACTCTCTGCTCTGTGTTTTCTAACTTTCTTCCCCCCTTCATGTTCCACCCTGGATATTTGGATATATGCTGTGAAAAGGAAGAAATAATTAATTTGGAGGAAGACTTCTTTGTCAGGATGAGATTTGAGCTGGTTCTCCTAGCAGGCATAAGCATTTGAAGCAGGAACATGAGTAAGGTACAGTCAAAAAATGACTAAAGAGTTCCCATGATGGCTCAGTGGTTAACAAATCAGACTAGTATCCATGAGGATGTGGGTTTGATCCCTGGCCTCGCTTAGGGGGTTAAGGGTCAGGTGTTGCCATGAGCTGTGGTGTAGGTGGCAGACACGGCTCAGATCCCATGTTGCTGTGGCTGTAGTGTAGGCCGGCAACTACAGCTCTGATTCGACTCCTGGCCTGGGAACCTTCACGTGCCGCAGATGCAGCCTTGAAAAGACAAAAGAAAAAAAAAAAAAAGAGACTAATATCGTTGCATAACCAGAGTATGGGAGGGGTGTAAAGAAAAGTGGATAATACCAGTCAAAGAGCAGTTACCTGGAGATATCTGAAACTCAGCCTGGAGCAATGTGCAGTCACTACAAACTGTGGTGACCCCAGCCAACGGAATCCCCTGAAGACGGACCGGGAGATGGTGCACAGGGAAATAATGAGGAAGCTACAGGGTATCTACTTAGGGATGCACCAGGAATATCAGCAGAGGCCTGCAGTTGTGGGATCAGGCTCCACGCACTCATTCATTCAGTTCATCCAGATTCCCGAGCCCCTGTTACATGCCACACGCCTCTTGAATAAGTGAATAAGCTTCACTCACTCGACAAATATTTACTGAAGTCTCACTGTGTGCTCGGCCATGTGCCCTCGTGGAGCCTATATTCCAGCTGGGGAGACAGGAAGCCAACCAGTCGTACAGTCAGCGCACAGCGGCAGGTGCCGCGGAGGATGGGGTGCGCTGGTTAGGCGCAGGCGCAGAGGCAGGCAGAGGGAGGCAAGAGGCCAGGCGCTGTTTGGAGGAAGAGCAGTTCGAGCAAAGGGGACCCAGGGTCAGAGGTGGGGACCTGCCTGGCGTGTTCAAAGAACAGCAAGGGGGTGGGGGGAGGCGGGGAGGAGGCAGGGAGACGCCCCGCCCCCAGGCCAGGGTGGGCGTGGCCTCCCCGCCCCCGCAACAAAGGTGTGACTTTGCCTGCAGGTGAGGTGGGGGTTTGACAGAGAAGGGACACAACTGATGGCTTTTAGAAAATTCCGCTTACCTGCTCTGTGAAAAGGGTCCTTCTGGGTAACAAAGGGGCGACAAAGGAACCCATTTCGGAGGCCTTTGTGGTGATTCAAGTGAAAGGCGCCGGCTTGCACGGGGCACCAGCGGCGGCTGGAAAGAAAGCCGGGTTCCGGGAGCACGCGGAGCAGGAAGCCCGCCGAAGGCCCGGAGGTGGAGGACGCAAGAGCGCTAAGGCCTGCAGCCGGGGAGCCGGAGCTGGTCTGTGAAAAGCAGACCGCCCCTGCCCGGAGAGGAAGTCCTGTCCTGTCACTGCGCATTGCAGAGAAGGACGGCAGGCGAACTCCCAGTGGACAGACCTTCTGCACGACCTGCCCAGGCGTCCCCAGCTGTCAAGGTCATCAGAACAGGAAGAGGCTGAGAAATTCCCACAGTCGAGCGGAGCCTGAGGAGATGTGATGATTAAATGCAACGTGTCCCACATGCGATCTTGGGACAGAAAAGGGCGTGAGGAAAAAACTAAGGCTGAGGACGTTCGAATAAAGTGTGCCCTTCAGCACCGGTCTACGGCCGTGGCCAATGTGCTGTGCTAGCGGAAGATTAACAGAAGGTGTTAACAGCTTCAGCACTGTGTGGGGTACGTGGGAACTCTGCTCTCTCTTCACACGTTTCCTGTAAATCCAAAACTATTCTAAAATAAAAAGTTTATTATGTAAAGCATTTTACATAAGATGGCTTATGTTATTTTTATATATTTTATATAAACTATTTTATATCTATATATCATAAATGTTTATTTATTTTTATTTTTTTCTTTTTATGGCCGTACCTGTGGCACACAGAAGTTCTCAGGCTAGGGGCAGAATTAGACCTGCAGACGCAGCTGCAGCCTACACCACAGCCACAGCCACACCAGATCCAAGCCACATCTGTGCTCTACACTGCCGCTTGTAGCAACGTGGGATCCTTAACCCACCAAGTGAGGCCAGAGGTCAAACCCCCATCCTCATGGACACTATGTTGGGTTCTTAACCCACTGAACCACAACGAGAACCCCCAATTTTAGAATATATATATTTGCAGCAATTCAGCACTTACAATTACCAGAGCAACATTGTTCGTTTTTCTTCTTTGCTGAATCATGAAATATAGAATTCATCAGAATCTCTGTGCTTTTAGGACAGAAGCTTGTCGCAGGGCCATAGCGCTGTAGCTGGAGCTTTATAACCAAGTAATTGCAGAGCAGAGTCTGAGCGGGGTGAGGGAGAAGTAAGGGTGTGAGCTAAGCTCTCTGGAATCTAAGTGTCTCGTGGCATCAAAGACATTGGTGGAGTCTGTCTGCTAGAGGGAGACAGAGTTGGGAGATGGTTGGGAGTGGAGTCCTTGCCATGGAGAAGGCCTAAGGCATGTCTCCAGGTGGCCAGAATGGGAGCCAGGATCACCGGCGGACAGCAGGTCAGGGACCTGGGAGGCAGAGTACTGGCAGGTTCTTCTCTAGTGACGATAACCAGGTTCTAGTGTTTTCTAGTAAGGGGCGACTGGGAGAAGTCTATCGATGGCAGCAACACGGCGGGAGGGCATGTGCTTGTAAACTCTGGAATTTTAGGGAGAAAGTGGGGACAACACCGCATGTGCACCTGCCCCACCTCCAAGCCCAGTGATGACACTGGGAAACCAGCTCCCGCTTGTGAGGTCCGCAAGGAGAGACCTGGGTTTTCATTAGAGCAAAAGGTGGTGGAAGGAGTGTGGGACATAAGGGGCGTTTTACTAACAATGCCACGAATTCCCAGGATGGTGGCGGGTTTGGGGAGTCGGGGAGGGAGGGAAAGCTGGACCGTACAGAGCTGCAAGGTTTCCATTTTCAGTACTGATGACCATAGAGATGACGGGGCCAGCAAATGCACAGAAATGCCATGACTCTAGTCCTAAAGGTCACTTCCATGCAGGCGACATGGCAGCGTGAGGTTGAAACTGTTCGGCCCTCCACACAGGAAGTTGCACCAAAGCACCGCTGTCATATGCTAAAAATACCCTCTTGCACTGCAGTTTACGGGGCCAGATTCCCAACGGAACAGAACGTCAGGAGCCCACGACTCCTGGCGGAGAAGTCTCTGAGTTCTTCATTTCCAGGCAGTTTCTCCCCGAGCAAACAGAGCCGGGGCAGATGGCTGCCATCTGGGCCGTCTCCTCACGTCGGGTCTGTCTTGAATCATTCCGCGTCTACCTTTCTGTTCCCGATGAAAACTGATGCAAACTTTTTAAATTCGTTGTATCTGTATGTAGCCTAAGGTGCCCCCAAAAGAAAATTACTTTCAGGAAAATACGGGGCCCCGGATAAAGGGAGAGGGGTGACTCATTCTCTTCGTGCTTCAAATGCATTTTATAAATGGAACCTGGAAGTTGATTTTTCTGTTTTTACGGGTCGGTGAACATGCGGCTTATTTTATCTGCATATTATTCATGTCCTTAATTTCTGTCTTTTCCTCTTGCTATTGTCCCCCTAAGGAAACGTATTTAGGTGAAATAAGGAAAGAGAGGTACAAAATGTAAGTGAAAAATGGAATTCCCTGGTGACCTAGTGGGTTAAAGATCCGGCATGGTGACAGCTGTGGCGAACTTCTGCATACCTTGGGCATGGCCACAATATACATATATGTGCGTGCGTGCGTGTGTGTGTATGCATGTGTGTGTGTGTGTGAAAATGAGCCTTACAAGATTATTTTGTAAAATACATCTCCTTATCAATAGAAAAAAAAAAAAGGACCAGAAAGAAATATAGCAAAATACTAAAATTAGCATCTGTGACAGAACGAGGGTTTCGTCTGACCTATCATCATTATGATGTTATTAGCTATGTTGTGCCTAATACAAGGAGAAGGGGGACGACAGGCAGGCAGGGTGCGTGTGGAGGAACCGATAAAATAATTTCTAACGTGAAGGTTTGGATAGAAAATATTTAATCTTCTCTACCTAACATCTTTGGTCTTAGTGTTAAGGGGTTTTTTTGTTTGTTTCTGCCATATTGCAGATTTTCTAAAATTACTCAAATTCCACAAAGCTTTGTTGCTTTGTATGGAAAGTCACCTATGTGTACTCAGACATAGAGGTTACTTCAGTTTAGCAAACATGTAGTGATGTTTAATTTCCTCAATGATTCTGTTTATACCCACGCCTGAGATGGACGTGGTCCTTGTGCCTTAAATGTGGCCTCCTAGGCTTAAGCGTCTTGACCTGGTGTCTCTACCACGAAATGGGGAGACTTTTGAGAATCTCTCCGT
Organism: Catagonus wagneri; assembly: GCA_004024745.2. Lineage (NCBI taxonomy): Eukaryota > Metazoa > Chordata > Mammalia > Artiodactyla > Tayassuidae > Catagonus > Catagonus wagneri. The sequence continues at coordinate 4,383,019 of PVHT021183517.1, forward strand.
GTATCAGCCCCACATTGGGACAGTCACGAGGCCCCTGGAGATGGAGGAACTGGTTTATGGGTCTGGAGTAAACATCAGATCATCCATGACTTGTCGGAGGATCTGCATTCATCAGCCTACCCCCTCCTTTGGGGTGCAGCTTGAAATAAATACGTAGGTCAATTACAGCCCCGCGTGGCGAGTGCAATGTCGCTGTGAGAATAAAGAACCTGCGAAGGGAAGGTCCAGGCAGAGCTGCCTGGAGGACAGCGTCTCGTGTCGGATGCTTAACACCCATCACAGCGCCCGGCACACGGTACGAGCTCACGGACCATTTCCCGGCCCGAGCCTGTCTCCTGAGGAGGAGGCAGCAGGAAACTGCAAGGCGGAGGCCGGGAGCCTACAGTGTGGCTGCGAATTCTGGGCAAGAGGGGCAGCAGGTTGGAGGCCGGGAGAAGCTGGAGGAAGTAATGACCCAGCGCTGCTGGAGGACCGGGGTCCCGAGTCAGAGCAGACCGCCGTGACAAAGCACCGCACCTGGGGGGCTTATACACAACAGACCTTTATTTCTCACCATCCCGGGGGGGCTGGAAGTTCACGACCAGGGTGCCAGGATCGTCAGATTCAGTGACGACCTCCCCCAGGCTGCAGACGGCCAACTTTTTGCTGTATCCTCACGTGAGGGTGCCCGGGGTCTCCTCTGGGGGCGCTGGAAGAGTTCTAGGGGGAACTGGAGGGGTTCCTGTCGTGGCTCAGCAGGTTAAGAACCTGACTGGCATCCATGAGGACATGAGTTCAATCCCTGACCTCGCTTGGTGGGTTAAGCACCTGGTGTGGCTGTGGCTGTGGCGAGCGGCTGCAGCTCCCATTTGACTCCTAGCCTGGGAACCTCCATATGCCGCGGGTGCGGCCCTAAAAACATTCAAAAGAAACAAAAGGAAAACGAACCATCGCTTTTAGGTACACAGGCCAAAACGACCCTTTGAGAAGCAGCTGAGCAGCGCAGTGGGGACGATGGAGGAAGCGGGCTGCGCTGCTGACTCTGCTCTTTTCAGAAGATTTAATGGAAAGGCTGAGGGTCGTAGCATGGGTTTCCAGGACTTGTTCATTTGTCTCTTGTATTTTTCTCGTGGCCTTTTCTTGACGCTAATGACTCATGCATTGAAAAAGCACGGAGAGATAATGAGGAACCCCACTTTCCATGGGCCTGGCAGCCGCCCAGGCCAACTGGAGGAGCCTGCTGGTCTCCAGGGCCCCCGGCCCCGGGGCGCTGGGCAGTCGACTCCCCCACCGAGGGCCATAACCAGCTGGCAGCTCAGCTCAGCCCTGAGGCCTGTTTTTATAAGGCTGCTCTCATGCGCACCCTGCAGAAAGGGATGGCAGGCCGCGAAGGGCGTCCCCTCTCCTTGCACAGCACGCCCAGCTCTGCCCTGGCCGCGGGCCTGGAGCTGCCCTTCGGCGGTGGGCGTCTCAGCCTGTGCTAACAGCCGCCACTGGTATCGCCTGGGAGGAAGTGACCAAAGAGAAGACCCCAAAGCACACTTGAGAAATGAAAGAGCCACACAGTAGAAAGGCTCTTACCCGTAGACAGAGGCTGTATTTGAACCCCTGAGCTGAAGGCCCTGCTGCGGCGCGGTGGGTTAATAAGGCTCTGGCATTGTCTTTGCGGGGGCTCGGTTCCCTGCTGAGGCTGGGGTTTGATCCCAGGCCCAGGAACCTCCATAGGCCAGAGGTGTGGCCAAAAAACAAACAAACAAAACTGAGCAGACATTTGACTCCAGCAACAAGCAGATTGAGCCAACACCACGCATCTTGCTACAAACGCTGACAAAGCTATAGGAAAGAGAACAAAACATTGTTTTATCTTCACATTTTTTTGGCCGCACCCGCAGCATATGGAAATTCCTGGGATCAAATCTGAGCCACAGCTGCAACCTACACCACAGCTGCAGCAACGCCAGATCCTCAACCCACGGCGCAGCCCTCCACAGCCACCAGAGCCACTGCAGAGACCACACCAGGTCCTTAGCCTCCTGTGTGCCACAGTGGGAACTCCCACATTATTTTTTTAAATCACACAGCTGAGCTTAGAAGAAAGAAGGGGACCAAGTGAAGAGCTGACGATTGACATCATTGTGAATTCTGAGGAGGGGCGGGAAGGGAAAGGCTGGGCAGGCATGCTGGCCTTACATGCAATGACCTTTTCATGAAGGAAAAAAAAAAAAAAAGACAAACCGTAAACCTAATGTGGCAAAGCAAAAACATCTGTTTGGACTTTTATTTTTTTTGCTTTTTTAGGGCCACACCTGCAGCATATGGAGGTTCCCAGGCTGGGGGTTGAATCCGAGCTGTAGCTGCCGGCCTACACCACAGCCACAGCAACGCTGCATACTTAACGCACTGAGTGAGGCCAGGGACTGAACCCGAGTCCTCATGGATACTCGTCGGAAATCGGATTCGTATCTGCTGCACCACAATGGGGTCCCCTGTAAAGTCTCATTTTTTAAACACTGGCTAAACTCAGTGTTTTCCTATTATTCCTTTTGCTAATGGAGGAAAACAAGCCACCGTTAAGCAGACAGTACACAGTAGATGCAAACCTGCTCAACTCCTGTTATTTTTATTCTTTTGTGTAAACACCATAAAATCCCATAAAGAAATCCCATAAAAGCCCCTCTTTCTTCCTCTAACCCTCCTCACACCTCTTTCTCAGCCCAGTAAAACCCAGGCCCCACCTCCTCGGTGCAGCTACGGCAGCCTCTTCCTGGGCTGCCCAGCCCCTCCGGGGGCCAGAGGCCCTCTGCTCGCTTCCGGGATAGCACTTACCTCATTACACGGGGACCGCTGAGCAGCTCGTTACAGACAAGGGCCATGACCTGTTCCTTAGTTACTCAGCACACGGATTGGAACACGCTGAATCATTGTGGAATAAAGAAGTGAGAGGAAAGAAAGAAAAATTAGGATGTTCATCTATACACCACAGGAGCCCTGTAATTAGCCTGCAGCCTCCCTCAGCGTGAAGCAAATCGGTGACCTGTGCTGTCACGTCTGTCAGGACCAAGGCGTGTAAGGGCTGGGCTGGCAGGCCGCTCTGGGTCGTGGCTCAGTGTCAGCCCAGTCCTGACTTTTGAATGGAGTCATTTAAATCTGCCATCAAGTCTAAGGCCTTCCAGCCAGAAAGCACCAACACTTACACAGGACCCAGTCCTAGGTATTTGGCCTTGCACGCCTGGGTGACAGTGTGTGTTTATTAACAGAAGATGTTTTGCCCACGACTGTTCATGAGAGCTCTGGAAGGGCCTGGAAATACACTCCACAGGCCCCTTAGGTCTGTAACCACGGTACCCGAACCGAGTGGGGGTCCCGGCACCCCGCTTCTCTAAGGCAAAGACCAGACCCCCACACGAGCGCAGTGCAAGCGCCAAGAGCAGAACCGGAAGGCCAGCTCCTCTGACGGGGGGGACGGCCAGCATCTCCCCCTCTTTATAAGTGTTTTAAGAGAGGCGACAAGATGCTACACATACTGAGCTAAGGTGGTTTTAATTGCCTCCTAAAGTGTCTATAATGTGACAGTACTTTCTTTTAAACAGTTCTTTTTTTTTTTTTTTACTTTATGGCCCCACCCGTGGCCTATGGAAGTTCCTGGGCCAGGGACTGAGTCCAAGCTACAGCTGCGCAATGCCGGATCCTTTAACCCACTGTACCGTGCAGGGGATCGAACCCGCAACTCCGTAGTGACCCCAGCCACCACAGTCAGATTCTTCACCCATTGCATCATGGTGGGAACCGCTCTTTAAATAGTCTTTAACCAGTTAAACAGTCAGTGACTCCTGAGAATGTCACCATCCAGTTAAAGAATTCTTCAATTAAAAAAACAACAAAAAAGACCATTACTTCTCAGGAGAGACCTGATATTCAGTTCTAGAGCTGGCATTTAGAGCCTCTGAAATTAGTAAACACACACACACACACGTATGTTTTTAACTACCATTTAATCATTTTTAAAGACACACATTAGAAAAGAAAAACATTTAAATGTTCAGTTAAAAACATCATTAAAACCCAGCAATAAGCCACCAGCGCAGCTCCGAGGACACAGGATAGAAATGGGTGGTTATGAAATTTTCACATCACAGTGTAACTGACACAGTGGTGGTTTTAGTTACCACACCATAGGAACTCGTTTAGGGATCTGTCAAAAAATAACCCTCCTTTAAAAAATATGTTGGAATAATAAAAACAAAAATCACAGAACACCCCAGGGCAGGTAGAGGACGGCAAACACTGGCTGGAGCTGGGACCTTCTTCGTGTTGGGCTAACAAGGTTCAACTACTGCGCAGAGATCAAGATGCAACCTGGCAAGGAAGGCGGGAATGAAAGCACAGCTCTTGCCCCGGTGGAGAACACGCCTTGTTTCACTGGAATTGCTTTCACCTCCTTAGCGCTCTCCGTCCTGGCCCTCTGGCTCATGGGGGGGGGGGGACAGCTGCGTCCCGGTGACAGCAGGTGGAGAGGACCGGCTTAGAGCGCTGTGTCTTGCATGTTGGATTCCTGTCTCCTTGACCAAAAAGTCAGAGCACGTGTACCTTGTTGACCAATCCCGTAGAGGCAGAACCAAAAACACTTAAGAGGCATATTTGAGAAAAAGTCTGTCAAACGTTTGAGACACGTTTGCCCTTTAAGAGGAAAAAACAAAGAGGGGTATTAACTAGGGAATCGCCTTCTCCAAGCTGTTACCCCAAAACAGAGACCAGGCAGAATGCAGGCATTTGTGACTGCAGTAAAAGGCGGCCAGTCACCTTCTCCACCTCAGACGTGTTATTAAGAAAATGGTTAGTCATTCCACTGATGCCGCTCAGTCACTTTTGGTCTTTTGCTACTTTTCCTTTTTTTTTTTTTTTTTGCTTTTTAGGGCCACACCCATAGCACACGGAAGTTCCCAGGCTAGGGGTCAAATCCGAGCTGCAGCCGCCAGCCTACACCACAGCTCACGATACCACCAGATCCTTAACTCACTGAGCGAGGCCAGGGATCGAACCCTCATCCTCATGGATACCAGTTGGGTTCATAACCTGCTGAGCCACAAGGGTATCTCCAATCCTTTTTTTTTTATAGCAGCAAAATGTGATAAAATGCGACTGGAGAGGCGGCTGTGCTCCATTGGGTCAGCTGCAGACGGTGCTTGTGAATGGATCCCTCATACTCTTCTTCATAGAACATACAGTCTTGAGGCTCTTTGCTTTGTTTCGTTTTTGCTTTATACAAGGTGTACTGAAAGAAGACAGCTATCATCAGTTTTACAGGCAAGACAAATCAGTTGGCATAAAAACGTGTCTTTGGGCTCCACTTCTGCAAGTTTTCCCGATCAATGACCCATACAGCTTGTTAGTTCTTTATGGGGGTTTGCATAATGGTAAAAACCTATTCAAATAAATATTATTTTAAAATACATAAAAACATCATTAAGCAGCTCACCAAGTAAAATGTAATTGGCTGCATCCTCTGTACAAGAGCCGCAAAAAAGCAGCTTAGCCCTTGATGCCAAGAGCAGCCCTACAAAATGTCAAGGTGGAAAACTGCGTCTGGAAGTTTCTTCCGTATCGCGTTACTCTAAATAAATTTGACTGCCTGGCACTGCAGAAAAACACAGAGACCCTCTGCAGCCTAGTCTTTCGAAGCCACAGTTCAGAGTGGAATTTCTTTTTTTAACATGAATCTTTCCCTTCGGTGTAAGGTGTGTGCATTGATACAGATGCACTTTCACCAGAAAGGGTTGTAGAAAGCAGAACTTCCAGCATTTAACTCAAGTGTACAAGCGATCAGCTATTTAGGAAACGCCCGCTGAGTTAGGCGCGGTTTTATAAGGTACTTGAGGGCAGTTAACATTCCGTTTCACAGTGTTGCTTAGAATTCTGCACCTATGTTAAATCTGATGTATTCAACTTCAGCCAGGATGAACTATTATTAGTGGCTGAATAAAAACTGCACAAAATACACTGGTTTCCATATAAAATTCTGGACAAATCCTTCACTGACACAGTCATAAGAGAAGCCATTCTGAGACAATTATTCTTTCAAGTAATGTTTTCTTTGAACTGTATACAGAACTCTTCAAATCCACAAATAATTTTGGACAATTCAAAATAAACAAAAAAGCACAAACATCCAGAGTTATCCATGAATACACACATAAAAATGTACAAGGTCTAAATTTTAAAGAGGGAAGATTTTTTTGTCCTAGATGTAATCTAATCCTTGAATAAAAGTGTAAGTTTTGTAATTATTTTAAAGTGATTTCTTTCCTGTGGTTTGAAATAAGCTGTAACTAAATTAAATATTCTTTAAACATCTTTGAGTTAAATAATATTTGAGAAATTATACAGGCGGTAAATCCTGTTCAGTAAAGTCGGTAATTCATATAAAACGGTTTCTAGCACAGATCTTCACTGATCTGACATACAGCACGGATGGAAACCAAAACAGCAGAGAAAGAAAAAGGAGAAAATATTTTCCGCAGTGGAGACGACTTCATTATGAAAGATTCCTTTTGAGGGCTATATTCAGTAGAAATGCTATGCTGCCATGCCTTCTGATTGAACGGACTGAAAGGTTTTCCTCTGTCGCCCCAACAAACTTTTAAAAAGTCGGGGCTTTGAGGTCAAGCAGTAAAAGGAAATGACCCCGAAGATAATCCTGATGGTGAAACTGCCCCTGGATCAAGAGTCTTACAGATTTTGTGAACGTTTTCCACCCAAGCACACACAACTGGTCACAGACTTTTGGAAGCGAGCCTTTGGTCTGGTTCCTGATGAAGTAACTTTGGAGGACAGGTGACTGGCGCAAGTCACGAGGCTCACCAACAACAGAGCGGGGCTCCAGGAACATCCAGGGTGCCTCCCAGGACGAGGCTGTCCATGTGGGTTACTCTCGCTTTTTTTTTTCTCTTTAGGGCCGCACCCTCGGCATATGGAGGTTCCCAGGCTAGAGGTCGATTTGGAGTTGCAGCTGCTGGTCTACACCACAGCTACAACAACGCGGGATCTGAGCCACGTCTGCAACCTACACCATAGCTCACAGCAATGCTGGATCCTTAACCCACTAAGCGAGGCCAGGGATCAAACCCTCGACTTCATGGATACCAGTCGTGTTCACTAACCACTGAGCCACAACGGGAACTCCCTGCTTTTTAAAACCATTCTTTTCACCGCAATTTTTTCTCAAAACTGGTACCTGGGGAAACCCTGCGTGTTAACGTCACAAATGGTGGAGGATCAGTAACAAAAAAACTTTTTAACCAAAAAGTATCAGAGACCTAAGTGGTGGCTGGACTCTTCTGAAGCCAAATAGACCTCCTGTAATTACGCTGGGTATTTTAGAAGCTAAATAAATTTCCTCAATTACCCTGAGTTCCAATTTAAAAAATGCTTATTTAAAAACCAAGAATAAGCCAGTTGTAAAATGGTGACAGTTGAGATACATCGAAATAAATGAACTGTTCCCAATTTCAAAAAATAAAATTAAGGGAAAAACAATTATTTTGTTCATTTTTTTCCCTGAGTAGCATAACCGAAACTATAAATATGATGCTGACCGATCACCTCTGGAGTGATTTCATGACCACTGAAGACTGGAGAAATAACATGAACACGCACAGAATCCTATTCTGTTGATTAAAGAAGCAAACACATATTAGAACGAATCCCTTTAAATTTGACAGAGTAGAAATACACCAGTTTTCAATTCTACTACAACTCGAAGTAGGTATTAATCCTGCAAACACTCCAAGCAGATATAATCATTTGATAGAGCACAAAAAGTCTTTTTGGGGAGAAAAAGCAAGCTGAGAATTAGAGTCATTTCTTTAGTTTTTCTCCCAGATTACATTGTTGTGATTAAAGCATGTTTAAAGTATGTTTAATCACAAAATTAAAGAAAAGCCACTCAAAACTCATTTTATACCCTCCCCCCAAATAAAACAAACAAAAACCAAACCTAGATAGTCCCTGGGGGGCGTGGCAATCAGCCAAACTGTATACATAAAGCATTATCCTCAAAATAACTGGAAAATCCCTCAGTTGTCCTGCTTTCTAGATGACAGGGCTCTGCTTACATTCACTAAGCAAAAAATAGGTAACAGTGATGTTAGGCTTATAGGCCGAGAAATAAAATATAGTCACGTGTTGGAAATGAATCATGATTATTTGTTAAGAGCTAGATAGGCTGAAAGAAAAATCATTACAGTTTCTTGTTTCCACTTCTGACAGTCCTAGACATGTCTTTTAACCTCTAAGTTTGTTTACTTTTGCTTAGTAGTGACAAGGTCCTCTGCAGCACCAGGTAAACTGAGGGGACCCTGGGGGTCGGGAGTAGATACCTTGCGTGACTGCTCTTTTCTAACCTCCCACAGTCCACAGTTCACTTAAGTTCCACACCTGGGAAAACAGAAAAAAAGTTACTTAGCAATCCATCCTCAGCCAGGAGGTAACAGGGCATGGCTAACATCCTCAGGTGGAAAAACTACCTTTAGAAAAATAAAAATATTTCATATAAACAAAGACTAGGCTACTTCTAAAGTTCTAGGGAGACACCCCGATATTTTTGCTGAGTAGACCTCAGAAGTTCCAAGTACATCTGCTTTTCCTTTCGTCTTTAAATACCACGTAGCTGAAGTCGGAGAACTGTTCTGCCTTTAACGTCATTTGCAAATTTATTAATGACAGGGAAAAAAAGAGAGACTTTCCATAGATAGACAATTTGCATTTCATTAAAAAATTTAAGGCAAAAAGAAAATAAATTCCACAACAAGATGGGTCACAGAAAGTGAAGTGGGAAGCCCTGCCCACCCATCTCCCTGAGGGCCACGACGCATCACCCGCGGCCGCAGCCCCAACTCCACGCTGGCATCGCTTCCCACTCCTCTGCTTTCAGCTACCGAAGCATCGCAGGACCGTGGGATCAAGGGAGACACCTAGCAACTCTAGGTGGAATTTATTATGGCCAAAATGACCCATGAGAGCAAAGCGCATTTTTCTACTTCAAGAATCTGAAACTCATTAACAAGGGTTAATGACAAAGTTTTTACGTGATGTGTTAAGAGTTTGAAAACGAGATTATTCTCTGAATTAAACTGCCAAAGATTTAAAAAGTGATTAGCTAGAGAGGAATCTTCATGACTTCTCTTTCAAAACCTTCACGTAATCTCCCACTTTAATTTCCATAATACTTTTATAATTCTATATAATTTATGCTTGATAAATTTCTTTGAAAAGTCCAACCTATTAAAAAGTCATTCAACATTTATGTCTTACAGAATCAAAAAGAACTCCAATAAATAGGGGTGAAAAGTCCTTCCGCTGGGCACCTGTCACCTGCACTGCACACCTGTGTGTACCTGTCACAGCCGCCACTGGCTCAAACTCCCGGCCCAGGCAGGGCTTTCTTCATTCCTGCCTTCCTTCTTTCCTTTGCCATCTCTCTCTCTCTTTCTTTTTAAGGAAAATAAGCTTAAAATATCCCATTACCAGCTTTAATTACATTTAAGCAATCCTTCCTTGAAGGGCTTTCTGACTGACACAGGGTAATTAAACAAACGCTCCAGGAAAATAACCTATAATTTGGCATCCGTGACTGTTTACAGTTTCACCACGTCCTGTTGTCATCTGAGATACTTTAAGAAATCCCTTCAAATACTGAGATGTTTATTGCATTTTAAAGTACCCACACTCTTAAATATCCTGTTCCAATTCCTCCAGAATTCCTGGGCAGCACATGACACAGAAAAGAGAAATAGTGCTCTTACAATAGTGCACGTGAAAATACCATTTAGGGATGATATTTTAGGAAACAGAGGGTTTAAGGCAAGACATTCATTTGGAAAAGTTAATTTTTCTCAATCACGCAGACTGACAGTTGTTTTTCCTCCTCTTCAGTGCCTTGGGATACGCGACATACATTCAGCAACAGGGCACCTGGATGACCCTACGGACGGAGGTCCCGAGCGCCCACTGAAATAGTGGAAGTGTCGGTGTAAGGCGTGGCCCCGGGACGCGGCAGGGGAGGAGCAATTCGCTCCACTTCCCATCTGGTAAACAAGGAACTCCCTACCTAGAACTGTCGGATTCCCCACCCACGTGATCTCTTTCCAAACAGACACAAACCCCTTGAAAGGTGCTAAGACTGGTTTCTGCTAACATATGAAAAACAGCCATCAGAGTGTTTCCCCATCACTGCTTTAATGACGAGTGTCTAGAGGCCATCTCCTGGCTCTGATTGCAAACACTGTTTGTCGTGGAGAAACTGTTCCGTCCCAAAGAATTTTCTCCTTTGTCCAGCTTTTTGGATCGTGCCGGCTGAACACTTCCATGGGTATTCTTTCCTCTTGGAGTTTTCTTCCCCGGCAACAACAATAATGCTAAGATACCGGCGGAGTGAAGGCTGTAATACCAGGAGCTAAAAGAAAAAGGGAAAGTTTACTTTATTAAATCCTGAAAAGCAGTCTTAATTCGACATATGTCAGGATGTCACAAGCCCTGCGGAGGATGCACCTATTCATCACATTATTCTTTTATCCACAACGTATACCCGTGGGCATTTATAAAGCACTGTACAAACCCAGGCCACTTATAAGCATGATACTAGATATCGTATTACATTCCTTTGGAAGGGTCATAAGGCCAGGTCTGAATGGAGCAAAAACAAAAAGGCATTTATTGATAGCTGCAGAGACCTGAAAAAAAATCTCTTAAATCCACAGAATCAAATAATGAGCAAATAAGAGCACGACAGTAGAAAAGGATGGCAATAGTCAGCCTGCTCTGTCCAATTCAGTTACAAATACTCCAGTGACGCGAGTAACAGATAAGCAATACTGCCTCTTGATGGTTACTGTCAAGACATAAAGGTCACATTATTAAAAGCATCGTGCCTCAAATTAAACACACACCAAATGTGACCTTCTGCTCTACAGCTCTAAGGTCAAGTACCTGTGAACAAAGTACTTGAGACAGAAAATCCAACCAATAGCTCAATGACATTTAAACACATAAAATAATTCGGTTAAAATGGACATTTTCGCTGGAGTCACCTACGTCTTCCTGTATGATCATCGTCACATTCCGTTCAGTAACTTTTCAACCACATGCTCTGTGCTGTCATTCTAAATGCTAGGGGCATGAAGAACTGATGTAGTAGGTGTAAAGTTTCTGATTCCAAAGATATCACTGTCCACTATGGGGGAGCGGCACTTGGTGGGGAGGGAGAGGGGACAGATGAACAAATATGGAATTAAAACAGTAGTTCTATAACGTAGAGATAACAAGGTACCGATGAAACACATAAAAGGGTGAAAAGGGAACCAATAAATGAGATATAAGTAATTTATTATCTTTTGATTGAAGAATTTAAGAGAATTAATAACTCCAGGTCAAGATCAAGCTACATCTCCTTAAAAAAAAAAAAAAAACTGCTTCATCATAGACTTTATTATTATTATTATTTTTTTTTTTGCTGTACCTGAAGCACGCAGAAGCTCCTGGGCCAGGGACTGGCTTTGAGCTGCAGCTTCGACCTACACCACCTGGAGCCTTAACCCCCTGCACCGGGCCGGGGATGGAACCTGTACCTCTGCAGCCACCCAAGCCACTGCAGAGACAACACCCGATCCCTAACCTGCTGTGCCACAGTGGGAACAACTGCTGCTCGCCTTTAAGTTCTGCTTTCTTTTTGGAGTTAGCCATCTAGCAGCCTGAGCTCTCAGTCCGTGAATTTATCAGCCATTACTTATGACCATCAGAAGATGTGTTTTACGTCTGCCCCCGCCTCCGCTTTAACATGCACACTGCTAGATCGTGGCCCTAGGGCAGGCGTGAGCCAACTACTGACTGTGGGCCAAAGCTAGCCTGATGTTTCTCTCTCTTTTTAGCTGAGATATAACTGACCGATAACAGTAAACTAGTTTCAAATGTACAACAGAATGAGGCAATCTAAGCAGAGACTGTCCAACAGCCACAGCAGTCTAGTGAACATCCAAGAAGATGGAGCCAAAAGAGCCCCCCTTTCCAGTGAGACCTCTGAGAGACCGGGAGCACCGGTTACCTGGCTGATACTCCTCCCTCGAAATCACACTCTCATCTGAGGTCTGAGTGATGGAGTCAGTCCATACAAAAACCCTTGAGCTTGCTGGGTTCATGGTGTAAAAGTAACTGATGATGCATTTAACTGCAGGAAATAAGTGATGGCACTCTTTCTCTTTTCTACCCAAGAGCAAGAAGCTTTCTTTGCGAAAACATTTCCAAAGGTATATTTTTCAGAGTAACACTCACCTGTAAAACGTAAAGGATGGTTTTACAGACAGAAGTACAAATGGCACAACCGTGTAACTTATTGCTATTTGAGTGACTATCCATGTTAGAACATCATACAACAATTTAAGCTGGGGAGGTTCGACGAAGTAATGTCTAAAGTTATTTCTCACCTGAAATAAAGAAACAAAAATATTTATTTGTAACACTGCCTTAAAAATTACGGCGACGATGACATCAAGCACTTCAAGGACATGGAAAGAGTGAAACTCTCATATCCTGCTGGTGGGCCTCTGCGATGGTACTGGTGCTACAGGAAAGGCTGGTTTAGAAAAAACTAACACGAATCAAAACCACAGAGTGTACGATGAAACACACGGGCAGAATCTCTAAATCTGGGTAAAGGGCAGGCGGGCATTCTTTGCAACTCTTCTGTGGATTTGAAGTTTACCTCAGAAGTTAAAAATAACACTGCCTAGGGAGTTCCCCTTGTGGCTCATCAGTTAACGAACCTGACTGGCATCCATGAGGATGGCGGTTCGATCCCTGGCCTCACTCAGCGGGTATAAGGATCCGGCATTGCCCTAAGCTGTAGGGCCATTGTGGCTCAGTGGTTAACAAATCAGACTAGGATCCATGAGGTTGCAGGTTCAATCCCTGGCCTCCCTCAGTGGGTTAAGGATCCAGCGTTGCCATGAGCTGTGGTGTAGGTCACAGACACGACTTGGATCCTGCGTTGCTGTGGCTGTGGTGTAGGCTGGCAGCTGTAGCTCTGATTGGACCCCTAGCCTGGAAACCTCAATATGCTGTGGGTGCGGCCCTAAAAAGAGAGAAAGACATAAAAATAAAAATTAAAATAACACTGCCTAGAGTGCCTTCCATCATGTGTGGCACACTAGAGCAGAGGCACACCTCATTTTATTGGGTTTCACTTTACTGGCCTTCGTAGATACCGCATTTTTTACAAGTTGAAGGCGGACAGCAACCTTATCCAGCACCGTTTTTCCAACAGCATTCGCTCGTTTCACGCCCCGAGGTCACATTTCTGGCAATTCTTGCAATACTTCAAACTTTTTCATTATTATTATACTTGTCATGGTGATGTGTCATCATTGACCTCTGATGTTACTGCCATGACTTGCTGAAGACTGAGACGACAGCATTTTTCAGCAATAACATATTTTTAAATTAAGGTGTGTATGTTTAGACACACCGCTGCTGCACGCCTGAGAGACCACAGAGTAGAGTAAACACAACTTTTATATGAACTGGGAAACCCAGACATTTTACACTGGGGGGCTCTATGGGCCGGGACGTCCTCGCAGATGTACCAAGCGTGGAGCTGCTGAGCCAGCTCAACACACATGCCAGGCACACGCCACTCTGCCGGCTGGGACGCGGCACTGACCGGGCCAGAGAGACAAGGCCACCGCCTTTCAATTTTTTTTTATTTAATTTTTGCTTTAAAAATTTTTTCCTTACTTATTTTAATTCTTTCGGCCACGCCCACAGCATGTGGAAGTTCCTGGGCCAGGGATCACATCCATGCCATAATGGGTTTGATCTGGCTGTGCCCAGAGCCAGAGCAGCAACAATGCCGGACCCTTAACCTGCTGAGCCACCGCGGAAATCGCCCCCCTTCCTCAGCCTTTGACACCGGCTCGCTGGCCTCCACGGAAGTAGGAAATGCGGTTCCCCGTACTCACAGCTCGTGCCGCTAGCGTCATGAGCACCCCCGTGAGGAACGTCAGGTAGTAGCCGGGGTACACCCCGTGCCAGACGGCGGACAGGACGAACGTCTGGATGGTCGGGCTTGCGGAGGTGCGTTCATAGCACACCCTGCAAACCATGAAGACAGGAGTGTTTAGAGCTGAGAGAGCCCACGGTGATCATTCTCTTACCCCGTCGGGATCCAGGAAAACAAGCACAGCTCATCTTAGGCATCAGCTGCGTCTGCGGCCTCAGGGAGATTACGGTTACGTAGCAGATTTATGGAAAGAGATTTAATTTCCATCTTTGACTTGTACATGTAATTGCTAAAATGTTCGTTTCTAGCATCTGGGACTCTATCCTATATACGGAGAAGGTTTAACAAATAGAAAGGTTATTTTTACGTGGTTTTATTATTTTCTTTAGGAACATTTACAACTTTCTTTTTTTTTTTTTTTTTTTGCCTTTTGTCATTTTTATGGCCGCGGGTTTATGGCCGAACCTGCGGCATGTGGAGGTTCCCATGCTAGGGGTCTAATCGGAGCTGTGGCCACTGGCCTGCGCCGCAGCCACAGCAACGCAGGATCCGAGCCGCATCTGCAACCTGCACCACAGCTCACGGCAACGCCGGATCGGTAACCCACTGAGCAAGGGCAGGAATCGAACCCGCAACCTCATGGTTCCTAGTCGGATTCGCTAACCACTGCGCCACGACGGGAACTCCAGGAACATTTACAACTTTCAACGGATCTAGCAATATTCTCCTGGGAAACGGGCTGTGCTTAAAGTTTTCCTGTCACATGTTGAGAACTCAGATGAAAATAAGATTTTCCTAAGGTATCAAATTTGAAATATATCAACAGCAAATAACACAACAGATTAGCTCAGAAAATGTGCAGTCACTGGGGCGACTCGACAGCAACATGAGGTGGAGGTAACACACTCTGGCTATTTTAAGGGATAAAGACATTGAACTTGTCGTAAATAAAAGATGTAGAGTGGAGCTCTACAACCCAGAGCCCTGACAACCCAGGGGCAGCATCTTGTGAAATCAACTCAAGTCAAGGCAGTGTGTTCCACTGGGAACAAGGTGGCAGAGACACCGGGAGTTTCCGCACGGGGGGCTGTTTTGGTTTTTCTATTTGCACACACCCCCGGCACGTGGAAGTTCCGGGGCCAGGGGTCGAACCCACGCTGCAGCAGTGTCCTGAGCCACAGCAGCGACAACGCTAGGTCCTCGGCCTGCTGAGCCATCAGGGAACTCCCCGGCTTCGTCTTTCGTAAGCATTTCTCTGCCCGGGCTGTCCTGGAACCCCCTCCGCCTTTGTGCCCAACCCTGCGCACGCGCTCGCCGTCACTACAGTGACCTGCACGTGTAGACGGGTCTGCGTGCAACCGATTCACTTTGCCGTACACCTGGAATGACAACACCGCAAGTCGACTGTGCTGCAGTAACGTTGAAAAAAACCTTCTCGGCCCTGTTTCTAACAGGACCGTGAACTCAGACTGCAGAGGCTGGGTCTAGCCATCTCGTTCCCCTCTGCATCCTGTGCTCAACATATCAAGGTCTGCTGGACTGAACTGTCTTCCTACTGGAACTGCCGTGGAAATCCAGGGCGTCCAGAGTGGCCGTGTAGCCGTTTACCTGAGCACATCTCCCACTAATGGACATCCTGGGGACCTCAGGCCTCGGCGGGGGCCTCGAACGGCCGGCCGCGAGGCCAGTGACCTGACGCAAGCCTACACGGCTCTCAGGTTGGGTACTACCTGCTCCGCAGGACGCTGGCCGTGTCTCCTGGCCCACGCAAGGTCACAGCATTGATGTGGTTTACTCAAGAATGCCAACTCGGTGACGCTCAGGCACTGGGGGCCAAAGCACAGCTAAGGACGGTTCTCGAAGGAGCTTACCTTTTGAGCCAAAGAGCTGTCTGAATGTTCCAGTTATCAAGAAACATCTTGAAACTTGTTGACATCTGAAAGAAAACAAAGGAGCTTTTTTCTTTGGCCCACAAAATGATGAAGCTTTAGCTCTAAGCACCATTTTAATACGCTCGGTACACACTGATGGCGGTGTGTGAGCGCTTTCTTCCCTTAACGCTGCTTCTGGATCCCGAGCGACCTCACTCTACAAAGGAGCCTGTGTCCTGCAGGGCGGACCGTTCTCTCCCGCGTGTTAACGTTACAGGGCTTGCCGTGGACCTGCCGCAAAGACACCCCTGATGGGGCAGGACAGCGACCTCGCCGTGGGTGCAGCCTCTCTGTCCCCCCGCTTTTTTGGCTCTCCAGCACCCCCTCCCCGGACCTGGGCCCCCGGAGGAGTGGTCTGCACCCCCCCTTTCCGGGCCCTCACGCCAGCCCCCCACGACACGAGCACCACCCCCGCCTCAGAGCGCAGCTCTGGTCTCCCGGCCTCCGCTGCTCCCCGGCGACTGCCCGCCTCAGCTCCGCACTTCGTGCACCGTTTCAGATTCTCCGGTTGCTTACTGACCACCCTCACCAACACCGGGGGTGAAAACCGGCTCTCAGGAGGCAAAAAACACCTAACTCTTCTTATGCACAAAGCACAAATTAGACATAAACAGATAAACAGTATATCTGTGGCATTAAAATTTCACAGTGGCTGTTAGGAAAAAAGCCTCAAAGGCTCCTTGGCTGACAACGATGAACAAGAGGTTAGAGACACGGCCATGCCTTCACCACCCAGTTCCCACACTGATCAGTTCCTTCTCCTTTCCCTTTTTATTTCTGACACTGTTAAGAGCATTTCAAAGCAAATACCAGAGATCTTATTTCACCTGTAAATAGTTCGGGGCGTATGTGAAATAAATAGAGGCCTTTAAAAAGCTACGATCAGATCTAACAAAACTAACAGTCCCCTCACATCATCCAACGTGCACTCAGCGTTCAAACACCCCTGATGGTTTAAAAGCACGGTTTTTTCAGTTGACTGACTCAGTCGGGATCCAGACCAGTTCATGAGGTGCGTCCGGCTCAAGTTCCCCGTAATCTCATCTATCAGAGTCCCTCACTGCCTCCCTCTCTCCCAGGCCACGTATCTGCTGGAGAAAACTGGGTCGTTGATCCTATGGAATTTCCCACTTCTGGGCCTGGTGTTCAACTCGCTTCTCTAGACTCTACGCTCCTCCTAAATGCAGAACGATCCAGAGACCTGAGCGGGCCTGTACTGCCCGCGGGACCGCAGCCGCAGGAGTTCAACGCCCGCTGTCCCGCTCCCGGTGAGGCCCAGGCTCCAAGTGGGTCCAGCCTGACCCGGTCCCTGTCAGTTTTCACCCAAAGTTCCGGTGATGTCTCCCATTTCGGGGGCTAGCGGAGCCACCTCCGCTCTGGGTTTTCCTCTCTTCTCTCCGCCTACCCCTCCCGCACGCCTTCCTGCGCCCGGCCTGCAAGTCGTTTGGGGGCTCCTGGCTTCTGGGGGCTCCTGGCTCCCATTCGCTCAGCGACCCTCTTGGGCACCCTCAAGGCTTCTTCCCAAACCTAAATGCTGGAGTTCCTGTCGTGGCTCAGCAGTAATGAACCCGACTAGTAGCCATGAGGATATGTGTTTGATCCCTGGCCTTGCTCAGTGGGTTAAGGATCTGGCGTGGCTGTGAGCTGTGGTGTGGGTTACAGAGGTGGCTCAGATTTGGTGTCGCTGTGGCTGTGGTGTAGGCCGGCAGCTGTAGCTCCGATTCAGCCCCTAGCCTGGGAACTTCCATATGCCACCGGTGAGGCCTTAAAAATAAAAGAAAAAAAGCAAAACCTGAAATGCTGAGCATTGATGTTTCCCAAACTACAGTCTCAGACTCAGCTGTTTCAGCTAATATTTCCCCATCCACAGGCCTGCTAGACAACTCAGTGAAGCCTGAAATTTGAATACACTATCTTTCTCCTCAAACTTGGCCTGTTCCGTGTTCCCCCCCCCCCGGGGAAAGGTACCACATGAATTTGGTTGTTTAAACCAGACATCTGAGCGGGATTCATAACTCACTCTCCTGCTGATTCCAGTGCATGGCCAAATCCTGCTGAGTCTCTGAGTCAGGTCTCCAGCGGGCTTACATTCCTCCAGCCGCACGGTCACCGCCCTGGCTGAGGTCTCGGTCATGCTGGATTAACCCAACACCTGCCTAACAGATCACTGTCTCCCGAGGGCAACATCTTCGCTCTGACACGGCCCCGCCCTCCTGACCCACCGAGGCGATCACCGTACCTGCCTGCACGGCCCCACCTGCAAAGCCCTGCGCCCCACAGCGGAGTTCAGACCCCTTCGCACGGCCTCTAGCGCTGACCTCTATTTCCCCAGCCTTGTCAGTCACCACCCCTACGCTCCAAACCAACGCTCCAAACCAACAAGCGCAGCCCTAGCCCCTCCCTCAGGCCACGCCCTCCCTTAGGCCACTCCCCTCTATTTGCATCGGGCCCCCTTCCCTGAGCACCTGGACTCAGCTGGGTTCCGGTCTTACAAACACCCCGCACCCCTCTGATCACCACTGCTCTCTCTGTAACCCTGAGAGCCCCACGAGGCTGCAGCCCCAGGAGGCTCCAGACGGGACCGACCTTATTTGCTGGATCGCCAGTATCCGGGGCACGTGGTTGACCACCAACAGACACGGGCCGAAGGAAAGAAAGAGCGTGATTGGTACAGCCCCCCAGCACCGCTCTCGGGCATCAGGTCATAACCTACGAGAGCGAATTACAGCACTGGCACGCTCATGCGGTGACTAACTTCCTAATGATGTACCAACCTCTATCTGCTGAATTCTCAGGTTGGAAATTAAATCCCAACGGGCTGCTCCATTCTTGTCATATCCTCGGAAACCAAAGCCTGCAGCATTATTGATAGCGTCAGCTGTAGTACACCAAGGGGAAAAAGTGTTAAGAACCGATTAACAAACGACCACGTTCGACCAAAAGATGTATATCACCATCTTTTATTCTGAAGTATGATGACATGCTATCACCTTTTATTCTTAAACTGTCAAAGCAGACTTATTCTCATTTTTATCTGATATTAAAATAAAATTGGCTGTATCCAGTTTTGAAGATAGCCTAACAGCTTGCATTTATTTATTTATTTACTTACTTAGTCTTTTGTCTTTTTAGGGCTGCACCTGCAGCATATGGAGGTTCCCAGGCTAGGAGTCTAATCGGAACTGTAGCCGCCGGCCTACACCACAGCCACAGCAATGCCAGATCTGAGCCATGTCTGCGACCTACACCACAGCTCATGGCAATGCCAGATCCTTAACTCACTGAGTGAGACCAGGGATCGAACCCACAAACTCATGGTTTCTAGTTGGATTCATCTCCGCTGCACCATGACGGGAACTCCCTAACAGCTTTTACGTGTGTGATATGAACTATAAAGTTTGTTTTTTCTGCACAGATGCCCGTAGCTTTTCTCACGGGTCTTTAACCATATGTCCTCAAGAGGGCGCTCTCCTGGCTCTCTGCAGGGTAAGCCACGCATCCACAGATTAAGGGGGAAGCCTGTTCACACGTTACTCACCTAACGTCCACGCAAAATAGTATTTGGGTCTGGCAGCCAAAAGAGAGACATAGAGATAGATAACTCTGGTCGGCCACGAAGCTGTAGCTTGAAAATGCTCATCGATGTTATACTCCACGGGTAACGTGCTGGAGACGGTCAAGTGAAACAGTAAGGAGAGGCCGCAGATGCAGAGCTTCTGGATCACTGCAACCTGAGAACAAGACAAGCCTTCAAGAGCTCGGTCCACACTAATTCTACTTCCTTTCACGTGTATTGCCCGGATACCCTTCCTGAAGGCAGTATTAGCCCCGGAACCCGGTCAGAAGCCATGAACTCCGCCGTGCTCAGCGCTTGGAAGTCCCCATGCCTCACAACACGGCCAGCCTGCCCTCCAACGGCTGCCTCGCGGCCGTGGCTCAAATCACACCAGGAGCTTAAATGTGTATTTTCAGGACTCTCAGTATGTTCACAAAAATCTAAAAGCAAACACAGGTGTAGGTGTGACTATGCAAAAATGCTAACATTAGTAAGTTCTGGTAGTGGAATTTTGTATGAACACACACGCACAGAGCTCATTTTTTCCATTGTGCTTTTTCTCTTTTCCAAATTTGAGGTATTTCATGAATACTATTTTTATAATAAGCAACTTTTATATTTCTTGAAATTGTAAAGTTCTTTAATGCATTTTTGTTCAAGATGATAAAACCAAAAGAGCAACACACCTGAGACAAAGAAAATATTTGTATTAAAGATTCTGATGGAAAGCAAAGGCGAATCCTCATTATATTCTGCTAAGGTTAAATGACCTTGACAGAACCCAGCTCACAGTGTTTTTGTCTGTCTAGCGGGTAGACTATTTCAATCTGGTTCGACATAAAAGAGATTACACAGGCTGTGAAGGGAAAGAAACAAGTGAACGAAAGAAAAGGCTGGATCCAGACGGAAGGATGTAACAAAATACTTGGACTGAGGGTCCTGCACAGAAATCAAATAATAGTCAAATCAACCACAGTAATTCGCAGATGGACACCCATCTCTAACGCTTTCCGTAACGGGGCCAAAAGAAGGGCTCGAAGGCAAGAGTCAGAGCACATGCAGATTCCTGAACTTCCCAAAAGCCTCCTTTATTCTCAGCTGCTCCTTCGGGAGGCACTGGAGGGTCAAGGGCTCTTTGCCGCAGCTGTTCCTACTCTCATGTTCCTGGTCCTCTTTCAAAGCCGCCAGTGAAGTCAGGCTGCCTCTTCTTCACCCCCACCTCCAAAATATCTAACTTACACAGAAAAGGATTTGAAACAGGTAATTACAGAAAAACTGTAATCATAAGTGAAGTGAGAGGAACCCAATGGCCTCATATATTAACCTAAAAATTGGGTGCATCATCTCAGTAACATAACGAGAAATACTGCAGCCATCAGACCCCACACACTAGTTTCCAGGTCTCCGTTTAAAAAAAGGTAAAGCGATGTAAACCTGTTCTCAACTACCAGGCAGCACGCACACCAACGAGAAAAAAAAAAGGGTCAGCCAGCACAGGATCGGGGAACTGGAGAGGCGGCAATGAGGCGGCCCGAGTCTGGGAAGCCAGGCGTCACCGGGTCCCCGAGGCCTCCGTGCTCAGCAGAGGAGACAGGCTCCAGCATGCTGGCAGGAGGCCGGAAGTTAATGCTCGGGGAAGCCTCACCAGGGAAGAGCCAGGCTTAGGGATGCAGGGCCGGAGTGGGGCTGGGACGTGCTGGAGCGAATGTGGAGACGATGGGTGACAAGACCCGAGGGGCAGCAACCTTCTCAGCCCGCTCTGTGCCGGCTCCAGAGACCAGCAGGCAGGTCTGATCACGCCAGGCAGGAGACGGGAGAAGCCTCACTCAGGAAACCAGACAGGGAGGTCCCGCTGTGGCACAACAGGATCCGCCCTCGAGCTCTGGGATGCAGGTTCGATCCCCCGCCTGGCACCGCGGGTTAGGGATCCGGCGTTGCTGAAGTTGCAGCGCAGGTTGCAGCTGCAGCTCACTTCTGATCCCTGACCTGGGAACTCTGTACACAGCAGGGCAGCCAAAAAAGGAAAGAAAGAAAAGAAAGGAAATAAGGAGGGAGGGAGAGAAGGAGAGAGGAAGGGAGGAAGGAAGAAGAAAGAAGCAAGCAAGCAAACAGCCCAGAGGAAAGGTCTACAGACGTCACGGCAGCTCTGGTGCCCAGGAGCCCTGCCCCCATCTTCTGCAGCTGTGGGATTTCTGTCTGGGCAGGTGCTCAAGTCGAGCCAAAGACCACACGTCATAGATGCCTTTGCAGCTGAGTGTGGCAGTCATGTGGGCACAGGTAACGTGGACAAGTTCAGGGGTGAGCCCTCTCGACCATGAGGATGATGGAGACACCCTAAGGATGGCAAAAACAGGGGAGAGCTTGGATCCCCAACCCACGGTGCTGCCATATTATCCGTGGACCGCTGACGCTTGAGCTGCCACGTGAGAGAATACACTTTCACCTTATTTAACCTCCTATTATTCTGGTCCTTGGTTCAGCAGACAAATATGTATCTTCTTTTTTTTTCCTGCTTTTTAGGGTTGCACTGCGGCATATGGAGGTTCCCTGGCTAGGGGTCTAATTGGAGTTGTAGCCGCTGGCCTACGCCACAGCCACAGCCACACCAGATCCGAGCCACATCTGCGACCTACACCACAGCTCACGGCAATGTCAGATCCTTAACCCGCTCAGTGAGGCAAGGGATCAAACCCACAACCTCACGGTTCCTAGTCGATTTGTTTCTGCTGAGCCACGAGGGGAACTCCTTCACTCTTTAATCACGACTGTACTTCTTCGCGTCGCAACTACATACGGTGTGAAAGGTCATTTACCGTGAAAAATACTTTTAAAGCAAAAGATGGGGAAATTCGAAACTCAAAAGAGTCAGAATTGTGAAAGAAATGAGGCTAATGAGTTCGTGCTCTGGGGGTTCCAGGTGAAGCCCCCATCTTACGTTTGGAGACGGCTCTGTCCTTTCACACTGGATTTCCTCTTTCCCACGCTCGCCCGACTGGGCTACGCGGTACGAGCGGCCTTCGATGAACGTGACGTAGTCTTTGTAGGAGCAGAGCGGGCCTGCCAGGATGCCCATGAAGTTACAGGTGTAACTTAAGTACTCCAGGAGGCTGGGCATGCGCCTGCAACGAAGAGACACGCAACGTGTGAGACGGGACGCGCGCTTCCAGAAGACCCGACGGGACTGAGCGTCTCCAGCCGCCCCTTCTCTCACTGTCTCCCACTATTTGCATCCACACAAGGGAACTTAAAGGTTTGGGATGAAGGAATATGCTCAATAGGACTTGGGGCTGAGAGTTTCCATGCAGATCTTTACAAGCAACTACGAGGGGCTCCCGCCTGGTTCCTGGGAAGACACGAAGCCACGTGGACCAGACTGGGCAGCAAGAAGCGTCTCTTGGTGGCAGGAGGTTGCTCGCTCACTTAACACACCTGCGTGTGTGCCAACGGCCGCGCACACACCCGCTCCAGGGTCTGAGACGCCGGAGTAAACAAACCCGAGGGATGCTGTGTTCACAGGGCCGAGAGCCGCTGCGGGGAACAGCGAGGGGATACACGAAACACCAAGTGCCCCGGGCGTGGGCGGTGTTATTACATTAATAAGCTGGAGGCCTCTCTGATCAGGAGACACTTGAGACCCGAGGGAGGGAGTCGTGTGAAAGTCCAGGACGAGGGTTCCCGGCAGAGGGAACAGTGAGGGTGAAACCCCCGAGACGGGGACTGTCCAACAGCAGGGGGTCCGTGTGGCTGGAGCGGGCGACCCCGGGAAGGGGCGGGAGGGCGTCAGAGAGCCGAGGTGAGGTGACACCGCGTCTGCCTTACAACCTTACAAGCCCCGGCGGGGACTTCGGATTTTATTCTGAATGAGATGAACAACTCTGGTAGAGCTTAAAAATATCTATGTCTCACAAGAGTCCCTCTAGGCCCCCGTGTGACAGACGGGGGTGGAGGTGGGAAGACCAGCGGAGGTGACTGGGTCCCCAGGGGGAGGGGACGGCGGCCCGGGAGCAGGGTCCACACATGCATTCTGGCAGGACAGCCGTGAGCTCTGCCGATGCAGAGGATGGGAATGTGAGAGAGAAAGGGTTCAGGATGTCCAGCGACATTTAATTCAGCTGCTCTCAGGTCAGTCCCAATGGCAGGTGGCACCTAGTTTTATCAAGCACTCCAGTTCTCCAAGAGGGAACCGGGGGGAAACGGGTGGGAACCCCAGCAGCTATGCTATCATCTATATTATCACCTGAATGCATCAGCAGTGTATGGTATTTTTTTTTTAATTTTTAGGTTTTTTTCATTATTATTCTTTTGGCTGCACTGGCAGCAGATGGACGTTCCTGGGCCAGGGATCAAACCCATGCCACTACAGCAGTGACCTGGGCTGCAGTAGTAACAGTGCCGGATCCTTAACCCGCTGAGCCACAACGGAACTCCTGTTTTTTACTTTTTAAAACTAGCTCCACGTGTCAGGTCTGCCATTCACTGACAACTATACACCACCACAAATAAAAGAATGATGACACTTGGGTACAGTCAGCCAGGTCTTGAACACGACAGCTTCCGTCTTCCTAATGTAATAGAATAGCACCAACAGTCTCCATGGCCAAGGGCAGTCAACAGAACCCCCTGACACCTAGCTTTATAAGAGAAAACAAAAAAAACCCACAAACAGGTAACGGTGCTTCTGGTCCACCTGACACTTAGCTAGGTCAGCACTCAGCCAAAAACCCGTTTTATATTTTTTCCCGAATCATTTTTCTACGTTTAAAAGTGTTTTGAACCTTTAGTATATTTTTCTTGAGGACTCAAAATGGATGAGAGCAAAACTTTCCTGGCAGACTTTTTCCTGTGGTTCTTCCCAGGTAGCACTGAAACAGGCGGCCTTCTCCCCGCCTCCAACACCGGGACAAGCGTCCGGCGACCGTGGAGCTGCCAAGAGCCCCACTTTCAGCACCGCTTACTCCAAGACCAAAACAAAGCCCGGTTATCACGGCGCAGCTCAGTCTCACCCAGACTAAGTATCACCATCTGCCAGCACAGGAGATGATTCCAAACCGGGAAATTCGCTGGAGTAACTTCTGGCTCGACTGATCTATCAAATGACAAGTCATTTCAGGAAAGAAGCAGATGAGACTACGTGCCAGTCAGAGGAGAACCGGGCATGATCCGTTACACTCTGGCTGTGACAGTACATGGAATATTCGATCTTTCACTCCAAAAATATTTATTTGACATTAACCGTGCACCATCTCAAGTCAGGGCTTCTCAGTCTCAGCGTTACTGGCATTTTGGGACAACATTTCTTTGTCGCAGGTGCCCATCCTGTGAACTGCAGGATGTTAAGTGACATCGGACCCCTGCGCCCGACTAAAAATTCTCTAGATGTTGCCAAATGTCTCCGGTGCTGGATTGCTATCCGGGTGACGGGGATATAGTGCTAAACCAGACAAGTTCTGTCCTCACGGAGCCTACACCTGGAGGCGGGGAGAGGGACGATGAGAATAAACATCGGACGTGAGACCTGTCATCCAAGGAACCAAGGCAGGGCCGATGCCAGAGGGTGGCGGGAGCGAGGGGTGTTCCTGTGTCATTACAGGTGGGCTGCAGGGGAGGGCACGGTCCTCGTGCGACTTTCGAGGCGGTGTGTCGCGAACACGAGGAGCCACTGGAGGCCTTTCACCAGGGGAGGCGTTAACAGAGTCCAACGCGCAGCGTGAGAGTCTCTGGCCACCGGGCGGAAAGCAGACCTGGAGGCCGAGAGAACGCGGAGCCCGGCTGGGAAAGCGCTGCGGGCGGACCGTGCGGCGTGCGGGGCCAGGCTGGGGCCGTGTCACGGGGACGGTGCCGAGGGCCGGGTCAGGGTGGAGACGGTCCCATGTCACGGTTGGGTGGGGGACAGATTTCAAAAGAAGGGTTCACTTGACTTGTTGGGGAAGCGGTTTTGCAGTAAGAAGATGGGAATTTGTCTAAGTCTCTGCGCCTGAGGGGGTGGTAGGTGCGGGAGACGGGGTGGGAGCCGGAGGAGGGAGACGGGGCCCAGCTCTGTCCTGAGCGGGTCCCTCTGAGATGCTCGCTCCACACCGCGGTGCTAAAAGGGCAGGTGGACATACGGGGCTGGAGCTTGGGAAAGAGGGTGGACTGGGGACATAAATTTAGGAGACTCTGAGTATGGAGACGGCACTGAAAGCCAGTGGAGGCATTTGACACCCGGAGAAGATGGGACAGTTCCAGGATGTGCCCTGGGGCACAGGGACAGTTGGCGGTGGGGCTGGGGGGGTTCAGCAAAGAAGAGAGAGAGCGGCAGGGAGGAAGGCAGAGGCACGTGGGGCCCAGGACACCCAGAGCCTAAGGCATTTTGGGGACGGGGCGGTGAAAAGGCCTCACGGTACTGAGGTCGAGCAGCCTGCAAACCGAGGCTGACGATTAAATCTGCCAAGATGAAGGGCGACCTGGAAAGAACGGCAGCAGGCCGGAGGGGGCACAGAAATCTGACCGCAGGGGTCGAGGTCAGGGGAGAAGCGGAGCAGGCAAACCGTCAAGGAGTCTTCCTGCAGAGGAGCGAGTCAAGGGTGGAGGCCGGGAGAAGGTGTGAGGTCACGAGGCCTTTCTTCCCCGAAGCTGGTGGGAAAGACCCAGCAGGGAGGGAGAAAACGACAGGGGAAGCAGAACAAGACGGGGTAAGTGAAGAAGCAAAATCCTCCAGTGAAGACGCGGCAACCGGGTTCCAGGCTGAAGCGACGAGCCGGCCTTGGGCTGGGGTGTGGCCTGCGGACGCTCAGTCCTCGGCACCGGGAAGAAAGGGGACGGCGGGCTGGCAGACCCGGAGGGCGCAGGATGAAGGAGAAGCCGCTGTTTCCTCCCGCGACCACACGCGGCTACCATCCTCCCCGGGGATGGGGAGCGGGCGGGAGCTGGAGGGGGGACAACAGGTCACTCTGCAAGGAGGCCGGCGGGGGGCCAGAGGATGGAGGGAGTACCGCAGAAGGCGATGGTAAACTGGGGTAACAAGTGCTAAATGAGTTCTGTTGGAAAGAGAGGGCTTTTCCCCTCTGCCTTGTCTGCCGTTCAGGAGACGCAGCTTTGGCTTTAACTAGGTCTGGGGTTTTGCCAGGCGGCCCTGTGGGAAGGAAAGGGGAGCAGGGGCTGAGCGTTGATTAGCAAGTGGTTTCTGGGATGGACCAAGGACTCAGGGGTCCCAGGGCCCAGATCAAATTAACCCTCATCAACCAAGTATATCCGAGGGTATATTTATTGATATATAAAGACCGACCAGGAGTTCCTGCTATGTCGCAGTGGGTTAAGAACCCAACTGCAGTGGCTTGGGTCACTGTGGAGACATGGGTTTGATCCCCGGTCCGGCCCAGTGGGTTCAAGGATCCAGTGTTGATATAATCCTTGGGCCAAGAATTTCCATACGCTGCAGGTGCAGCCATAAAAAAGAAAAGAAAAGAAAAAGACTGACTATAGCGACCACCAAAACAGAATTTTGATGTTTTAGAGACAGAGAAAATGAGAAGATTTTCAAGACATTCTGCCTGGGATAAAAGGGAGCACCTGTGGCAGGCCTAACACCTACACAAACAATCCCATTCTTCCGACAACCAGGCATATGTCAGCTCTAGATTCACAGGAAACAAGGTGCTTCCCAGGAAGTTTTTCTTTAAATAAAACGAGCATCTGAACTCTCATTATATTAGGTGAAGACAGGCCCTGCCAAGAAATGAAGCCATTCCTTAGATGAATCCACAGGGGACCTAAAATAAACCAAGTGGAAGCCTCTAGCAGAGTGAATTTCTCAAATAACAGGCATATCCATATATATCCTGCTGGCTCCTCATTATTTCAAAACATGGCACCTGTGTGCTACACTAACCTGTCGTCTAAGCCCGGTACCTGCCATCAAGTCATTCGTCTATAGATGGCAACTGCGATTACCACCTGGTATGAGCACACAGAGACCGTAAGACCCTCCTGTCTTCAGGGAGCTCAGAGGCTGGGGGGAGAGACAGAAAACTTCACAGCCAGCTGCCCGGCACGCTGTGGAAGGACACAGCCAGGGTGCTGCGAGCCTTAGGAAGGGGTGCCTGGCCGAGCCCAGCCAGATTTGGTGGCCGGGGGTGTGGAGAGGGAGGGCGGTTTGGTTTTCATGGACCAAGCTCTTGGAGGACGCGCTAGCCTCGGCCATGAGTAAGTGGGCGTCCCCGGCAGAGACGGCGCCACCGACGGCAGAGGCCACTTAAAGACACGCACCTTACCGCCAGCCCTCTCCGTGAGGGGGTCAGCTCCTCGTCCTTCCGGAACATTCCTGAGGAACAAAAACAGGTAGTTTATCGATTACGATTCTCCCAAGAATAGTGTTTTTCCCGTTCACACTTGCATCACTTTCCCCATTTGAAATTCATGCTATAATCACGATTTTGGTAGGTCGGTTTGGTGTCACGAGCCCCCTCCTTTCTCATGACAACAAAGGCTCAAACGTGGGAAAGGGCCATCGTGTGAGACGACACCTCTGGCTCTGTGTAAGACAAACAACACACGTCACAGATTAATGTGACCCGTTTCTACAGGAGGTTATTCTTACATTTAAAAACTCCCCATTTGAGCTTCTTGAGGGCAAGGACTGCAATTTACATATTTCCATGTTTCTCCTAGCTTTCAGAATACTGCTTTGCATATAGTAGTGTTTAATAAATATTTGTATAATGAATAAATCAAAAAAAAAAACAAAAAACTCCCCAATGCTAGTATATTTAATGGTAAATATGATGACTTTTCAAAAGGAGGCACGAAAACACTTTCATTGTTGGGTGATCCCAACGACCAGGCTCAGTGGTATGGAGTCAACGCCCGGCAGAAAGAAAGGAGGGCTCCTCACCCCCACGCGACCCTAGTGAGTGACACTAAACTCGGCAGGCCGCCTCCATCCACTTCTTCACCTTCTCCTCAAACGGGAGAACGTTACCTGCGGTTACACCTCACCGTAGGAAATCTGAAACCCAATCTGAAGAGCAGAGGAGGTCTAAGCTAGGAAGCAACGTCTCGGTTTGGGGCTGGCGTATGCACACTACAGTATATGGCGTGGATGGCCAGCAGGGACCTGGTAGTCTTTGATAATCTACATGAGGACAGAATCCGAAAGACAACGGATGTGTGCGTGTGAGCCCCGGGGGCGTTCTGTTGCACAGCAGACACAATACTGTAAATCAACTAGACTTCGATGACATTAAAAAGAAAAACAACATATATTTCAAAGGTCCCTGCAGGTCTTCCCGAGCAGATGGCCCAGGGCGGGTGACAGCTACAGCGAAGCCGGAAACAAATGACTGTCTGCCGAGCACACTCCTTCAGTCTTGAGGAAGCCAGAGTCTGGACTGTTTGTGTTTGCTATGGCAAGGTGTCCACTCACCAAAGATATGGAATATGAGTATATACTATTTATACGAAAAGGCCATGCAAATCCGTGTGTGTGCATAGCTATAAGGGGAGGGCAGGGGGAATATTCAAGTTCTAATAAAAATGTAACACAGACATGAAGCAGGGATGAGTAAAACTTGACTTAAACCGAAGGTCTATTTCCTTTATATTTTAAATTGCCATGAATGGAGTTCCTGTTGTGGCAGAGAGGAAAGGAATCTGACTAGTAACCATGAGGTTACGAGTTCGATCCCTGGAGTCGCTCATTGGGTTAAGGATCCGACGCTGCGATGAGCTGTGGTGCAGGTCGCAGACGTGGCTCGGATCTCACGTTGCTGTGGTGTAGGCCAGGAGCTGCAGCTCCCCTTCGATCCCTAGCCTGGGAACCTCCACATGCTGTGGGTGCAAACTTAAAAAGCAAATAAATAAATAAATAAAACTGCCACTAATGTGGGTTATGTGAATCACACTGTTTTCCTTTGCTTTTTGTCACTGAACTGAATGCGTAATTAAGAATAAACAGTGGGAGTGCCTGTTGTGGCTCAGTGGTTAACGAATACGACTAGGAACCATGAGGTTGCAGGTTCGATCCCTGGCCTTGCTCAGTGGGTTAAGGATCCGGTGTTGCCGTAAGCTGTGGTGTAGGTCGCAGTAGCGGCTCGGATCTTGCATTGCTATGGCTGTGGAGTAAGCCGGAGCTACAGCTCTGATTAGACCCCTAGCCTGGGAAGCTCCACATGCCACGGTGTAGCCCTAGAAAAAGCAAAAAGACAAAAAAAAAAAAAAAAAAAAGAATAAACAGTGAAAGGAGCTCGCTTGTGGCAAAGCTGGTTAAGGATCTAGTGTTGTCACCGCAGTAGCTCAGGTCACTACTGTGGCGTGGGTTAGATCCCTGGCCTGGGAATTTCTAAATGCTGCAGACATGGCCGAAAAACAACAGCAAAAAAAAAAAGGAAATCAAAAAATTAAAAAAAAAAGGAAATAAACAGTGAAGGAAAACAATCAGGCTTGACCACTCTTAAGCCGAGTGAAGTATTTCCTCGCCTTACTGCCATCCCTGTCCTTCTTCTAATAGAGACCAGAAAGTTAACAGCAGCATCTCAAACAAAAGATTACTGGAACAGAACTTTTTTCTTTGATGATAAATTAATTTCCAAATTCTTACCATCGTGGATTTCACAGGCCAGACTAGTGATCTTCTGGGTAATTATCATCATTGGGCTGTGACAAAATAAAAAGATAAATGTTTTCAAAGAAGAAATTTAAAACAGAATTTATTCTGTTTATTTGACTACAAAATCCTGACATTTTTTAAGATTAAAAAAAGACCGGAGGGGATTTCAAAGAGAATTCCGGGGCTGCGGGGCGGGGACGGAAGGAGGGAAGGGAAGGAAGAAGGGGAAGGAGGGAGGGGAGGGGGGAGAGGCTCCTCCTCCAAAGGAAACCCGGCAGTGACGCTGCCGCCTCCTCACCGCGGCCAGCGCGGAGCACCAGACCGGCCCAGCTCCTGATGCTGCCTGAGTGCCTTTCGACGCGCTGTGCTGCCCTTTGCCTTGGGCATAAAGTTAAGGATGGAAAGTAAGTTGCCTGGAAAAGGGGGACTAGGGAGAAAATTAAAGGAGCTGGGGTGAGAAAGGTGGAGCAAAACAGAAGGAAGGAACTGAGAAGAAGATAAAGGACAATGCCCATTCCAGAAGCCCAGCCAAGGGGGGCCCCCAGGGGCCAGGCCTCAGGCACGCAGACGAGGGCACAGGGCACACTCTGCAGTAAGAGGACTTTAAACCCGTGTCACTAGGGAGACTATGGCAATCATTTTCCCATACTTCATAATCTCTAACTAAATGGACAACTTGGGAAGGAAAAGGAAATCCACGGAGAAAACCTCCAGGCTACATTTTAACCTTCGCATTCTCTGCAGACATTAGTATTAATGCCAGGATTAACATTAACCCTAAATTACTCGTTTCTATTTTTGGACTCTCAATAAAACCAGGAGGAAATCGTGTTTTGGCTAAGCGGAGACCTTGAACTCTGCCTGCTGGGAGCAGCAGGGGAGCTCAGACCCAGTGTTCTCAACCTCACCCAGTGCTCAGAGCGCCACGGCCACTTTCCGGAAAACACCAGCATCTCAGCATTCAAGAAGGGAGGTGATCTCTCACCACGTCGGCAACACCATCTTAAAAGGTCCAACTACTGGCAGTGAGAGGCACAGACCTGGGCCCCCGGGAACTCACAGCTCATCCTCTCACTTCCCAGGCTGGATCTCATTAAAAAAGCTGTCAGATGACAGGGCTTTTAAACTCAGAGGAGAGGGAGGAGACTCCCCTGGGTCCCCTTAAAAGTCAGTTCTTACATCGACACCACTCACTCCTGGGGAATTATTCCCCAGCCAACCTGTCCCCAGGCTGCTTTAAACAGCAGCTGCCAGCCTAACTTTGCAAGCTCTTTTACCAGCCTTTCAGGATTATAAAAATGCCTTCTAATTTCCACGTCCCTGAGGGAAAAGAATCATTTTTCTCACCCTGCCTAATTATCTTCATGGTTTAGCTCAAAAAAGAATTATATATTATACCCTGCAGGGAACTCTCCTACACTGTTGGTCGGAAGCTAAGTTGGTGTGGCCACTATGGAAAACAGCATGGAAGTTCCACGGAAAACTAAAAACAGAGCTGCCATATGATCTAGCAATCCCATTCCTGGGATTTGTGCTACATCCGCACGAAGCTGTAACTTGAAAAGAGATATGCACCCTTATGTTCACAGCAGCACTATTCACAACAGCCAAGACAACGGAAGAAACCTAGGCGTCCATCGACAGAAGACTGGATAAAGAAGATGTGGTGTGTGTACACACACACACACAGTGGAATACTACTCAGCCACGAAAAAGAACAAAATAATGCCACCTGCAGCAACACGGATGGACCTGGAGAACATCACACTAAGTGAAGTAAGGCAGACAGGGAGAGACAAGTCCCATACGATATCACTTATGTATGGAGCCCAAAGTATGATACAAATGAACTTACAAAACATACACAGACTCACAGACATAGAAGACCACCTTACGGTTACCAAAGGGGAAAGGGAGGGGGAAGGACTGGCAGTTTGGGGTTAGCAGACGCAAACTACCATACATAGGATGGGTAAACGACAAGGCCCTACTGTGTAGCACAGGGAACTACAATCAATATCCTGTGATAAACCACAACGGGAAAGAATATGAAAAAGAACGCAGGAGTTCCCGTCGTGGCTCAGTGGAAATGAATCTGACCAGCATCCATGAAGACACTGGCCTCACTCGGAGGGTTAAGGATCAGTTTTGCCATAAGCTGTGGTGTAGGTCGCATTCACAGCTCAGATCCCACGTTGCTGTGACTGTAGTGTAGGCTGCAGCTCCGATTCGACCCCTAGCCTGGGAACATCCATATGCAACGGGTGTAGCCCTAAAAAGACAAAAAAATAAAAAAGAAAGAAAGAACACAAATATATGTATAACTGAGTCACTTCGCTGTACAGCAATTAACACTATATTGTAAATCAACTAGTTCAGTAAAATTTTACAAAATAAAATAAGATAAATACATTTCAGCTCTAAATTTTAACACTCACATCACCTTAAAACATGATAAAAAACAACTGATAAAATAATTGCTAGGTTTATTTTATCAACTCAGTGACACATTAAACCGTTAGGCCAGTATACATAAGATGTTTCAGAAAGGCAAATATGTGCTTTTTGGGCACACGCCCTTCCTGTGCCCGCGGTTACCTGGCGGCTCCTGCAATTTCTACTCCCTCAGGTGTGGTCACAGGGGCACCAGGTGGTGTGCGGCTGCACTGCTGGATCCAAGAATGCAGGTCCCTAACAGGTGGAAAGAAGCCGGCGGGCAGACACAAAGGCTCCGGACCCTCCCCAAGTGTCGCTCCCTCCCCCGACACCCCTCTTCCCGGAGCTGCTGTGCAAGGATGGCCGATCCCCTGGTTCAAGTCTCAGCTTAACAGTCGCTTTGTGCCGGGGAAGGACGTGGTGGCGGAGGGACGGCTCTACCCCAGGAAGCCGCCCTGCCCAGATCACTTGTCTCAGCTTCTTGTCTGCTCCTTCACAGAACTGTTCACATTCGTGGGTATTTCATTTATCCAGTTACCACGGTGCCGAAAACCTGTCTGTGCCTTTTAGATGGTCCGTGAGACCAGGCGCTAGCCGTCTTTTCCACTGCAGACCCTCTCGCACCCCGCACGGCACCCGGATCAGGGTATGTGCTGAGTAAATAGTTCTAAAAATACCAAATGAGCTGAATCTTCTGAGTGTGCAGTCAGGATCCGTTACCCCCTCTGCAGGCTGACTACCCTCCATCGCCCCCATCCGATCTCATCTGTGCTGGAAAGCTGTTACCACTCTTCTGTGATGATCGCTTTATTTTTCTGCCACTACGAAAACCATGGACTGACTCCTGAACAGCCTCGTCTACGCCGGCACCGCCAGGCCGTCGGGCACCGTCGGGCACCGTCAGGGATGTACTCAGCAGGTACTTGGGCTTGAACTTCTGACTGGTTTGCAAACAGCCTCACATCACTTTTCTGCTTCCTTTATGGACGACCATTAGCCCTGAACAACTCCTTTGGTGTTAAAAAGTGGCTTTGCCACCGCCTCTGGATCAACCTGTCACGGGGTGGGGTCGGGCGTGGCTAACGTGAGAGTAAAATGACAGAAGACAGAGCTGATAGAGTGACTTTTCAATGAAAGCGAAAAGGACGGCGGAGCAAGGGCGGGCCGGGATGAAGCCCAAGGAGAGCTGAGAAGGCAGGCAGAGGGGAAGACGGACAGGTGAGTCCAGCACAGGCCTGCGCCTGACCAGGAGTCAGGGCAGAGACACGCGGGGAGGGCCAGCCCCACGCACTGCACAGAACCCAGAGCGCGGAGGAAAAACACTTCTAAGCAAAACAATCGCCAGATTTCCTGCAGAGGGTTCTGACCAGTGCATCTTGTGCATAAATACCTGGCTGGCAACAACTGGAGTGACTCACACAACTTCCCTCACACCTTTACTGACACTTCAGCTACCTGTTTGCTTCGCACCTGGTGGAGCCCCTACTATCTAATCGCTGCCCTAGAAAGTCCTAGAAAATCTGAGATAACGTGACTTGAATCAGAAAGACTCCTGTTTGCTAGGGCGGAGGCTGTGAGATGCAGGGCGGCTTCCGCGTCTCCACCGAGCGAGGTCAGGGCCCGGGTGGAGCCACCCGCACCCAGTGTGATGACGTCGCACCCAGTGTGATGACGTCACTAGGTTTAAGTGGAACTACAGGTATTTTCTCAGTGGCACTCTGCTAGGAATGCAGGAAAATACGGACTCCTACTGAGGAAACAGTTTCAGGTAATCTTTTTAAAAAGACTGACCAGAGGTGAAGGACTAAAAAACTTTAGCGTTCTTATAATTTTTTAAAAGGATACGAATGAACCTTTTTTGTTGTTTTTTTTTTTAAACATTTGCATGCACTTTTTTTCTCTAGGAAGAATAACAGGATTTAGTTCTACCACATAATAAAACTCTAGTTAAACGTTTTGAGAGAACGATGGTTAAAAAAGAACAATCAACTTTCTGGACTGTTCCATCATCTCCAGGAGACTGCTGAACTCTAGCGATACCTGCATACGGATGCTACAGAGCAACTACAAGCACCTACTAGGTAAAAGGAGAACGTGCCGCCAGGGTCCAAGCGCCCCGACAGCAGGGCAAGCTGTACTTCTCCCCGAGGCCTCTCTAAGCACACAGGTGCGCTCTCCTCTACGAAACTCAAAACCGGCTAAAGCCAATCAAGCCCACAGACCTAGTGCCAAAGGAGGGCACAGAGCGAGAGGATGGAGAGGCTGCCTAGCCATCCATCCGCTCACTCACTTTACTCTCTCATCCGGAACCTACAACGCACCGGGTGCGGGAAACACAGCCGTGAGCAAGACCGGACTCTTGCGGTCACAGAATTTAGGCCGCACGGGGGAGCAGTGGCGACGAAATGAACCAACAGGCAAGTGTGTCGAGGCCGGATGGCGTTAGGTGCTGAGCGGGAGAACCGAGCAGGGCGGGGAGAGGGCGCGCCAGGATGCAGGTGAGGCCCGGCCTCACCCAGCGGGTGACGCTGAACTGAGAACGTGCATCGGGGAGCAGGCCCTGTGGAGGGCTCAGGGAAGAATCTTCCAGGAGGAAAGGCAAGCAAGTCCACCCACCCCGGTGGAGGCGTGCCTGGCTGTGGGCAGGCCGCGCAGGACACTGGTGTGACTAGAGCTGAGAAGGACAGGGAAAGAGGTCGAAGGCCGACCGGAGCAGGGGGTCAGGCCCGGGAGGCTTCTGGGGGTGCTCTGAGGACACAGGCTGTGACCTGAGAGAGACTGGGCACCCCTGGAGGGGGGCAGGCAGGGAACTGGTTTGGTTTTAAGTGGGAAAGTTCTGGCTCTGGGTAGAAAGGACCGTGCGGGTGAGGGTGGTGGCTCGGGCAGGCGGACAGTGCAGGCGGGGTGACGACACCGACTCCAGCCACCGTCCGGTGGCCAAGACGGCAGGATTTGACGCTCTGACGAGGGATCAGGCACAGGCTGTGAGACCTAAGCCACCACGGTTTTTGACCAGAGGAACTGAGACAAGGACGAGCTGGCTGAGAAGAGAGCGGGAGCCACGGGGAAGGGACGTCAGAAACGCCGGCGTGAGATGCCCACTGCAGCCCCTGGCGGGGACGCGGGCACCAGGCAGCTGGATCCGTGAGTCAGGAAACGACTCAAATCCCGAGCCCACTGCCTATCAACTATTTAACTCTCCCTCTAAATTATCACCTACCAAATGGGGATAATACAACCACTGCGTGGATCAAATGAAACGGCAACGGGACAAATACCGTGAACAGTCTCTGAGACGCAGAAGATGTCCGACAAAACCTTCCTTTATTTATTTATTTATTTGGGCCACGCCCGCGGCAGTAGAAGTTCCTGGGCCGGGGATCGAACCCGCGCCACGGTATCAACCTGAGCCACTGCAGTGACAACTCAAGATTCTTACCCCACCGCACCACCAGGGGCCTTCCAAAACCTGCATTTAATAAACACAGGAAGGGCTACTCAGCAGAAGGCAACGGAGTGCTACACTAATTAACTGTAAAGTGCTGTCTCTGAAGGGCCTTCTCACCAGAACAGGAGCTAAATCGGTGTGCAAATCACCGCAGAGAAAAGCCTTCGTCGCCAATGAGAGAGCTGAAGAAATGTGTCAAGAAAGGAGAGACAACTTCGACAAGGAAAACCGGGGAGGAGGAAACTCCTCAAAGTGGAGCCATCTCATCTGGGCCTTTAAGAGCAGGACGGTCTGGAGACCTCGGCCCTGCCAGGAAGGGTGTGCGCAACTGGGAAGGGTGTGCCCGCAGCGCAGAGAATCAGGCGGGTAAAGGCGTGAGACGGGAAGGCAGCTGCCGCATCAGAGGAGCGGGGTCTGCAGGGGAGGCGGGAGCCAGTGAGCCACTTTCCAGAGCCTAAGAGAACACTGCAGATTCCTGCTAAATATCATTAGGCCACAGGGCTTTGTGAACAAACATGAATCAGGGGAAAGGCTCAAGCAGGGGGAGGAACAGACAAAGCAAACCAGGGTAACAGAGCCATGCCTCTTTCCTCTGGGGCACCTGAACTTCATTAGTGGCAGCCGGCGGAACGGTGCTTCCAGACAAATGTAGGTCAAGGTGTCGGAGACGCCCCCACAGGAGGAAACAGGATCAACGGAACAGAGGGCTTATCGGCTGAATAATTTACATGGGCCTATTTACAACTCGTTTATGGAGGGTGGTGGAAAGCAGCAGGGGTCCCCCCAGGCCTCATCCCCAGGAGCACGAGAGACAGAGGAAGCCTTCGGGCTGAGCAGTCTCTCAGTTCTCAACGGAACTGTCACCTGCAACTGTACACAGTAGCCCCAGCTGGAAAACAGAGTACAGTATGTGCTGAGAAAACCTCAGCTGAATGAACACACGCGGGCTTCCGGTAATAAAATTCTCACTGAACATCCGATCCGATCTGGTGAGCTCTAGAATATACTCTTGATTCGAATGAAAATGTGTCACAGAGGTCTCTGGGGGGAGGGGATGCATTAAGGAACCCTTCAGCTCCAAAGAAAGCAGCACATTCCAATCAGAACGCATTATCTTCCTTCCTTCCCCCAAGAAAATCTGTTTCTGCTCCCACCTACAAGGCGGCAAGTATCGACCTTTCCTTTTCTGTCTCAATACCATTTACCAAATAACTGAGAGGGGCTTTCCACTGACCTACCGTTTGCATTTTGTGCATCTGTTTCCCAGATCCATGGGTTTGTTTCTCTATGTGAGCTTCTTGGATTTGTCTGTTCCTAAGTCACTCTTGTAACATTTAAGAGACGCTATCTTACAAAAAAGGTGGTAGGTTTTTATATTAAATTTGCTTTTTTCAAATACTTCTAGAGAAACTTTTCAATCTGTTCAGTTTCCTTCAAAACCCCAACCTGACTGTATTATATCTACAGATTAACTAGAGGAAAAGGACCACCTTTATAATGCTCTTTCTCAGAGTAACCAACCCATTTCTGCAGTTAGTCTTCTTTCAGATCCTACTGTGAAGTTTCAGAGTTGTCTACACAGTTTTCTGTATTTCTGCGTTTCTTCTTACGTGTATTCATAGACTGCTCATCGTTTTTACTGCTTTTGAAACTAGGATCCTTTTTCAATTATATTTTCTAACTGGCTACTGACATAAAGGAAAGCTATTTCATTGTTTTATAATTCTCTTATACCTATTTTCTGAGTCCAACATGAAAGCTAATAACCTAGCCTTACAACCTTTCTGCAAATAGAAGCTTCTATTAAGAGGTGAAGCCTCTTTTGTCTAATCAAAATTTTATCTACCTTTCTCACCTAATCTTTCTTTTTATCCTATTTAATCTTTATCTACCTATCTAGCTATACACACACAATATCACTGTGCCACAGCTCAGACAGATAACATCCCACGTGATTCGTCAGCAAGAGCCTGGCTTCACTTCCTGTCCTTCTAACTTCAGGGCAAGGGGACTTAGCACAAAGGATGGGTCTCTTTACGCAGTTCCACCTTCTTAAGGCAGCCAACATTTTGGAGGCCGTCATACTTATCTTCGTTAGGATCAAGTCAGGATCTTTTCTGCTCCTGTAACACACTCAAGGCTTCTAACTGCTTCTTCTCTCTTCTGTGCCCATTAAAAAACAAACAAACAAACAAAAAAAACCAGGAGCACTTTAACTGAGTTCGGCCAGGGTGGTCCCCTTAAGCTGACATGTCTCTGTCTTATCTTTATCAGTTCACTGACAATGACCAAATTTCCCCCCCCAATGGATAAAAATTACACGTTAAACTGGGGGTTTTATATCAGACTGTCCATCTTTAAAATGCTATGTTGTTTTTCTTCGAAATTCTTAAGCATTTTAAATTATATTCAACTATTTAAATGAAAATTTTAATTTTAGTAAAACACTTATAGCCACATCACATGCCTTTTGTTCTTCATGTAAACTATCCTCTAAATCGTGGGGACAGGTAACTAGTGTTTTCCAAAAGAATGGGAGAAAAAGCTCCGAGCAGACGCTCTCTCTGCTCAACTCACTACGGCAGGCACACGCGCCCCCATCAACTTCATCAAGAGGATTCAAGACCCTGAAGGAGGCGGGCCCGCAGGAAAGGAGGAGCCTGGTTCCCTGAACGATTGATGGTGGTGAACAGAGGTCCCCTTGTGGGCTGTCCTGTGAGTGAGAAACTTTGATTAGGTAACGTCACTAAAATTCTGTCGTTTGAAGAGTAGATAGCCTCTCCCTAGCTAGAGAGTGACAAAGTTTAGAAGAGCAGAGAAGGGAAAGAAAAAAGGTAATGACCAAATTGAACGGAAGGGAGCATTACGAGGATCCAGTGGGTCTCACATATTCGTCCTTGTACCAAACCATATTAATAAATTCAATTCAGCTACGTTAAATGACTTGTTAAAATTGGTGGTTTAAAAATACAAGCAGCTAGTTCCTACGTTCATTACATTAAGGATGACAACACGTGACCTGGGTTCCCTCTTCAAGTTCACCAAGATTTTCACGGTGGCCCAGTATATTTATTGATTCTATTCAATGGCTCTTTTTCTCCAAGAAATTCTATTATTTATAAACTAGAGTGCCGGCCTCTATGCTCCTTTCCTGAATTCCAGATGCATTTCTTAATTCTATTCAATGTATTGCTAATTTGACTACTTTTTTTTTGGCCACACCTGCAGCTTGCAGAAGTTTCCAGGCCAGGGATGGAACCCACGTCACAGCAGCGACCTGAACTGTGGCAGTGACAACGCTGACCCTTAGCCTGCTAGGCCACCAAGGAACTCCCATCTAACTAGTTATTTTTGGTATATTAAATCAGTTTTGTTTGGCTTGGTCTTGTTTGTTCTTTCGGATGCAATCTCCTTTCATCCAAGCCTGTTTTTAAAATCTCAGTTTAATAAAAGTGAAATCCACTTTGATCTTATTAAAGAGAAAAGAGATTTCACCTTTTAAAATTCTCTTATTTCATAGCAGTGATTTTTCTCTAGGCTCATATAACTTTGGTCCTTTTCTACTGTTGAACATTTTTTTTCAGAGATGCCATGATTTGCTTTGTTTTGTTTTTATCCATTTACTTATCCTTAAGTTGGGTTTACTGGTTATTTATCTTGTCCAGGTGACTCAAGACTGACCTAAAAGCAGGTCTTCTGTATCTTATTCAATAGATAAAGCTGGCAGGCTTGACATAAAGACTACAGAGGTTTATCTTCAACTTCCTCACCTGGTACCCAGGTGTTAGCAGGTGTCGCTTTATAAGATGATGAGCAAGTTCATTCATGAGGACCTGGACTGCATTTATCTCATAAAAGACACTCAGTTTTGCTACAGGAAAGATACACACCCAGTACCAAGGAGGGACTAAATCTCCTTTGAAGGAATAAAAGCCAGAAGTTATTTCCACCACTCAGTAGAATACTTGACATAAGTAAAACATCCCATAAAAGTGAAATGCATAGAATTAATATACATCCTCTTCCAGGAAATTCAGACTAAGTTAGTCTAAGGACCTCTGGTCCAAAGAAAGTCCCACAGGCTAAGAAGCTAGAACCAGCAATCAGATGTTCCACAGAAGCTGGTGAACCAGTTGTACAAAAGGGATTCCACAGAAGAGAGGGAAGGAGGGGTGGGGAGGAGGGAGGAAGGAAGGAAGGAAGGGAGGGAAAGGGGAAGGGTGAACAACAAGGACACTGGCTCAATGAGGCTGATTTTCGATAGTTGTAAGTGACTGCAGAAATTTCTAACAGAATTAGAAAATGCTTCCAATATCAGAATGCCATACAACGAATGCAATTGCCACAGATTTAGCAAGTCTATAAGCCAGTTTTTAAAAAGCAGGTTATTTCCGTGACTTTACATAATAGCACTATAAAAGACCACTTTACAGGAAGAAAAATGCTAAATTCATAAAAGAATTTTCAACTGAGAGCTTTTCATTTGAACTACTAAATGCAACTCTATTTTGTCCTTTAACCAACATGTTAGACTGGTTAAACAGGCTATTCAATCAAAGTTTTCATCTTACCCCGAAAAGTCAGCAGAATACTGTCCGTAGTCAAAGATATAGACCCTAGTGACCTGGCATGCTGTGAGGTACCCCAGAGCGAACACAAAACAGCACCTGGAAGACAGAGATGCACGGTGTCAGTGAGAGCAAAAGATTCATTCCGTCCAAGAATACATTC
>PVHT021183517.1:4423828-4435821 GCA_004024745.2 Catagonus wagneri
CATGTGGAGGTTCCCAGGCTAGGGGTCTAATCGGAGCTGTGGCCACTGGCCTGCGCCGCAGCCACAGCAACGCAGGATCCGAGCCGTGTCTGCAACCTACACCACAGCTCACGGCAACGCCGGATCCTTAACCCACTGAGCAAGGGCAGGGATCGAACCCGCAACCTCATGGTTCCTAGTCGGATTCGTTAACCACTGCACCACGACGGGAACTCCCAAGAATACATTCTTGAACTCATTTGTTAACAGTATGATATTGCTTGAAAATTAAACATTACTAGATCTGCTCCTCAAAAAGCTTTCTTCAATAAGTTATAAAAACTCTTTACTAGTGTCTGCTTCAGTTTACTTGAATTTTGTGCTATCTCCAATGGTAAATGCATTTAGTTCCTATCTTTGCTCATTTTTTTCCTCCTGAAAAACCTCCAGACAGCAAATTAAATAACTCAAAGTCAAGTTCACAGCATAAAACTGAATATGGTGAGTATACTGGGACCTATTATTTATTCGTCCTTCTTTCCAGAAAACAAAATCTAGCATGAAGAAATTTGGCTAAAATATACATTACACATGTTCTTAACAGGATTTTAAAAACTTGTCCTCAATCATATAAAATCATAAACAGTGTGGATCAAGTGGTATTTACTGACATTTTATAACCATAAACATTCAGTCATATTTTCAGTCTTAAGATGCCTGGGAGAGTTCTACAATCATTAAAAACATGGCATGGGAAAAAGAATTTACATATCAAGAGAAGCATATAGAAATCCAGAACCAGACTCTAGAATACATAACGCCGCATAAGATGAAGGCTGCAATGTGTATCGGCGGGAATGGATGGATTATCACCTAATTAGTTAGCAACTTAACAATTTAATATGGGGGGGCACTGCCGTCATCTGGACAAGATAGATAAAAGAATTACATACACAATATAAAACCAAAACACTTCAGCGCTGTGGATAAATATTCAACATTCTCAAATGTGTGAAGGACTTTCTAAATATATATAATACAGAAGAAATCAACAGAAAAAAAAAAACAATGTATTTGGCTAAGTTAAAATCTTAAACTGCTCATGTAGGCAATTCAGATGGCTTTATGAACGCAGGCCGTATCAGTAACAGTGCTAAATCCTAACCACTAGACCACCAGGGATACTCCCTTATTTTCTATGTTCTTGAGGTGATTTACCTCCTCTGAATCTGTGCAGCAGAGAGAGTATATAAAGGTCAGCCACTGAGCCTTTCCTCCCAATTCCACATTCGGGGGTGTCAAGGTA
This sequence comes from Catagonus wagneri, assembly GCA_004024745.2. NCBI lineage: Eukaryota > Metazoa > Chordata > Mammalia > Artiodactyla > Tayassuidae > Catagonus > Catagonus wagneri. The sequence goes on from PVHT021183517.1 coordinate 4,425,114, forward strand.
GTAGCTTAAATCCACAAAGGAGGAAGTACAGACACCCTGAAAACCAGTAAACACTATAAATCATTTATACCAGGGATCATCAAACTAAAGCCTGCAGGACAAACCTCGCCCCCTGCCTGTTTTTGTAAATGAAAGTTTATTTGACCATATATATCCATGCCCGTTTACACACATAATGTCTACGGCTGCTTTTGCCTTAGAAGAAGCTGAGCGGAATAGCTGTAACAGCATCGGCAGGGCCCTCAAGGCCTAAAGTACGTACCATCTGGCCTTTTATTGAAAAAGTTGACTGACCTGAATGAGAAATAATGAAGAGAAGGCTAATACATGCATGTTAAACTTTACAAAGTTATGCATGACCTGTAACCATTACACTATGAATAGAAGGGAAAAAAAGAAGAGGAAAGCTTATTCTTCCAGGATTCAAAAACTAGTGTTCGGTTCAGCAAAGAAGTTGTTCACATAATGGACAAAAAGAATGAAGTGACAACATCCACCTTTCTTGTTTCACTTTCAGCTTACTAAGGTAAACAAAAACATCAGCTGACTCTCATAGGGGAACCATATTTGTCCACGATGTGAGTAACTTCTTTAAGGAACTGAGCAAAATTTGTAGCTAACTCTGTCACATCATGGTTGAACTGCAACCAGAGATTAGTTACATGAGTTTGTCAAAAACCAAGGAAAAGCACTCTGAGGATCGGAGAAAAGGAAGGGACAGACGCGGCTGGTGTGGTGTGAACTCCTGCCCGGAACGTGATCTGGCGGCCACTGCGGCAACCGCCCTGCCTCCACGAGGCAGCAAAGCTAACGAAACGGGTGAAGAACAAGAGAAACCCGCTTCTTTGCTGACACTGCCGGGTGGCTGCCCTGGCTCCGAAAAACCTAACTCTGGAAAGGATCCTAGGCGGTGAGCTTCCTCCAGTTGCCTGCAACCGAAATGCACTCCTGACCGATACCAAAGTACCCCAAACTCTGGTTATTTTTTCTTTTGCGTTAGGCTGCAGGGAAGGGTGATGGGGAGAGTCTCTGATTTCTCAAGTTCACACATCAGCAGACAGAGCAGACATATAAGCCAATATGCATGTGCATGATAGTCTTTTTTTAAAAGTATAATTGATGTACAATGTTGTGCCAATTTCTGCTAAGTGACAGCAAAGTGACTCAGTCATATATGACTATATATCTATATATATACATACACACACACACACACACATTCTTTTTCTATTTGATCTTTTATCATGGTCTATCCTAGGAGACCGGATTCAGTTCCCTGTGCTACACAGTAGGCCCCTGTCGTCCACCCATTCTCATTGTAATAGTTATGCACGGTATTCTTGCAAGTGCTGTGGTCAGTGGATGGGTTTCACTGCATGTCTTTAAACAGAAAAATACACGTGCAAATAAAATTCAGACAGACCTGACCCAGGCTTAGATAACAGCCCTATCTCTTTTCACTCTTCCTACCTGTGTGATCTTTAAAAAGTTACTCTACTTCTGAACCCTAGTTCTCTTCCTTATAGAAGGCAGACACACAGGATCTTAACTATTTAACTCGATCCCTGTGGTCTCCTCTTCCCTGCAACGGACTGGTTCACGGGAGGGCGTAAAACTTAGCTCTGGTCAATGAAACACGACACAGAGCTTCAGGAAAGGCTTTCTCCTTTTATTTATTTATTTTTGCTTTTTAGGGCTGCACCCGTGGCGTATGGAGGTCCCCAGACTAGGAGTCTAATCGGAGCTATTGCTGCCAGCCTACACCACAGCCACAGCAGCGCCAGATCCGAGCCGCGTCTGCAACCTACACCACAGCTCACGGGCAGCTCTGGATCCCTGACCCACTGAGCAAGGCCAGGGATCGAACCTGCCACCTCATGGTTCCTAGTCGGATTCGTTTCCACTGCGCCACGATGGGAATGCCAAGGCTTTCTCCTTCTAAAGCCTAACACTTTACTGTCATGTCAGTAAGACTGGCAGCCACTTTTAGAGCTTATAAAAGGAGCTGGCCTCCAGATAATATGCCGAGATGGCAAAGCAAAAAAGCTAAATAAGACAAAAAATAGAACTTTCGGGTGCCCTCATTAAAACTGGGAGTCGCTGACTTAACCAAAATGAGCTGCCTTGCTTCAAGACTTCCTGCTCCGAGAGGAAAATCCTTCTGTCCTGTTCTACCATTAGGCCACGATGAGCCGGGATTTCTGCTCCCTGTTCCTATCATTGCTCATAGCGAAGCTAAATCAACATCTGAAGAGTTCCAGACAGAACCTTTTTCTTATTCGTTAAAATACAAATGTTAAGTTACTGCCTCCACTTAAAAGACAGAAGCCACATCTAAAATACCCATTCTCTAGAAATCAGGCAAGAAGTGGAAATTGTGCAGGGAAAACCAAAGTGCCCAGGAACTGTGGGAATTAATGGGCTAGAAATGCTGGAAACTGATAAAGAATTCTTCCCAAATGAGGAAAACAGGCACCATCACCAAAGAGCTCCAAATCCTGATGGGACAAAAGACAAAAACTAATAAATGAGTATTTGTTTTGATGCACTGAAATCCTGTGGCGCAGTGGCGTTGTTGCTGCGGCAGCTTGGGTGGCTGCTGTGGCCCTGGCACGGGAACTTGCACCTGCCGTGGGCACGGCCAAAACAAGCAAGAAGAACCAACTTTAGAGGTTCCTTCCACAGTTACCACAATTATAAACACACCTTCCTATAAACACACCCGCAAAATTCAGGGTCGCCATCCTTCACGTTTTAAGAGCACACATCTCATCTCTTCCTAGAACTGGTTCATTCGTTGAAGATGTCACTTTGACTCAACAGATTTGCCTTTTATAGAAGGAGAAGAAAGAACAGTAAGATACAGCCTCTCCGTTTTAAGAACCTGACATCAAGCCAGGAATATTAGTCACACTGTCTGGCAGCCAATCACGAGTGACAAGGCTGGGTTTTACAGGATTAGCTATCGAAATGCCAGCCACCCCGTCTACTCTGCCTATTTAGAGCACCTTTATCTCCTTTTGTGAAAACCGCTCCTTAGCTGTGCACAGCCCGCACCAGACCGAGCTCCTTGAAGATTTCAGGCGTCTGCGTATCTGAGCCTGGCATTGAGCTTGACCAAGAGAAGGCGTTTTGTAAAGTGGCAGAACAGAAGCAGGGTGAGAGGTCACGGCACAGGCCCAGGTGTGGGGAGTAGAGACGGTGCCACAGGCTCCTCCCGGGATGACAGCAACGTCGATGTAGCTGTGAACACGAAATGGGGGACACAGAGAAGATGCCACCTCCGGTCAGGCTGAACGCCCAGAGTGGCCAGCACGCCACCTACCTAGTGAAAAGTGGGAAAAACAATAGGGAATGAGCCCAGCTGGTAAAATGGGGTCCAAAGTATTCTAAAGGGCCAGAAGTTTCTGGAATGAGTATTTTGGCTATTCTCCTGGAGGCATTCAAAGACTCTGAAGCAAAGAGTAATACGATGAAATAGTTCTCACGGAAATAATAAAGACTAATCCACATATATGATGGATGGTAAGAGCAGGCGGGGGTCGGAAGGGCAGTTACTCAGCAGGAAGAAGTCAGCTCTGAGCTAAGACAGCGGATGTGGATGAAGCGCTAAGGACTTCCAAGAAGAAACTAAAAAAACCTCTCATAACACACTGATTATAGGAACTAACAAGAAAAAGCCAGGTTAGTAGGCGCTCCCGTGGTGCAGAAGGTTAAGGATGCAGCGTTGCCACTGGGTCAGGTCACTGCCGCGGCACAGGTTCAGTCCCTGGCCAAGGAACCTCTACATGCCTTGGGCGGGGAAAAAAAAAAATCAGGTTTGTAAATGAGGCGTATCAAGAAAACACAGGTGTCGATCCTGGGGTGGAGATTCGCCTGGGCCGGAGAGCTGGCTGGACCTCGTACTGGCTGGTGACCCTGGAAAGTTGCAAAACGGAGCCTCAGTCCTCTTGTCTTTTTCATTTACATTTTTTTTCTTAGATGATTTCATTCAGCTCGAGAGCCCCTGGCCTGAACACCAGACTCCTCTGACTACTGTCCCGACACGAATACCGGGTGAGGCCTCTCAAACTTCATGCAGCGAAGAAAGTGCTCAGTGTGTGAGCCTCTCCCCGGGCCTCCGGCCTCACACCCAACACAGTCCACAGAAGAACACGACTCCCCCGCTTAGGCCACGCTCCACAACCGGTCTTCCTCCCAGCAGACCCCGGACCCACCCGCCCGCCTCTCTCCATCCCCACCGCTCCCCTCCCGGCTCCCAGCCTCTCCCGTGTGACAGGACTGGGGTTCCCGCCACCGCACCCACCCTCTCACAGCCCCACCCGCACGCGGCGCTCCGGACCACGCTGTCACAAAGCCTGGCCCTGGGGGCTCCCGCTGCACTGCCGACTGCAGCCCGGCCAGCCTCCCCGACTTCAGCCTACCCCACTGCGGACCACGGCCACCAGGCACAGCAAGACGGGAGCCCTCCTGGTCTCTGAATGCACCCAACACTGGACTCCCGGGAGCCGGGCCCAGCCTCCGCCACCTGCCTCCCCGGGTCTCCCTCTGGTTCAAGAATAACCGGCTCATCTGCATCATGGAATTCTCAGCTCATCTAAAACAGCACCATGGCCTTTCATCTCATTCTCTGAAATAGGTTCTCGTGAATATTCTGTTTACCTGTCTACTGCCTGTCTCTTCCCACGTGAACATTAACTCCTGGAAGGCAGCCTCCAGTCTTGTTCGCAGCTTCTCCCCCACACCTGGAACGGACCAGGGCTCCAAGCACGTACCTGGATACTGAATGAGTACTTGCTGGCCAAAGCCCCACATTTCCCATTTGTAAATTGGGTTGTCTGGCTTCTTATTACTAAGTTATAAAGTTTCTTTACATATTTCAGATACAAGTCCCGTATCAAATATATGTTTTGCAAATGTTTTCTCCCAGAGGCTTGCCTTTTCATTTCTTAATGGCTTTTTAAGAACAAAGGTGTTAAATTCTGATGAAGTACAACTAATCCGTTTATTTTTTATGGACCATTCTTTGGGTGTCGTATCTAAGAAGGCTTTGCCTAATCCTCTGTGAAATTCTTCCATAATTTCTCCTGTCTTCATCTAAAGTCTTACAGTTTTAGCTGTTACACTGATGTCTATGATACACATTGGGGTTTATGTTATGCATGGTGTGAGGTAAGGTCTAGGCTCATTTCTTCACATATCCAGTTGTCCCAGCAGCACCTGCTGAAAAGGCCAGACTTCCAACTGAATGGCTTTGGCACTCTGGTCAAAAATCAAGTGGCCACAAGTATAAGGGTTTATTTCTAGACTCTTATTTTGTTTAAATGATTTCTATGTGTCCTTACACCATTATCACAGCATCTTTATTACTGCAGCATGAGAGTAAGTTCTGAAACAGGAGAGTATAAAACCAACTTTGCTGTTCTTTTTCAAAGCTGTTCGGTTATTAAAGGTCCTCTGTATATTCATATACATTTAAGATAGGCTTGTCAATTTCTAACAAAGAAAAAAAAAGCCTGCTGGCATTTCTGTGAGGGACTGCACGGAATCTGTGGCTGAGTTTAGGACGAACTGCCATCTTAACAATATAAAGTCTCCCAGCCCATGAACATGAAGTACCTCGCTAGCTAACCTTGGTTAACTGCTTTCTAGGAAGTTTTACAGTTCTCAGGCATACTTGCATTTATTAAATGTGTTCTCGAGTACTGTATTCTTTCTGATGCCACAGTGAGTGGGACTGTTTTTGTACTTTCACTTCTGGAACATCTGTAGTGTAGAGAAACAGAGCTGACTTTACACACCCGTCCTGCGTCCTACGACTTTGCCAAACTCATGTATGAGGTCTGCGGGTCTCTTCTGTAGCCACCGCCACACTCGCCTGGTTACAGCGTTTCTGAGATGTGTCTTTCCTATTCTTTTACTTTCAAGCTGTTTGTGTCTTTTCACCTAAAGGGTGCCTCTTATAGAAAGCATAGGGTTAGATCTCTTATGTACCCAGCCTGCCTTCTGATTCACACGTAATGTAATTATTGATATGGTTAGATGTACACTTGCCACTTTGCTCTTTGGTTTAGGTATGTCTCAGGTCTTTTTGTTCCTTTACTGCCTCCTTTCGTATTTAAAAAAAAAAAAAAATCAGCAGTGTGCTACTTTAATTCCACTGTCGATTTTCTTCACTATATATATATATTTTTAGTTATTTCCCTAATGGTTGCTCTAGGGATTACCATATGCATCTCTTTCAGATTGACACTGACTTAATTTTGATAAAACATGGCAAGTCTGCTTCAACACAGCTCCATTTTCTCCCTCGTCCTTTGTGCTGTTATTATCATATGTCCGACATCTGCTTATGTTATAATCCTAATGCTGCAGTGTTATAATTATTACTTTATGCAGCCATCTGTCATTTAAATAAATTTAGAAAAGGGAAAATACATGTGCATGCCACTTTTGATACTTGCTCCTAATTTACCACTTCTGGAGCACCCCTTCTCTTCCTGTGGATTCAGGTTCCCAGCTGGTACACGCTGCCTTCAACCCAAAGGACCTGCTTTAGAATTTCTCACACGGCCGGGCTTTGTTTACCTGGGAAAGACTTTACTTCACCTTCATTTCTGAAGGATAACTTTGCTAGATAGAGAACTTGCGGTTGAACATTTTTTTTCCTCCAGTATTTTGCTTCTACTTTCTTCTGGCTTCTGGCCTCCACCACCTCTGATAACGACCACACTGGCCTGCGGCTCCACTAATGAGTGGTTCTTCCCTTTCTGCCTTCAAGACCTTCTCATTGCCTCCGGCTGTAGAGCACAGGGAACTGTATCTAGTCACTTGTGACAGAACAGGATGGAGGATGATGTGTGAAAAAGAATGTCTATATACCTATAACTGGGTCACTTTGCTGTACCGCAGAAATTGGTAGAACATTGTAAATCAACTATAATAAAATTTCAAGAGTTTCCATCGTGGCTCAGTGGAAATGAATCTGTCTAGTACCCACGAGGACGTAGGTTTGATCCCTGGCCTTGCTCAGTGGGTTCAGGATCTGGCATTGCCGTGAGCTGTGGTGTAAGTCACAGATGTGGCTTGGATCCAGCATTGCTATGGCTGTGCTGTAGGCCAGCACCTAAGGCTCCGATTAGACCCCTAGCCTGGGAACTTCCATATGCCACAGGCGGCCCTAAAAAGACAAAAAAAATTTTTTTTTTAATTAAAAAAAATATGTTCTCATTATCTTTGCTTTCAACAATGTGACTATAATGTATGTTAAAGACAATTTGTTTGTTTTTCCTTCTTGGGGTCTGTTGAGCTTGTTGGACCTGGAGATTCATGTTTTTCATCAAATTTGGGATTTTGTTATCCATCATTTTTTTTGAATACCATTTCTGTCCCTTTCTCTCTTGACTTCTTTTGGAGTTCTCATTACCCACATGCTGGTATACCTGAAGTCATCCTACAGGTCTCTGAGGTTTGTTTTTCTTCACTATTTCTTACATCTGTTCTACAGACTAACAGCTACTGATCCATCTCTAAGCGCAATGATTCTTTCTTTGGCCATTGCAAATAACCGTGCAGCAATCTAGCGAATTTTCCATTCTGGTTCTTTACTTTTCAAATTTAGGACTTTCACTGGTTTTTTTGGCCACACCCACAGCCTACGGAAGTTCCCAGGCTAGGAGTCAAATCAGAACTACAGCTGCCAGCCTATGCCAAAGCTACAGCAACCCAGATCCGAGTCACGTCTGCAACCTACATCGCAGCTCACAGCAACGCTGGATCCTTAACCCCCTGAGCTGGGTGAGGGATTAAACCCGCATCCTCATGGATACTAGTCAGGTTTGTTACCGTTGAGGTACAACGGAAACTCCAGTTTCTATTTCTTTATTGATATTTCCTATCTTCTTTTAATTCTTCGAGCATATTTACAGTAGCCGCTTTGAGGTCATTAGTGAATTCAACATCAGGGTCCACATAGAGACCGTTTTCAACTGACTGCTTTTTTTCCCATTTCTCATATTTTTGTGTTTAGAACTGGGCATGTTTAAGTAACACTCAGTTTTGGTTGCCTTTTTTTTTTTCTTGAGCACGGTTGCCTGTTTTTTTTTATCCGGGATGACTCAGTCTACTCAGTCTCTTTCATCCGCAGTAGACAGCAGCGGACCTCTGCCTGGTTTTTTAAACCCTTGGTTCTATTTTTCGGCCTCCCTCTGGGAGTCACCCCCAGGCCTGTAATCTCAGCGGTCGGCCAATGGCGAGTCAGAGCTTGTGCGCAAACACCTCCAGCCAGTAAGGCTCCCGCCGTCTGCCGAGGGCCGAACGTACGGGACTGGGCGAGTTCACGCGACGGCCCAGCGGTTTTCGGTTTTCACATCTGCCGGGCTCTCCCTCCCCCGGACCTCCGCTGACGCAGATGCGGCCCTCAGTCGGCCAGGCGTGCGCCGAGATCTTCTCCAGCCCCTTTTCGGGGCTCTGGCCTCCAGGATGTCGCTGCTAAACGCACAGACCACATCCTCGGGGCAGGAGCGCTGGGGGCGTCTCCGGGAGCAGGCGCAGCGGTTTCTGCCCTTCCCTCCAGCCGAGTCGGTCAAAGCTGCTGTCTGGCGAACAGCCCTGCCCCGGGAGCGCTGCTCTGCCGGGGGCTTCCGAGGAGCGGAGGACGCGGAGGCAAGAACACCGCAGATCCCCATCGATCATACTCAAAGGTCACCGTTTTCTTCTGAGTAAACGCTTCTCAAACTGCTCTTCGCTGCTGGTCAGTTTCCAGAGCCCTAAAACGGTTCTGACCAGTTGGTCCGGTTCTACCGCTGGTCTCGGGGCAGAGACTCTGTGGCCCTTTTCACTGCTCAGCAGCTGGAAGTTCCATCCACTGAAAGTGGCTTCTGCGGGCTGGCAGGGGAGGCGACCTCCGCAGGACGTACATCAGAGGCCCAGAAGAGCGCCAGGGAACCACGGCACATCCGGGCCTCGCCAGGCCTTGCAAGGGAGAGGTCGCTGGGGAACAAGCCCCGTGTTTGCTGCTCTCACAGAAGAATTTTAAAACACTTAAAAAAGGTTTAAAAACCAGCTGCTTCAGGAGTTCCCATTGTGGCTCCGCAGGTTAAGAACCGGACGGACTAGTATCCATGAGGAAATGGGTTCGATCCCTGGCCTCGCTCAGTGGGTTAAGGATCTGGCGTTGCCGTGAGCTGTGGTGCAGGTCGCAGATGTGGCTGGGATCTGGCGTGACTGTGGCTGTGGTGTAGGCCGGCAGCTACAGCTCCGACTTGACCCCTAGCCTGGGAACCTCCATACACCACAGGCGCGGCCCTAGAAACGAAAACAAAATATACCAGCTGCCTTACCAGCCAAAGACAGCCATGCCATCTTCCTACAAGATTCAGAGGCCTCTTTATTCCCAGTCACCGCTGTGCTGCTGGCCTCGGCGGGTCAGCAACCACCTCCCAGGATGCCACCTTGGGCTGTTTCCCGGACAGAGAAACACTGGATTTCAGTGTCTGGTGGCCAGCACACACTCTCGGTCTCCTCCTAGAGGCCTGCAGGTAGTCTCTGTTCTGCAATAAAAGTGTCCCTTCTCCAAAGGCAGGGCCCGGGTCCCGCCCTGGCGCTCCGGCCACGTGCTCTCAGCTGGAGCAAAGAGGTCTCCGTGAGCCACACAAAGAATAAGAGTCGGGGGGTGGAGGGGGGCTGTGTTTGCTCCTTTACAAAGCCTTATTCATGAAGAAAAGGAAAGCAGCTTAGCTGTATTCACCAGACCAGACACAGACACAGTGACAGGGATAGAGGAAGCCACGCAATTCTTTCCTAGCCTCACTTGTTAGAGACGACAGAAAAGACACCCCCCATCCCCGCGGCTACTGTTCAGTCTCTTACAAATCTAACTCTGCTCCCACCTGGCTCTGTAACACAATGTTGACTGTGCTCTATAAAGCAAATTTCCAAAGTGGACTCAAACATACAAACAAAATTGGGTAGCAGCTATTGGTATTAAGATTATTTTATCTTTCACAATGCAGAGCCTTTTATAGTTTACACCAAGATGTGAGATCTATGGATTGCAGTTCACAATATCATCTGATTAAACAGGCCATCCTGAGCGGTCAGGACGGTACCAGTAACAGCTGACAATCACCGCTGGCTGCGTGCTTACCACTCCAGGCACGAGGTGGTTTTTTTTTTTTTAATTTTATTGGAGTATAGTTGATTTACAATGTTGTGTTAATTTCTGCTGCACAGCCAAAAGACTCAGTTATACACAGATATAAGTTTTTATGTCCTTTTCCATTACGGTTTATTTATTTTTGTGTGTGTGTTTCAATAAAACTTTATTTATAAAAATAAGGCCAGGTTCTGGGGTTAGTTTGCTGCCCCCTAGTCTAGATATGAAAACCATTCCAATTTCTTAATAATGAAGATTTTTCTCTCTGTAATTTGTAGCACCTACTTCCTGTGTCCCTGTAGGCAGTGCTCTCTTTGATCTGAATTGTCGTCATGCATACTTTTTTTTTTCACATTAACAATGAATTTTATTTCAGTTATAGGTGTACAAAGATCATAAGTCAATACAATAGATTTTGTGTCCCAAACCCACAGTGCATCCCCCCACCCCCCAGATTGTCTTATTTGAAAAACCAAGGTTTTCCAAAATCTGTGAGTCATTGTCTGTTCTTCAAAGAAGTTCATTGTGTCTCTTTAGTTTCCACATGTAAGC
>PVHT021183517.1:4439449-4463847 GCA_004024745.2 Catagonus wagneri
CTGTGGAGCTCCTGCACACAAGCCCCGCTGGCCTTCAATGCCAGATGCTCCGGGGGCTCTTTCTCCCTGTGCCCGATCCCCAGGCGTGGGGTTTTGACGTGGGGCTCAGAACTCTCAGTCCTGTAGCTGCGTCTCTGTGATGCAGTTACTTTCCAGTCTGTGGGGCTTCCCACCCGGGAGGTATGGGGTTGCTTCTATCTTGTAATCGCCCCTCCTGCCTCTTGATGTGGTCTCCTCTTTGTCTTCTGGAGTAGAATATCTTTTTTGGAAGTTTACAGTCCAGTTGGTTGAAGGCTGCTCGGCATTTGGTTGTAGTTTTGCTGTTTTTCGGGAGAGAAGTTGAGCTCCAGTCCTTCTATTCCGCCATCTTAATCCAATCCTTTTCCATTACGGTTTAATCACAGGATACTGGACAGAGTTCCCTGTGCTGCACAGCAGTAGGACCTTGCTGTCTGTCCATCCTATATACCAGTTTGAGTCTGCGAACCCCAAACTCTCAGTCCTCCCCCTTGGCAACCACAAGTCTGTTCCCTAAGTCTGTGAGTCTGTTTCTGTTTCCCAGGTAAGTTTTGGATTCCACATGTAAGTGACATCATATGGTGTTTGTTCTTCTCTGACAGGCACAGTTTAAAACGCCTTTCAGACACCTAAGCTGCAAACAACCCGAGAGGCCTGAAGCAAGCAAGCGCTCAGGCACGGCCAGTGCAGGGGAGAAGGGGGTAGTGAGGATTTAGCCGGGACCGGCTCTGCTGTTTCAGGGGAGAAGAGGAGGAGGAGGAGGAGGAGGAGATCTGAGGCCCACGATGCTCCTGGCGTTGGACACCAGGCGGTCCAGGTGGAATCGTGCCGGACTGAGAAGGGGCAGCGCCGTCCCCACTGGGAAGGAACGCCTCGGACCACGACCGGCGTCTCCTGCTGCCAAGGGCAACTGCCCTCCTCCTCCGGCTCCTCTCTGTTACTTCCAAACGCCTTACGCTGCATCTTGAAGGATCATCTCCCAAGAAGCATCTTTATCTTCACCTTAAACTCATAATCACGAACGGGTATAATCTGCGAAGTGTCAGCGGATACCGTGGCAAGATTTATAGGCGGCTAAGATTTCTACTAATCTTTGAAAAGAATGGGAGAGGGCATTAAAAAAATGTCCGTTAAACTAATTTTCAAGACAACCGAAGGCTCCGGTGAAGGAACCCGTGACTCTGCAGCAGCACAGACCGCCACGTGGCGCTCGCCCTCCCCACGCTCGGCTGCCCGGGTACAGCAGTGATCGTGGCCGGAGCAGCCAGGACGTGCGCCCGGGGTGCGGAGCAACGCGGGAGCTGAGAATGTCGGCGAGAAGGGCGCGGACGGGCAGCAGGAGAGCAGGGTAGGGGGACACTGCCCAGAAGAAGGAGGAGTGGTGACCTGGAAATCAAAGCCCCACCAACACGGTTTCCAGGCTCTCGGCCCGTCCCCACGGTTCACTGCACCTCCAGGCGGCCACCCAAGCGTGGACCGAGGGGCAGGAGGCGCGGGGACAGAAGGTCGCGGGCTCCGCTGGCAGGTGCCGGAGGCAGAGCGGCAGCAGCTGAGCAAGTGGCCAAAGAGGGCACGAGCATAAGCTCCGATGACAGCGCTGCCTGGAGCTCCAGAAAGTCAGCTCCAAAGCCGTCAGAGAATTCCAGACCAGCTGTCCTCGAGGTTTCTGGAGCCAGGATCTTCCGCACGCTTCAGAATTACTGAGGAAACCAAAGAAGTCTAACCCACTTAAACAACAGCCACGGATATTTACCATACGAGAATACAACTGAGAATTTAAAAAATATCTATTAATTCAGGAATAGCAACAAACCTGCTATGTTAGGTTTTTATGAAACATTTCTGTGAAAAGTATGTTTTCCAAAACCAAAACAACTACTGAGAAGTGTGACACTATTTTTCCGCTTTTGCAAATCCTTTATTGTCTGATTTTGAGGAAGTCCCCTGAATTCTCAAGTGTTTCTACGGCAGCATCACACATCACATGGCCTCTGAAAAGCCCCACTGGGCACCCCGAGAGAAAGAAAATGAAAAAGGCAAATCACATCCAAGTGTTATTATGAAAACAGTTTTGCTTATACACACAGTGGAATATTACTCAGCCATTAAAAGGAATGAAATACCAACATTTATAGCAACATGGATGGACCTAGAAATTACCATGCGAAGTGAAACCAGTCAGACAATTAGACAGCAACATCCAATGCTACCACTTACATGTGGAAACTAAAGAGACACAATGAACTTCACTGAAGAACAGACAATAATGACTCACAGACTTTGGAAAACCTATGGTTTCCAAGTAAGACAATCTGGGGGGTGGGGGGATGCACTGAGGGTTTGGGAGGGAAATGCTATCAAATTGAGTTGTGATGATTTTTGTACACCTATAATTATAATAAAATTCATTAAGCAATGAAAAAGAAAGAAAGAAAACAGTTTTGCTTGGAGTTCCCATCGTGGCGCAGTGGTTAACGAATCCGACTAGGAACCATGAGGTTGCGGATTCGGTCCCTGGCCTTGCTCAGTGGGTTGACGATCCGGCGTTGCCGTGAGCTGTGGTGTAGGTCGCAGACGCGGCTCGGATCCTGCGTTGCTGTGGCTGCGGTGCAGGCCAGTGGCTACAGCTCTGATAAGACCCCTAGCCTGGGAACCTCCACATGCCGCAGGTGCGGCCATAAAAATGACAAAAGGCAAAAAAAAAAAAAAAAAAAAAAACAGTTTTGCTTGACCGCCTCAAGGGACCTCAGGAACTCCCAGTGTCTCTGGACCGTACTGTGCAAACTGCTGACGTACAGGATGGTAGCTGACAGCCCTTTGGAGGAACAAGGGACAGAAGCCAGAGAAGCCAGGATTGGTAAGGAAGTCTGGGCAGGCAGGAGAACTTCCACTGATACATTAGCAGGCACAAACATTAAATATAAGAAATCAAATTTGGCTAGTGCATTTTTTCTGTTTTGGTTTTCATAACAAGAAACATACACCATCTAAATGGACAACATCTTCACAACTCCCTTTTGGTTTTTAATTGATTCGTTTGGAGAACTGGCTATCAAACCGGCCTTTCAGACAGAACTGACCTGGCAGAACCCAGCACCTGAGTCACCTGGGCAAATCCCTGCTTCCTCTAACACATTCAGACGTGACGGCAACTCCCAAAGCGATGGCTTTCCTCCTGCTTCATACGGAAGCCCCTAATTCAAGGGCAAAGGGCTCCCCTTACTTGCGCAGGGATGACCGGATCCTTACGGAGCCTCAGTTTACAGCTGGAAACAAACTTAGAATTCAGATGCCTCCCAAAGAGGCACTAGAGTGACTTAACAGTGTAAAGGCGTCTCAGTGGGACCGGACCCCTCCCGGAGGGCAGGATTTGCTGGATGCCATGCCCCAAAGATTCTTCAGAATCCAACAGGGCCTGGACATCCTATAACCTCTCACCAGGTAACAGGTTTTCCTTCTGCGGTAACTGAGAATATTTTAAAACCTCAGGTCCTAAGTACAGTATGTCCAAAGGCCACTGCATCCTTTTGGATCAAAAGATCTGCATCCTTGCTCTAAGGAAGAGTAACCAACACATACAAACCCTTGCCTTTGTTCAATCAGGACCCTGCTGGCTCCCATTACCTCTCCTCAATCAGTTTAGGGTTTTTCTTTTTAATGACACGTTCTCAAAATCATAGCACTTAGTGCTGATGAAGTAGTCAAGTGCAGAAACAAAAAGCTTGGGCCCTGGGTGCAGTAGGACACACCCAGTTAAAACCGCAGGTCTGCCACTTTACTAACCGCTTCTGGTGACCCACACCTACCAGACCCACCTCCAGGGCTGCTGCTAAGATTTAGTGACAGCCCATAAGCTCTGCACAATGACAGCTACGCAATAATTACTGAGACATTAACTATCATAAGGAGAAGTTTAGGTCCCATTTGCTTACTTTTGCTTTTATTGTCATTACTCTAAGAGGTGGATCTGAGAAAATATTACTGTGGTTTATGTCGGAGAGTGTTTGGCCTATGTTTTCCTCTAAGAGTTTTATAGTATCTGGTCTTATATTTAGGTTTGTAATTCATTTTGAGCTTATTTTTGTGTATGGTGTTAGGAAGTGTTCTAAATTCATTCTTTTACATGTGGCTGTCCAGTTTTCCCAGCACCACTTAGTGAAGGGGCTGTCTTTTCTCCATTGTATATTCTTGCCTCCTTTGTCATAGATTAGTTGACTATAGGTGCGTGGGTTTAATTCTGGACTTTCTATCCTGTTCCACTGATCTCTATTTCTGTCTTTGTGCCAGTGTCATAGGGTTTTGATGACTGTAGCTTTGTAGTATAGTCTGAAGTCAGGAAGCCTGATACCTCCAGCTCCATTTTTCTTTCTCAGGATGGCTTTGGCTATTTTGGGTCTTTTGTGCTTCCAAACAAACTTTAATATATTTTGTTCTAGTTCTGTGAAAAATGCCCTTGGTAATTTGATAGCGATTGCACTGAATATGTAAATTGCCTTGGGTAGTACAGTCATTTTGATAATATTGATTGTTCCAATTCAGGAGCTTAATTAAGCACAGCAAAGGAAACACTAAACAAAACGAAAAGACAACACACGGAATGGGAGAAAATATTTGCAAATGAAGCGACTGACAAGGAATTGATCTCCAAAATTTATAAACACCTTCTGCAGCTCAATACCAAAAAAAAAAAACAAACAACCCCATCAAAAAATGTGCAGAAGATCTAAACAGATAATTCTCCAAAGAAGACATACAGATGGCCAAAAACAAATGAAAAGATGTTCAATATCACTTATTATTAGAGAAATGCATATCAAAACCACTATGAGGTACCACCTTACACTGGCCAGAATGGCCATCATCAAAAAGTCTACATACAATAAATTCTGGAGAGGGTGTGGAAAAAAGGGAACCCTATTACAGTGTTGGTGGGAATGTAAATTGGTGGAAAGCAGTATGGAGAGTCCTCAGAGAACAAAAAATGGAATTACTATTTCATCCAGCAATCCCACTCCTGGGCATCTATGAAGAGAAAACCATGACTCGAAAAGACACATATACTTCAGTGTTCACTGCAGCACTCTATACAATAGCCAAGACATGGAAACAACCTAAATGTCAATCGACAGAGGAGTGGATAAAGAAGATGTGATACTTATACACAATGGAATATTACTCAGCCATTAAAAGGAAAGAAATAACGACATTTGCAGCAACACGGAGGGAACTAGAAATGATCATGCTAAGTGAAGTCAGTCCGATAGTGAGACACCAACATCAAATGCTATCACTTACATGTGGAATCTAAAAAAAGGACACAATGAACTTCTTTGCAGAACAGATACGGACTCAGACTTTGAAAAACTTAAGGTTTCCAAATGAGACAGGTTGGGGGGTGGGGGGATGCGCTAAGGGTTTGGGATGGAAATGCTATAAAATTTGGTTGTGATGATTTTTGTACACCTATAAATGTAATAAAATTCATGGAGTAATAAAAAAGCTGTCGTAAGGATAAGATACTGTAAACAATCCATCTTAGCATTACTTACGGTTTTCCAATGGAAATGCAACTTCTGGCTCAGGAGAGCAGAGCAACACCCAAAGGGCTTGTGCCTTCATTCTTAGTCACTGCAAGGATTTCGAACAAGTCCCGCAGAGAGCAGAAAAGGAAAAAAACGAAGGGTCCAGCTTCCTTCTTGCTGGGTTTTATTCCTTCTCCTGGACTCATGGGACTGTCTGCAGTGAGGTTAATATTCTCCCCACGGAGTTCCCGCTGAGCCGCCAACCATTGCTAATTAACTTCCTGAGGACAAATCTTTAAGTGACTTGAGGTTTCTGCTTGCCAGATGGCGTTTCCAAGATGATCGGCCCTTCCTAGCAGAGTTCAAGCAGTTCCTACCGACCTTTCTATCTAGGAATCCACACTGCAGGAGCCTTGTTGGTACCAGCAGGCAACAGGTGAAAACGGATCCCAGTCCTGGCAGCACTTCAAGGTCACACAGGACGGAGATAAAGTCACATCAGCTAAAACTGCCTTGTCCCTCCCTAACCTCACCCCAGTCCCCGGGGCCGCTGCTCTACAGCAAGTCTCGGGGGAAGAAAAGCAAGCAGGAGGCAGGAAACACCAAGGCCTGCTGCACCAACAAACAGAATCTGCTCGGAAACGTCCAACCCAACCAGATCCAAAAAAAGTCAACAGAACAGAGCCCCTCTCTTCCCGAGCTTCTGCCATCTCTGTGCTCAACAACGGGACTGTGAAATAAGGAGTGACCCTGCGAGGAGTTCACAGTCTGCAGAGGAGAGAAAATGAATTGCAGCAACTGCATGAATACCTGCAGCAAGCTCCGACGCGACACCAGCGGGCGCAGCAAAACCCAGCAAAACACCTGGTGACCAAGAATGACCTTTGAAAGCATTTCACCCCGATGTGAACACCTCTTCTTGGAAGCCAAACCCTTTACGCAGACAAAAGCCTGCCTGGACGCCCCCAGACTCCTCAGCTCAGTCGCTGGTTTAGCGGTTTAGACTCCAGAAGGGAAAGGGACCTGGCCAAAGTCCCAAAGCTAAGGAAAAATTAGCAGAAGCTGAATTCAAGACCAAACACATCTGCCCCCAAACCGCACCCCATCAGTCACTAGGGCCACCTGTGGGGCAGCTGGAGTCTGAATTTGATCTTTTCTCATGCCCTAGGCCCGCTGCTCAGTTTTATCATCAGTACAAGGAGGATTCTGAGGAAAATGTAGTATTTTAGCATTTCTCAATATTTAAAAATATATTTTGGCATAATTCTACTTAACACCACACATCTGTACTCAGTTCTCCGCTGTTTTATTCTGCAGAGCCCCTAGGGAATGGCTGATGGACATACACTTTCCTTTTCGCTCCTTACCGAGCTGGCCACTCCTGCTTTGTGCTCCCTCGGCCCTGAGTGCAGCCTCTTCTGTGACAGTGATCCCAGTGTGACGGGTACCTGGATGGCAAGTGTCTTGCAGAGACAGACACGGCTTAGGATCCAGCACTGGATCCCAGCATCACATAAAAAATACCTGTTGCATGACTATTAACGTCGCTGACTCAGGAGAGCGCTTCAGAGGGTAAGGACCACACCCTTCCACTGTCTCAGAGTTTCTGGAAACACCATGGCGCATAAGAAATGTTTGTTCAAACTGGTAGGGAGTTAAGCCATGTGTCGACAGGCTTAAAATCACTTTCCTATAGCTTTTACGATAAAGTCCCATATGGAGCCGGGCAGCCCTTGGACAAATGCAGTTGTGTTGTGTACATCTACCCCTTTCCACAATTTTTTTAGGTCACTTTTTCCTGAAAAATTACTGGCCACGTTGCAGCTCCTGTCGTGGCACTGAGGAAACAAATCCGACTAGAAACCATAAGGTTGCGGGTTCGATCCCTGGCATCGCTCAGTGGGTTAAGGATCCGGCATTGCCGTGAGCTGTGGTGTAAGGTCACAGACGCGGCTGGGATCCCATGTTGCTGTGGCTGCCGTGTAGGCCGGCAGCTGCAGCTCCGATTAGACCCCTAGCCTGGGAACCTGCATATGTTGCAGGTGCAGCCCTAAAAAGACAAAAAAAAAAAAAATACTGGCCTCGTTATAAAGCAAATACTTCACCTTAACTTCAGGCTAACAGGCTCTCCTGTGCTTTCACATGCTAACCACTCCTCACTTCTGCTGTTTGTATTTAAATACGGGCAGCACCCTGCTGCTGTATTCCCAAATCTGAGACTGTTTTTTAGAACTCAAACAAGTTTTTCCATAGAAAAGTTAAAAAACAAAAAACTAATGTGAAGGTCGCGTGGCTTCCCACGCTGGTCCACAAAAGCCTACTGAGGCCGTTAGAGTACTAGGGCCGGGCCACACTGCCCACCTTCTGCAGGGAACACGCCTCGCCAACGGCAGCCGGGTGTGCCTGAAAGGCACCTCCCCCTCCCTCCCCTTCCAACCTAGGTGGGCACGGGGCTCCCACCCCCACCCTCCTCTTCCCACCCCTTCTCTGCCCCCCACGGCCCGCTCTCCCTGGGAACAGAGATGGCGGCAAAGCCCAGTGGATGCTCAGCTCCAGTGGCTCAAACTCTCCCAGGGCCGCCCCGAGGGGGCGTCCACGGGACGTAAAGGAGGCCAAGACTGGCCCAGAGGCAAGAGCTCTAAGGGCTGCTTGGAGGGGGCTCGCCACCCTGCAGAACCCGAGCACCCATTCCTTCATCATTCAGCAGAGATTTGCTGGGCACATACGACCTCCAAGGTCAAGTCCTACATGCAGAAAACAAAACAGGCAAGACATGCCTGTTGTCACTGCATTGGGTGGCCCGTCAGGATAAAGGACGCGACATCCCTCAGCATCTCACTGTAACCGAGCTCATCCTTCCTTTGGCCAAAGACATGCGTCTTCTTGTCACCTCCCGGGTACCAGTTCCATGTAGACTCCAAAGAGCAGCACAGACACTCCCTTTCTGTGTTTAAAGGTGGCCTCACGTCTCCACCTCAACACCCCGGCCTGCCTATTGCGAAGGCACCGTTTTCCACGTTCCTTTTCACCCATCATTCTTATAACTAAAGTCAAAAGCATGGACGCTTCTGAACATCTATAAATTCGCCTGAGAACACATACAAAGCCCTCGAATCTACTTTCAGAAAGCATGCTACTTTATGATGGATCTTCCTTCTCATACTTCCCTTTATGTTTTTTATCTTTTCAATAGTTTTAGTGAAGCAAAATCTCCAGGCCATAAAACTCACTTAATTTAAGTGTACAAGTCAATGAATTTTAGTGAATGCATATAGTGGGTTTTGCAACCAAAAGCCTGCTGGCATTCTGACAGACGTGGCACTGGCTCTCCAGCTCTGTGGCAGAACTGCCATCTCAACAATACTGAGGCCTCCAGTCCATGAACGTGGTATCTCTCTCCGTCACCAAGTCTTCTTTCATTTTTGTCAGCAAAGATTTTTATTTTCAGTTTAGAGGTCTTGCATTTCTTTATTTTATTCCTAAGCACATTATCCTTTTTGGATGTACTGTAAATGGATTTTTTAAAATTTCACTTTTTGACTGCTCATTTCTCCTATAGAGAAATCAAACTAACTTCCGTATAACTGCTCTTCTATCCTGTGATTTTACGGTCCCCTTTATAATTTTTGAGTAAGATATTTTCTGGCATCACATTAAATGCTGAGCATCATTTCATTTCCCTTTCATGCAAAACTACGTCAAGAAGGCAAACATTTCAACCAGCTTTTTAGAAACTATCTGCTTCAGAACAATAATCCGCAGCAAATCATTAATAAACAAAGGTCGCATGATCCAGTATTCGAGCTACGGCAAGTTTAAAATTACCACTTGGCAAACATTCACTTACTTCATATTTCTGAAACTAGTATGAAGAGCATGTGCCGGCCACCCTCTCCCTTTTCCAGCCCCCGTGGCAGCAGTGCGCTTAGCACAGGGTTGGTCACCGGCTTCTCCGGTAAATGAGGTCTGAGGGAAGTACTCATTGTCCGTGAGCGCGGCAGTGAAGCTGAGAAAAGCGGTGGCAGAGGCTCTGTGTCCTGCAGTCTTACATATTTGAAATCTGGTCCTTTACAGTTTGCCAGCCCCTGCTCTCAGAAACACTGGCAAATCTGTGGAAGTGAAATTCTCCCGACATTAATTGAAGCGGATCAGTATCCTAGCATATAGGATACTCTATCCTTTTTTAAATTACTCAATGAATTTTATTACATTTATAGTTGTACAATGATCATCACAACCAAATTTGATAGCATTTCCATCCCAAACCCTCAGAGCATTCCCTCATCCCCCAACCTGTCTCATTTGGAAACCGTTAAGTTTTCCAAAGTCTGTGAGTCAATATCTGTTCTGCAAATAAGTTCGTTGTGTCCTTTCGATGGGCATTGAGGGTGCTTCCATGTCTCGGCTGATGTATATTGTGCTGCAGAGGACATTCTATTCTTAAACACGCTTTTTCTTTTTGTCTTTATCACTCAAAGTTTTCAATTTTTTTCCTCAAAAATTTCCTCAAAGCTTATGTGAAAATGCAGACTAGAAAAGCACCAAATTATCTAAGTATGGATCAGAATAATACAGCATACATGTAAGTGTTAAATAAAGGAAGCTACAAAAATAAAGTTTATATTTAGATATTTTAATTTATAAAAGAAGCTATTACAGAGAGTTCAAAAACTATATTATGAATACCTTACAAAGTTATGAAACAAAGAGACCTTAAGAATTTTTAAGCTGTTAAGTACTCAGGGAGTACAAATCCTTTACTTAAGATTTAAACTCTTGATGTTTAAAGAAACTTATACATGTCATGCAAAACCAGACTGAAAGAAATACAAGAGAACTGTATTATATATAAACAATAATTTTAGACAACACAGGAACGCTGTAAGCCCCATCCAGTATGTTTGAATGAAATGCTTAAGTTCAGACCCGTTTAACATTTTAAATAACGTAAAAGCCAAGGGAAAAAAGCATATACGAGTAACAACAACAACCAAAAAAAAAAGAAAACCCCAAGAAAGAAAAAAAGTCAAAATAGAAAAACACATATGGGTATAAAGTGAAACTGAAGAGAGTTGAAAGAGATTAAAATACCGCTTTCTGGATTAATCGCTCCCCTCTTCATGGCCTACGCAGGCAGCTAACATGGCAGCCCGCTTACCCTAGTCTGCTGGGTCCAGAGTGTCAGATTCTAAACATCAGCAGCATGAATGCCAACGGCGTCTTCCTCCTGCTGTACAGGGTACAGAAACTAACTACACCCAGCTCCATGTCTGTAAAGCTGCACGATCCAGCAGAATTTTGGGTAAATGACAGAAAGTTCTCGGTCTGCACTGCCAGTACAGGGGCCACTGGCCACCTGCGGCCGGTGAGCACGTGTGGCATGGCTGGAGAGACTGAACAACTGCGCTTTCAACGTTAACTTAAACCGAGGTGGCCCCGTGGGGGCTAAGGGCTCCATACTGGATGGCAGCTGACGTATTACAAGTTAACTTCACAGACTGCCATCACCTTTCAGAAAATGATACAATTTCCTTTGACTAAATATGAATTTACTCTCCTTCCCATTGGTTCCTTCCATTGGTTCATGCAGTTATAGACAAGTCCTCTGTTTTCAGTAATCTAGTTGGGTTTTGCTTCTTCTATCCAGATTCAAAACATATAACTTTTTTTCAGATACCAAATACAGTATCGCTTTGAACCTGCCATCTGTTAAGATTTTATAAACAGGGTCATGATGGTATAAAAATTGCATCGAATGAAACACCCTCAAAATATTTTACTACCTTATACAAATTAAAATCAAACACCAAGAACCTAGAGTGCTGGGGTACTGAAGGATGGGGCAGGTGGCATCAATGGAAACTTAGGGTAATGGTTCTGGCTGTAGTGCAGTGGTTTAAGGATCTGGCATTGTCTCTGCAGCGGCCTGGGTTTGAGCCACAGCCCAGCACAGTGGGTTAAGGACCCAGTGTTGCTGCAACTGCTGCACAAGTCACAGCTGCGGCTCTGATCCAGTCCCTGACCTGTGAACTTCCATGTGCCATGGACGTGGCCAGAAAAAGGGAACTGAGGGAAGACAGCACATCAAAACAGGAGGGTGACCAAAGAGTTAAACACTGAAGATGCAAAATAGAATGAGATTTGGAAAAAAGCTCATCAATCAACCACAGTTTCATAATTCCTTGTACAAAACTCCACAGCCACACATCCGTCAGAATTCAGAAACCCGGAGCACATTCCCTCACAGACACCAGAGGACCCCTTGGAGGGCCAGCCAGGTAAGCGTCACAGCTCGGCTTCCCGGTGTCCATCGCTGGCCCAGACCCACGCCGGCTCCCGGCATCAGGCAAATGCCTCAGACCCCCTGAGGGCCCCGTGCACTCGCCCAGCAAATACTCAGAGCATCTGCTGCATCGCAAGCACGGCTTCGGGGGAACACGCACCGGCCTGAAAGGCTCGTCTCCCAGGCATGTCCCCCGCTCCAGGGCCCCCGCGCTCAGAAAAGGGTGCCTCCGCGTACCTCGCACTCAAAGCAGGGACCTGGAGTCACCCTTGCCTCCTCTGCTCCCACCGCACTCCCGGTCAAGCGCTGAGTCCTTCCAAAGTACCTCTACCTCTCGCTCCAGCCTCTCTGCCTCTTGCCAGCTCTCCACTGCTGCCGCTCCAGGACGAAGCCTGGGGGCCTCACCTGCTGCCCCCATGGGAGGTGTGAAAACATCTGCAAACCTCCACGGTTGTCACGACTTGGGGAGGAGGCTCCACTAGCATCTAGGGGCGGCGGCCAGGGATGCAGCTAAGCAACCTACAAAGCAGGCCTCTCCCGTGCACCAAAGAATGACCCAGCCTGAAACGTCAGCAGTGCTGAGGCTGAGAAACGCTGCTCTGGTAAAAAGAAGACTGAGGCAAACTGTGTTTACGACAGTTCTTGAAAAAAAGGATCATAATTTGAGTAATTCTTAATCAATAAAATTCTATGCTGACCCAACTCTATTGTGCTGAAGGCACACGTCTGCGTGAATAACAGGGACACTTACGTGTGCATGTTCTCCAGTCCTATGATGACCATGATACAGTAGGAGATCCCGCTCTGTACAAGAAAGTGTAAGGCATACCTGTAAAAAGAAGAGCACGGTCAGAAGAGGCCACTAATTTACATCTTCCAAAAGAGACGTCATCGAAATCAATGAGGCAGGGCTGCCTCTGAGCCTAAAAAACCAAAGCACTAAAACGCAAACCCAAAGGCTACTCCACTTCCTCCCTCATTCCAATCACCAGGAGTCCTCTCTCACCTGGCACCCAGGCACAATGTCTCTTCCCAAAGAAAGGAATATAAGAAGTTTCTCCTTGGGGTTCCCATCGGGGCTCAGTGGTTAACACACCCGACTAGAATCCATGAGGACACAGGTTCAATCCCAGGCCTTGCTCAGTGGGTTAAGGATCCGGCATTGCTGTGAGCTGTGGTGTAGGTCGCGGATGCAGCTCGGATCCCACGTGGCTGTGGCTGTGGCTGTGGCTGTGGCGCAGGCCGGCAGCTCTAGCTCCAATTCAACCCCTAGCCTGGGAACCTCCATATGCCATGCGTATGTCCCTAAAAAGACAAAAGGCAAAAAAAAAGAGAGAGAGGAAAAAAATAGAGAACTCTGTTTTTTAAAAACATCTCAGTCGTCACATGTATTCTGAAATACTTAGGACCACCTGGCATTAAGGTCAGTTCCTGGGAACAATGTTATAAAGCATCTGAGAGGGTTTCACAGCAAGAGCGCAGCGCTCAGTAAAGACCTCGGCCCTGCGGGGCTCTGCGGCCCCGGGACCACCAGCGCTCCAGGCCGCACACACGCACCGCGATGCCAAGGACGTCCCCGGGCTCGGCCACTCCGAACAACAAGCTTCCCCAGCCTCTCCTTACAGCACGCTACCGACATGCATGTGGAACACTGAGGAATATATAGATGAAACCTGCAGACCAGGAGAGGCCTGAAAATACTCCCAAAAGATAAGTTGGGAAAAGGATAAAATAAGAACGCTGAAATTTTAATCATTATTGAGGCTGGATAATGGAGATGGGAGAGCTCATTATATTATTTTCCGTACTTTTATATTAGAAAAGTTCCATAATGCAAAGCTACACACACACACACATACACACACACTACCCCTGTGGCATGCTTTTTACCAGAAGTTTAAGTAGGATCACCTGAGAAACCTAAGAAAACTCTGATGACATAAATGTGACGTTATCAAAGAAGTGGAAAAACCATGACTAGATCTGATGTCAGAGACCACGTTTCAAGCCCGGAACTGCACACACCTTCCACTGGCAGCGCCTCGCGGAGGGACTGGTCACAGAGGCTGAATAAATTCTCTCTCATGGATTTTTCATGAGTTTCTACGAAACAGGTCCAACCGCCAGAGGCAAAAACTCAATTAAGAGATAGCAGTGTATTTCAACCCTCCCAAGAATCAAAAACAACCTCCTAGAACAAACGCAAAGGCAGTATCAAAGTCCAGCAGTCTACAGCCCACAACAAAAACCATGAAACCGCAGACAAAGTGACTGCATTTCCATCCTCAGGGGGAGTTTTCATCTCAAACAAGACAGTGCAGAAGAGCAAACCTAGAAAGCGTATGTAAACATACAGCCACGAGCAAGCAGCACAGGCTCTCACTGAAGAAGGACCATTCGGGGAGTCCCCTTCGTGGCTCAGCGGAAACAGATCTGCCTAATATCCGTGAGGGCGCAGGTTCTGATCCCTGGCATCGCTCAGCGGGTCAGGGATCTGGTGTTGCCATGAGCTCTGGTGTAGGTCGCAGACGTGGCTCAGATCCCATGTTGCTGTGCCTGTGGTGTAAGCCGGCAGCTGTAGCTTTGATTCAACCCTAGCCTGGGAACTTTCATATGCCGCAGGTGCGGGCCTACAAAGCAAAAATAAATAAATAAATAAATAAGAAGGAAAATTCAGAAGAAATCGCAGGGACTCTCTTCGACGGAGTGCTGCTTCACCACGACCTGCGCTCTGCTCCTGGTTTCCTCTGTCACAGACCAGGGTCGCCTGGGCAAACAGGAAGCTCAGCGTTCCCATCTCCACCAGGAGTCCTGGCAATTAAGAAAGTAAAGGGAACACACACACACACAGCATCTGAAGGGCCATGAGTAAAAGCTTTCTATCATCAATTCTTCCCCACCAAAACCAAACAAACAAAAAACCTCTTTGGGCTAATGGCAGAATCTAAAAAACGGTGACAGAGTTCTATCAACGGGCTGTACCAGCCTCTTAAACTACTGTCAATGTGTTATTTTTGTCTTGGCGTAAAAGATTCTTAAAATATGTGGAAGAGTTTCTCATGATGGAAGAAAATGTCTTTATGTCTTTTTCCTTCATCTGTCCTTCTTCGTAACTTACAAATAGGAAATCACACTCTGAGCCCAAACTGAAGAGACAGAACCCGCTCTCTGCTATTTTTTCTTCTAAAATGAAAAAATATAAAACTTCATAGGTAAACAGAAGAACCACACCCTACATAATGGATCTTTCTACACATCAATTCACAAAGCCGACCAAACTCTTCATTAAATATGACCGAAATAATTACTTACCATCCAAAGCAAAAAAGTGCAAGATAAAGGCCCAGAAGGGTAGCAACGATGTGTCTTATAAAAGAGCTAGTTTTGCTTGAATGTAGGTAAGTTCGAAACCAAACGGCTGCTAGCAAGGCAAAGAGTTGGCACACTACAAAGTTGACCTGTAAAGAAAAATTAAAATTTCATATTAGTGACAAAGACTTGACTTTTCCATTTGATGTTACATTTACATTCTCAGGACAAAAACACAAGGTTACATAAAATTAAGATCTTCTGGTTTAATAAAGAGTCAAAAACAAAACCAGGGAGGGCCTCTTCCCAGGGCCAATAACCTCAAGCTCAAAGTGAAGGGCCAATGCACATGTCCACGCTAGGGCTGCACTTGGCAGGGACGCTGGCGCCCAGTGTGGGAAGAGGCCTGGAGGGGCCCGTGGAAGACTCTGGAAGACACGCGGATGCAGACAAGCCCGGGCTTCCCTGTGGTTGCTGGGACACAGAACTTATTCCAATGACTAGGGCGACCCTGTAACTGGTGGAAGAAGAGCTCCCATTTCTCTAGAAATCCTGAGTCAAGACCTGGTCAAGACCCCCGAGAATGGGAGTTCCCGCTGTGGCGCAACAGGATCAGCAGCAGCTCTGTAGCACCAGGACACAGGTTCGAGCCCCAGCCAGGCACCGTGGGTTAAAGGATCCGGCACTGCTGCAACTGTGGTGTAGGTCGCAGCTGTGGCTCGGATCTGATCCCTGGCCCAGGAACTCCATAGGCCTTGGGGCAGCCAAAAAAGAAAAAAGAGAAAGAAAAAGAAAAAAGATCCTCAAGAGTCTGGACCGCACCCTGTTCCCTTTGGGGTTCAGTAGCCGACCCTGGTGGGGCGTCAATGGGCTACTGCTGGTCTCAAGCCACCACTGAATGTGGCACCAAAGCTCTCAGCTCTGGGACCTTAAGGACTGGACCAGGAGGCCAGGGGGTAAGTGGGAGAAAGCAGCCGGGAGAAAGCCGCGAGGGAAGGCATCCAGTCCTGGGCCCCCATCCCGCCCCCGGGGCCATTCTTAAATGTCCACAGGGCTCGCCAGGATCAACACCGCTCTCGATCTGCAGGAGCGGATGACAGGCTGCTGCTCTGTCTCCCCCTTAACATTCCTGTGCCCTCCCCAAATGATGAAAGACTAGGACCAAGACTCTCCTACTGTCTTCAAAGACTCAAGAAAAATTGCCACGACCATCTCTTATGAAGTAGATTCTTAGAGAAACATATGTCTTAGAAATCTACAAATAAAAGAAAAACCCATTCGACATTAGGAACTTGTAAGAAACACACAACAACAAAATCACTGTTTCAGGCACCGAAGTTATGAACAAATCACACCGTCTACATGTCGATGCTGCCACAGATGCAGAGATATCTCTGCCTAAGACACAGACAACTGGGTGCTTTTTCTTGCTTCACAAGGAGGAAAACAGTTGAACATTGTTGTACATTGTCTGAGAGACCATTGTTCTCAGAAACAGTTACAAGCAAAACGTCATTCAAACAGGTTCTAAGCACTTTTTCTCTCCTAAAGGGTTGCAACAATACTTTTTTGATTAAGCAAAAAGTTAGACATATCAGAAAAATGAATACTGATGCTAATAATACTCATATCTACAAAGCTTCTTAGAGCCTAAAAGGCTTCTTTCAAGTATCTCTCAACAACAATATATGGAACATCTACTCTGGGCGAAGCATGGAGAATCAAAAATGGCTCTAAATCTCACTGCTAGCTCTGGATGAGTGTAAAGTCTAATGAAAAAAAATCAAACACGTACACAAGGAACTTCAACTCAGTTTCTAAAGGCTATACAGAAAGAGCCTCAAGGACGCCCCCAAGGAAAGAACATGAAGGGGTGACTGTTACAGAGCAGGTGACCTAAAAGCTCCTAATGACAGCTGATCTCCACAATCGGAGGATTCGCCCCCCGCTGTCATATCTGTCTAACACAAAACAAAGCGTGAGTTACACAGAAGCATTCCAGGGAGTTCCCACTGTGGCTCAGTGGAAATGAACCCGACTAGTACCCATGAAGATGCAGGTTCAATCCCTAGCCTCACTCAGTGGGTTAAAGATTCACCAAAAAAAAAAAAAAGGGGGTTCCCATCATGGCGCAGCGGAAAAAAATCTGACTAGGAACCATAAGGTTGCGGGTTTGATCCCTGACCTCACTCAGTAGGTTAAGGATCCGGCGTTGCCGTGAGCTACGGAACTGAAACCCTCAACACCTGGAAAATGCATCCATATGCTGGGTGCAGCCCTAAAAAGCCAAAAAAAAAGGAGAAGAAGGAGCATTCTCGAACCACCAACACAAAGAATTTT
This sequence comes from Catagonus wagneri, assembly GCA_004024745.2. Lineage (NCBI taxonomy): Eukaryota > Metazoa > Chordata > Mammalia > Artiodactyla > Tayassuidae > Catagonus > Catagonus wagneri. Next base: position 4,456,922 of record PVHT021183517.1, read on the forward strand.
GGATCTTGGCAAACATCCATTTCAACATTGTCATTTTATAGACAAAGAAAATGAGATCAGATCTCACCCTAGACACTGCGTCAAAAGCTTGGGGGCCAGTGCCAAACTCAATAATCCAAAAACAAAAACACAGGTCCCAATAATCCTCATGGTATGAGGACCACAGTGTTGGAAAATTAGAGAAAAGGAATTTTTTTTTTTTTTGGCTTTTTAGGGCCACGCCCACGGCATATGGAGGTTCTCAGGCTAGGGGTCGAATCAGAGCTACAGCTACCAGCCTACACCACAGCCACAGGAACACACCATCCGAGCCGGATGTGCAATCTACACCACAGCTCACGCAATGCAGGATCGTTAACCCACTGAGCGAGGCCAGGGATCGAACCCGCAACCTCATGGGTCCTAGTTGGATTCATTTCCACTGCGCCACGACGGGAACTCCGTGAAAGGGCATTTTATTTTATTTATTTATTTGTCTTTTTGCCTTTTTCCTAGGGCCACACTCGCGGCATATGGAGGTTCCCAGGCTAGGGGTCTAATCGGAGCTGTAGCTGCCGGCCTACACCAGAGCCACCACAACGTGGGATCCGAGCCGTGTCTGCAACCTACACCACAGCTCATGGCAACGCCGGATTCTTAACCCACTGAGCAAGGCCAGGGATCGAACCCGCAACCTCATGGTTCCTAGTCAGATTAGTTAACCACTGAGCCACGACGGGAACTCCAGAAAGGGCATTTTAAGCAAAACAAAAACAAAAAGCAAAAAAACCAATGTGAAGGAAGCACTGAGGCTTAAAAATGCAAAGCAGCGCAGGGGTGGGGACTGCAGGAGATGAGGTCTTCAGAAAGTGGGGGGCTGTATATGCTCTGCTGAGGCATTTACAGCTGGGCCCGCAATGAAGATGCTGCCAGCACTTGGCCTCTGTGCGCCGGTGCCCACAGCAAGGTGGAAATTTCTACTTTGGGGTGAAGTAGAAAAGAGACGCCTTCGTGGTCTTGCCAGCAAAGGAGGCCACAGCAGGCTAAAGACTGCGCCTTCCTGGAGGGGCGAACAGGAGGGGGCCTTAGATTTGGGGCGTGGAAACTAGGGCCCCAGGTCAGGATGGAGGGACAGAGAAGCTTGCATTCCTCACCAAAGCGGGCCTTCCGTGGCCCCAGACTGGATCTGGTGGTCCTTGAGATTATCACACTGTGACCTCCCCTCTCTGCAATGAAGAAGGCATTCAAATACTTAGCATTTTCCTTCTGTTGAGGGTTTCGGTTCCGCAGAAAGGCTCAAAGATACCATTATGTGCAGCCCCTGAGGCGGAGCCAGGCCCCTGCCCCAAAGCTGCATGCTGTTCCTGACGGCTGGCCCTGGCCTCCGCATCCCCTCCCTTCCCGGATTAGCCACCGTCTGCACTTGCCCTTTGGAGCTCAGGGAAGGTCCCGGAGGCTGAATGAGGCCTCCTTCCTACAACGAGCAAAAAATGCGGCACACAGAACGGCTTTGGTGCCCTACAGGGTCCCAGTTGGCTTCAATGAGAAAAGACCCAATGATTTTAACAGGAGAAAGTGATGTGACCCTCTGCTTCCGCAAAGGATGAATCAGAACAAGGAGGGTTTGGCCCCAGGCTGGAGGCTGCTGCCCCATGTGTCTTGAGAAAGGGGGCCTGAAGGTGCAGGAGTCCAGAGAACCAAGAACCCAGTCTGGCCACTGGACCAGGGCGTGGGAAGGGCGGGTCTGGAGCAGGGGCTGCTGCGCCTCTAGGAGTGATGGAGACGCCGGAAGGGGAGCTGGGGGGACAGGACGGGCTCAGGGCGGAATCCTCCAGACTGCAAGTTGCGTCCGGCCAAGTAACGGCAGCAAGAATGGGTAGACCGTAGGCAGGTGGGGCCAGAGGAGGCTCAGAAGGCCACGGTCACTGTCAGGTCAGAGGGCACAAAGTCCAAAACCAGCCGCCCAACTTGGCAGCTGCACCTTTATGAGGGAGCTTGGCAAGAAGAGCTGAGTGGCACGTCCACCAGGGCAGAGAGCCACGTTTTACAGACTGTCCCAATTAACACAGCCCAGGGAGAAGGCCGACATCACCCGCTAGTGGCCAGGAGAGCTGTGCAGTGGACACACAGACGCACGAGCGAACTCGGTGCCACTGCAGTGCCCAGAGAGAACCCAGCGAGCAGAGCGCAACTAATTACCCCAACCCTGGGCGGCGGGTGGCACTCAAAGGCTCTCCTGGTACCTGGGTGCCTCCTAACTGGGCCACAAAGGAGAAGGCTTCTGGGGGGTCAGACAACGGCGGCGGGAATGCCAGGGGGAGGGAGCAGCAAGATTCTTGTTAAGCAAAAACTCCGCAGGGCATCCAGGTGAGGGAATCCAGCCGCCTGCCACCTTGCACAGGGAACAGCAGAATGCGCCCACACCCAGATGTTCACTTTGAGGGGTCTTAAAGGTAACACTTTCCCAAACGAAAACCACATTTCAGTCATTCTTTCCTGGGTGGGGGAGGGTGGGGGAGGCACGGGAATACCAGAGAGGGAGAGGGTGCAAGAAAGAAGAAACAGAACTGCAAGGCTCGGCCTGTGCTGGTCCTTAAACGGCCTCACGCTGCTTCTCTCCTTTCGCCCTGCAGCCAAGGTGCTACTTTCGCCACACTCAACCAACCCAAGTCACTTACAATAACCCTGAGTACCCGAGCTCCAAATCCATGCCCGATGCTAGGCTGTTCAACGGCTGCCTCCCTACTTCCAGAAAATGTCTGAAGGTCCAACTGGACGGCTACCGGCAAGGCTATACAGAGAATTTTCACCCTGCAAAATACCTCCATCCTATTTAACTAAATGTCAGTGGCTACTTCCCATACCTAACACACAAAAAAAATACACATTTGTTTTAACTTGTTACAGGTCAAGGCTTCATACAGGCTTTTCTCTAAAAGGAAAGAAATTTAGGCCAGAAAAATTTGATGCTTTTTTTTTTTTAACACAATTTTGCTGAATATATAGCTGTACCGATGACCTGAGGTGCCTTCAAAGAAACTGCCCCCAGCAATTGGGGTGGGGGGCAGGCGAGGTGGAGGAAGGAGAAAGAAGCAAGGCTGGAAAGTCTGAGCTAATTAAAGGCTCACCTAGTACACATCTCATTTTATAAAAAAGCAGCCTTTTTGGAAAAGCTGAACATACAAGTACCTATAAAAGCAACTGTTGTAGACACACCAGAGGATGCTTTTAGGAGTATATTTTACCTGAGGTGGTGAGAGAAGAATTTTCAGCACCACATGATGCAGTTCAATCTCACAATTAAGTCAGTGCCCAGGTGCTCAGGTTGAAAGCCTACCACTCCGCTGTTTATGCCCCTCCGAAGAAATAGCAACAAGACGCACTTTTTTTTTTTATTTTGTCTTTTTAGGTCCGCACATGTGGCATATGGAGGCTCCCAGGCTAGGGGTCCAATCAGAGCTGTAGCCGCCAGCCTTCGCCACAGCCACAGCAACGCGGGATCCGAGCCACGTCTGTGACCTACACCACAGCTCACGGCAATGTCGGATCCTTAACCCACTGAGCGAGGCCAGGGATCGAACCACAACCTCATGGTTCCTAGTCGGATTCGTTAACCACTGAGCCACGACGGGAACTCTAAGATGCACTTATTTTTAAGGACATGCAAAGAAATTATTAATAATACCACAACTTAAGTTTGTGAACGCTTTTAAGGAGGGAAGCTTGGCTCACCTCCTCCCGCAGACACTCCAGATCAAAAGCTGAACCTCTTAGCAAAAACATTCAGTGTACACTGCCGTCCAGGCCATTCGGCAGCTGGTTCATTACCCCCACATCAGAATTAAGCCTTCTATCATATGCCAACAGCTGACTTATAATAAGTTTGGGGTTAAAAAAAACCTTACATCTCAAAGCAGCTCAAGATGAAGTGTGATTCTCAACAAACTAACAGAAGCACCCCCAAATCTACTGCTGCCTCCATATCTCTAGCGACGGAATAAAAATTATGTCTAATGTTACTTTTCAACTAGTATAAGTGGCTTCTGGATAGCATATTTACCTTCTTGGCCAGCGGCTCCCCAGGGAAGGAGGCAGCCTTCGGGGGCCTCGGAGTTCAGGCTGGGGAAAGAGACGCGCAGCCCGTGGTCAAGGATCCTCAAGGCCCCGCAGGTACAACCACCTTCGGCAGCCTCAGCACCGCGCTGGACCCCACCTGTGCAGGCCCGGCTGGGGAACGACCACCTGCACAGATGCTCAGAAATGGAGTCTGGGATACTAGCCCCAGAATTTCTATTCCCTTGTTCTGAAACAGGACCTTGGATTCTTTTTTTTTTTTTTTTTTTAATTCCCAGGCAAAATTCCCGTGCTCCACGTTTGGGAAATGCGTCCTCATCAACCAACCTCAAAGTCAAGTAGATATGATGGGGCCCAAAGGCAAGGCAAAGAATCACTCTTTAAATCTTTCGGAAACAATACTAGTTAAATCCATATAAGATACCATTACACAGCCACCAGACCGCCAGCATTTTTGAGGTCTGACAATACCAAAGTAAACACGGGCTATGCGATCTCGCACACTCGCTGACACGACCACGGGGGAAACAGCTCGGCGTTTCCTTACAGGACTAAAGATACTCGCACCCTAGCACTCGGTCACTCTACTCCACAGAGGTGAGCCTGGGACCAGGAGGCACGTATGAGAACGTTCAAAACAGCGTTGTTCACAGTAACCAAGTGCTAGGAAACACCCCGGCCCCATTACTAGGAAAATGGTTAAATACACTGTGGCAGATTCATTCAACAGGAAGCTACCCAGAACAAAGAAAATGAAAAATTACAGCTTCTTAGGACATACGGATTAAACTCAACGCACAGCGCTGCATGAAGAAGCCATCCCGTGAACTCACACGGAAGAACACACAGAGAGTACACACAGGTTCATAGAAAGCTCCCCAAACAGGCAGCAGACCCTTTCGTTTGGGGATGCCATGCCCGCCAGAGCGGGAAAACTATGTGAGAACATGAAATGGGGCTCACTGCCATCAGCACAGCCGTCATCTGTGGAGGAAGGGACCGGTTACCGCACGGGCAGCCGGGGGCTTTGGGGACTGCCTACAATCTGTATCTTGCTCTGGGTGGTTAGAGAAATATTGGCTTTTCTTTTATTTGCTTTTATGGCCACGCCGACAGCCATAAAATTCCTGGGTCAGGGATGGAACCTGAACTGCAGCTGCAACCTACATCACAGCTGCAGCAGCGCCAGATCCTTTAACCCACTGCACTGGCCCAGAGATCAAACCCACCCCTCCACAGCGACCGGAGCCACTGCGGCTGGGTTCTCAGCCCACTGTGCCAGGGCAGAAATTCCAGCTTTTCAATACTTTGTTAAACTTTATGTAATACCGTGGTAACACTAGGTGCTGTAATAAACAGACACACACAAAAAATATATAATGGCCCCAACAAAACCAGGGTTCGGGAATAATCCAGGGCAGACACTGTGGTCAGTGGGCAGCCTTCCTGGGCAGATGATTTAGGGGTGCTGGCTCCACTCATTTGAGGGGATCACCGTCCAGAACCCCATCACGGCTGCACCCGGCCATCCGGAAGGAAACCGGACGGAGAGCACGGAAAAGGCGCTCTCGTTTCTGAAGAGCCCTCGTCTGAAACCGGGACGCGGCTCGCTGTCGCCCCCACTCCCAGGCAGACTAGTGAAAGTGCCGCCAGCCCTGCCGCAGGAAAAACGGACTGCGGGGAAGGGTGGCGCAGTCTCCCCCACACGGTGTTCCCGAAGGCCGCCCCAGTAACAGCAACGGAGCGGTGGCCGCCCTCCGGGGACCGGACAGACGTGCACCCTGGCACTGCACACCCCGACCAGCTTTTTCGTTTGCACAGGGACCCTTATTACCTATCCCCGCTGCAACGATGTCAGCCCCCTACACGGGACCTGCGTTGCTGGCCTCGGCCCACTGCATTTCAGAAAGTGGCAGCCAGGGCTTAGAGGACACAAGCGTTTTCAAATGTGGTTCAGCCGCCGCCGCAAACAACACTTTCAAGGCTAAAACAAATTAAATCCCACCACTATTAGAAGCAGCTCCGGTGAGGGAGCACAAAACTCGGTTAACTCAGCAACCACAACCTCCCCGGAAACAGTGAAAATGAATTCGAACCAAAAATGTGGGAAACTGGTTTCTATAAGCTGCCATAAAAATCCACAGATTACGCAAAAGAATAACATTCTGCGCAAAATTCAACTGGACACGTAAACTGAGTTCCCTACGCCCCTCTGCTAGCTCGTCACTCGGCCCAGCCTGCCTCTTTCCTCCCAGGGCCCTCGTCCTGGCTCATAGGACTGCCCGGCTCCTCGAGGAGAAACGATGGGACCTTACTCAAGCTTTGCGGACTTGCGAAACACTTTTTAAATCAGTTCTACACAGCACTTGTCACTTACTGGCCTATTAGTCTGATCTTCCCTCTAGACTGTGAGCTTCTCAGGGCTTGGGAACAAATTTTATGCATCTATGAATTCCCACCCAACCCAGAGCACCGGGCCTGGCTCCATCTGGCTTCTAGGACACTCAAAGAAAATGGAGGCGGGGGACATGATGCTTCAAGACTTTGCTTAAACAGTGTAGACTATTCAGACATAGCAGCTTATATTTTATCTTCTTTCTTAGAGACTTAAGGCTCTTGACTTTTTTTTTTTTTTTTTTTTTTTGCCTTTTGTCATTTTATGGCCGCGGGTTTATGGCTGCACCCGCGGCATATGGAGGTTCCCAGGCTAGGGGTCTAATCGGAGCTGTGGCCACTGGCCTGCACCGCAGCCACAGCAACGCAGGATCCGAGCCGCGTCTGCAACCTACACCACAGCTCACGGCAACGCCGGATCGTTAACCCACTGAGCAAGGGCAGGGATCGAACCCGCAACCTCATGGTTCCTAGTCGGA
>PVHT021183517.1:4463947-4521102 GCA_004024745.2 Catagonus wagneri
ACTTTTTTTTAATTTAAAAAAATTCTATGAAAGTATAGTTGATTTACAATGTTGTGTCAATTTCTGCTATACAGCAAAGTTATTCAGTTACACAGATATGTATATTCTTTTTTTTTTGGCCATGCCTGCAGCATGTGGAAACTCGCAAGCCAGGGTTGGAACCCATTCTACAGCAGCGGCCCGAGCTGCTACAGTGACAACGCCAGATCTTTAACCCACTGAGGCAGGCCAGGGATCAAACCCGAGCCACTGCAGACACAGCGCTGGATCCTTTAATCCACTGCACCACAGCGGGGACTTCCCAAACACTCTTTTTTAAAATACTCCTTTCCATGATGGCTTATCATAGGACACTGACTTCAGCTCTCTGTGCCACACAACAGGACACTGTTGTTCGTGCCCTCCACGTGTAAATAAAGCTCAATGTTAGTTTTTACAGTTAGAAACTTCCTAACAAGAAAGTAAAAATAAATTTCTAAGTATAAAGATGCATTGTACTCAACATTCAGCAAACACTGTTTAGGTACAAAAAACAGCACAGTCATGGCAGAGCCCACGCCCCTAAACTTACAGGTGGGCGAGAAGACGCCTAAGAAACGAGAACCGGGACGGCTGCTAGGCAGGACTCGAGGAGAACACGCGCCTGCATCCTGTCTCCTGAATCACGTGGCAGCTGCCCATCCTCTCCCCGCAAAAGCAAAGCACCGTGGCTTCAGCCCAAAGGCCCGTGTCCAGCAGTTCAGGTCTGTCCCTTAGGTACGACTTTCTCTTCTCTTCCTTCGCAGACCACAGCTCAGAGAGCACCAAGGCGGGTGCCCAGACGTCCCATACCCTCCTACTCCACGCTAAATTCGATGTCGTTAAAAACAGCCAGACTCCCGGGCGCTTATTAACCAACAGATCCTGAGGTGTGTTCTCAGATCATCCACAGAAACCACAGAGCAGTCAGCTGTTTCAAAGGCACCGAAACAGAAGCAGGAAGTGGTTTCATCAAGATATCGGGGATTGAAAGTACGTATCTCCTACCCGCCAGGGCAACGAGCGCCCGGTCAATTTCAGCCTTGCCATCTCCGTAAGATTCCTATGAACCCAGAAGGAATTTATTTCTGTTTGCCTGTGCAAGTAAAGGGGGCTGGATTAACTGTATCCACAACTGCTAAATTATGAAGCTCCAGAAATAAAGGCAGTCTCCAGAAATATGTTTAATCCAGATAAAATAAACTCAGCACGCACACACATCCTAAAATATCACCCAGAGCACAGACACCAAGAAGGGGCCGGTCTGCTTCCTTCCCACACTGCTTGTCACACATACTCTGACAAATGACAAGGAGCTCATCCCTAAACAGGATAAAGAGGGCATAAATACAAAAGCAAAGGATCCCCGCCCTTTTAGCATTTAGAGGGAGAGAGAAAGTGTGTGTGTGTGTGTGTGTGTGTATGTGTGCGTGTGTGTGTGTGTGTGTGTGTACACCTCAATATTTATCTCTTAGGTGGTTACCAATAATACTAGCAAATCAGGACACTTGCTGAAGGGAAAAAGTCAGAGGAGCCTAAACTCACAATGACTGAACAAACAAGTCCTCCTCTGGCCATACAATAGGACGTTACTTAGCAAGAAAAAGGAATGAACTCTCACGACACACACAACATAGATGAATCTCAAATAATGAAAACCGAGTAAAAGAACTCAGAAAAAAAAAAAGTACAATTCTATTTATATAAACTTCTAGAAAATGCAAACTAATCCAGAGTGACAAAAAGCAGATCAGTGGTTGCCTGGGGGTGCGGGGCAGGGAGGGGCAGGAAGGAGGCGCTACTGGGGGACACAAGGGGACTCTGGGGGCCACGGCCAATGCACTGTCTTTACCGCAGTGGTAGTGTTTTGAATGGATGGTCAAAGCAACCAGTTATACACTTTTAAAACTTGCAGTGTACTGTGCGTCAACTGTACCTCAATAAAGCTGTTTAACTTTTTTTTTAATAAAAATAAACTCACACTGACCATCATTTGCGTTTAACTGAAAACCTTACAAGGTGACTGAGCTGGGCTTTACTTTTGGAAGGATACTTCCTTTCAGTTTTACATCCTGCTGTGTGGACAAGCAACTGACAAGCAATTCTGGAAGGAACACAGATGTGGACCACTTAGACGCCAGTATCACCTCCTCATTCATCACTCTCCTGGTTAAAAGCTCAAAGAATTTGAGTGAAAACTCCCATCACTTCAAGTCTCTCACAGTTGCTGTGACTCAACAAATGCCTGATTTTCAGAAAGAAGGAAGGATTATCCAGTCCATCTTGCTCGACTGAAAGGAGTAAAGTGAAGCTGCAGCCTCTCCCAAGGGTTCAGCTCTGCGCGGCCGACGCCTGCCCGCAGTTACCGTCTTGCCCTCTGCACTGAGCCTCGACCCCTTTATTCAACTGCCCTGTCCACCTCCTCGCGGGCAGGAAGTATCTTAAACCCGCTGCTGCCACGGGGGTCCTCCCACGCCAGCCTCTCCCCCCAACGCCCACCTCAGCAAACGCGCCACCACAAGCTCAGTCGCTCGACCCAACACCCATCCTACCTTCCACGGGGAGTCCACTGCTACGTCCACTGAGCTCTGTCTCCAAACTGCATGCGCCACGCATGGCCTAGTCTCCATCTCCACGGCTGCCACCTCCTCCTGCCTGGACGACCGAGCCTGCGAGGGCTCCTGATTTCCGCTCCTGCCTCTCCAAGCTGAGCACCACACCACGGCCCATCCTGCGGCCCCAGTCCTTAGCTCTGCAATACCCCAGCAGACCGCCCATCACGATTAACATAAAGTCTTAACTCCTCCCTCTGCCCTCCAAGGACCAGGCCCCCTTTCTAGCTTCATCTACCACTATTTCTCTCGCTGCCTGCCCTTCAACCCCGGTGACCTCCACTCACACAGCAAACTCACCTCAGCTCAAGGCCCGGCCCCCACACCTGGGACACACAAAGCACAGCTCCTCACCCTCCACGTCAGAACCCAAACGGCACGTCTTCAAAGGCTAAGCAGACCTCACAAGCTGAAGCAGCATCCTCGATCGTTTTGAACATATCTCATTTTACTGACTTTACGGTACTCATCACATTCTAAAATTATCTTGTAAATCTGTTTACTTATATTTTATAATAATCATTCATTCATTGGTTAACTCATTTCTGTTATGACTATCAGAAGCTTTAGTCCAAATAAGAATAGTGGTTTAGGAGTTCTTGTTGTGGCTCAGAGGGTTAAAAATCCAATGTAGTGTCTGTGAGGATGGGTTCAATCCCTGGCTTCGCTCCGTGGGTTAAGAAGCTGGCGTTGCCACAAGCTGCAGGGTAAGTTGCAGATGCAGCTCAGATCCACTGTTGCTCAGATCTGGTGTTGCTGTGGCTGTGGTGTAGGCTAGCAGCTGCAGCTCCAGTTCAACCCCTAACCTAGGAACTTCCATATGCTGCAGGTGCAGCCGTAAAAAGAAAAGAAAAAAAGAATAGTGATTTAACTTGAAAGCATTCATATCCAGGGGCCTAGGTGCTACTGGGTAAAAAGCACCCATCCTAAAAAAAAGAAGCCAATCTCAGCCATTCTATTAACTACACAAGGTTTCAAATGATGCAAAAAATTCACTTTTCTCCTGGGCTGCCTCATTATCATCAGATTTCAGTTCAATATTAACTGACAAACATGTTGATTTAATTTTGAAATTATATTGCCTCCCACCAAAATTAATACTCTTTTCGATAAGGACCATGTCAACCAAAAAAAAAAGTATTAACCTTCAATGATTAGCTTGGGATCTGAACACCTTGCCGCTGGAATACCTCACCAGGAAGCACTTAACACCTGAATGGGCCCGTTTAACTATTTTAATTTTTCTCTCCTTTTTTTTAGAACTTTTAAAGGTTTCAGACACTGCTACCCAGCACAAAGGGCCGTGATGCCTCTTGGTGTCACACAGTGTGACTTACCCCACAGCAAATCCTTAGTCTAATCCCTAGAACGCACCTTCCACGAGAAGAGGGGTTTCTGTCTATTCACATGTCCCTCACACCCCTTTCTGGCTCATCACTAGCATTTAACAAGTAAGTGCTGTAAAATACTTACAAACTCATATTTTGTGTTACCTTTTTGTTTTGTTTTGTTTTTAGGGCCGCACCCGAGGCATATGGAAGTTCTCAGGGTTCAAATCAGAGGCTTGGCTGCCGGCCTACACCACAGCCACAGCAACACCAGATCCCAAACCCACTGAGCAAGGCCAGGGATCAAACCCACATCTTCGTGGATACTAGTTGGGTTCTTAGCCCACTAAGCCACAGTGGGAACTCCATATTTTATCTTATTTGAATCACCATATGATTCTAAATTTATGTGAAATCTCTTCTTCCCACTGCTTCAAGTCATTTTAATTTTAGGCGTGAGCTAAAAAGTAATTCTCAGATCTAAATCACAGCAAGTATCTGACCTCTAAACTCTACGGTGACGTGTGGTCAGTCACTCACAAGAGATGCACGGGGGCCCTGCTGCAGAGGGCACCCTCGGAGGCCAGACTCCACGCCACCCTGACGCACTGGCTCCCCCAGCAGACCCCTAGCGGGCTCCTGCTCCCGGGCTGGCTCCCCCAGCAGACCCCTAGCGGGCTCCTGCTCCCGGGCTGGCTCCCCCAGCAGACCCCTAGCGGGCTCCTGCTCCCAGGCTGGCTCCCCCAGCAGACCCCTAGCGGGCTCCTGCTCCCGGGCTGGCTCCCCCAGCAGACCCCTAGCGGGCTCCTGCTCCCGGGCCAGGAAGGACGCCACAGCTGGAAGACCATCTGTGCATCACAGATTATCAAATATTTGCACCCACTCGGAGGTAAATGCTAGGCAGCCCTGCACAGCTGGTAAAGAAAGTCACCACAATTAAGCCATCAAAGCAGCAATTATGATTCATAGGGAAGGCAGCTTTGTCTTGAGGTGTGTCGCAGGTACGCATTACTAATAAACGTTAAAACAGTCACGTTTGAGAAGAACTGACTTCAATAAACATATTCCCCAAAGAAAAAAGCAACCGAGATGCAACTAGTTTGCTGAGAACTACACACAACAGAGTGCCCAGAAACGGGCCCCGGCTCCTGTGAACGGCACCGAGCATGTGAGAGCGCCGACAGCTGCGGGTCCAAAGCAAGCAGCCCGCTCTTACCTAATAAACCCCACGCACAACACCTGCTCCAGCCCTGATCCCCTGATCCCCAGCACTCATAACCTCCGTACGCCATCCCTCCTCAGTATGAAAATAAGAATAACCTCCAGCTACACTTCTGGGCGATGAGCTGTAACCCCAAACCTAACCAACATCCCACACACCTTTGATCCTTTACCTGGTCTGGTCTGCCCACCTGGCGGCTGGCTTGGACCCCCACTAGAGGAGCTCCGCTTACCTGAAGTATCTAGAAGAGTCAAACTCATGGAATCGGAGAATAAAATAGTGGATACCAGGAGCTGGGGGAAGGCGGAAGTAGTTGCTTAATACACACGGTCCTCGTTCTCAAAGATGAGAAGTTCTGGAGAGCTGTCACCCAGCAACATGAACGGACTCAACCACAGAGCCACACAGTTTAAAACGGTTAACACGGTAAACTGTGTATGTTGTCACAACTCTTTAAAATTTTTTAAATAACTTTTTTGTTGTTTTTTTAGGGCCGTATGTGTGGCAACTGGAGGTTCCCAGGCTAGGGGCAAATCAGATCTGCACCTGCCAGCCTACACCACAGCCACAACAATGTGGGATCTGAGCCACGTCTGCAACCTACACAGCAGCTCACGGCAATGCCGGAACCTTGACCCACTGAGCAAGGCCATGGATCCAACCTGAATCCTTATGGATACTAGTTGGGTTCATTGCCACTGAGCCATAACGGGAACTCCTAAAATTACTTTTTATTTTTATTTTTATTTATTTATTTTGCTTTTTAGAGCCGCACTTGCAGCATACGGAAGTTCCCAGGCCAGGCGTAGAATCAGAGCTGTAGCCACCAGCCTACGCCAGAGCCACAGCAACACGGGATCCGAGCCGCGTCTGCGACCTACACCACAGCTCAAGGCAACGCCGGATCCTTAACCCACTAAGCAAGGCCAGGTACGGAACCCGCATCCTCACAGATACTAGTGAGATTTGTTTCCTCTGTGCCACAACAGGTAACTCCCTAAATTATTTTTTAAAATAAATAAATAATCAAGAATTTTTTTTATCGAAAGATACCATAGAGAAAATGGAAAATCAAGCTAGACATTGGGAGAAGATATTTTACAACACAGATGATGGAGAAAGAATTCAAATACCAAAGAGAGAGAACCTCTAAAAAATCAAGATAAGAAAGACAAACCACTCAATTTTAAAATAGGCAAAAAGACAGGACTAAGGATTTCACAGAAAAGGAGACACACACGGCCAAGAACTATATGAAAACACACTCACCTCGCTCCTTCAGGAAAAATGAAAGTTAAAATCACAAAATATCTGTTCATGTCATGAAACTGACCAGCATTTATCCGCCTGGTAACCGTGGGAGCCAGACGCCCACGGCAAAGGGGAACAAAAGAACCTTAAACCACAGCGGTGGGAGGGCGTGCCGGTGCCACCACTTTAGAAAACAGTTTGGCGTTACTTAGTAAGGTTAAAGATTCCTTCGCCATGACCGTAATTCCACCCCTAGGGACAAACGTACACAAACTCTTGCATAAGTGACAAGAACGTGAACAAGAACTTCACTGCAGCATTGTTAATACAGTAAAAAACGGGAAGCCACGCAAACCTCCTCAGACAGAACACAAAGTTATAGTGTATTCACACAAGAAAGAGCGAAAACGTAAGAACTGCAGCTACAGCCACATAAATAAATACACCTGCCAAACATGATCCTGATGGAAAAGGCAAGACTCGGAAGAAAATATACTGCATGAATCGTTTAAATAAAGGTCAAAAGTCAAAACGGGAGATCCCATTACAGCTCAGCACTTAACAAACCCGACTAGTACCCATGAGGAAGTGGGTTCGATCCCGGCCTCGCTCAGTGGGTTGGGGATCCGGCGTTGCCATGAACTGTGGTGTGGGTCACAGACAAGGCTCGGATCCTGTGTTGCCGTGAGCTACGGAGCAGGCCATCAGCTACCGCTCTGATTCGACTCTTAGCCTGGGAATTTCCGTGTGCCATAGATGCAGCCCTAAAAAGACCAAAAAAAAAGTCAAAACTGAACAAAACTAAATAGCCACACATTTGTGAATAACACTATGAAGAAAGGCAAGGAAATGATAAACCCACTCTTCCAGAAATCACTCCTCTCCCGGACGAGCTCTCGGGGGCACCCAGGAGCTGGGAGAGGTTCTCCCGAAGCTGGAAGCGTGCACGAGGGCTCCCACATCCTCTGAGAGCACACCCTGCAAATCTCGTTTGTATAAAACCCCCCAGAAAAGGCAAGATGTCCTACTACAGAAAGGCTCTGAAAACGAGTACAGAACCCTGGGGGAGAGAAGGAACTACAAACTCCCCCGTATTTTTCACTTACTCCGTTTTCTCAGTAATAAAGAGCCAGCTTCTACGTCCATGTCAACTCAGGTCATCAATCCACGGGCCCAGTGTGACATAACGTAACGCGTAACTGTCAAACCCCTTTAGAAAGTGCTGTTACAGGGTCGGATAGCATAAATCCTGCTGCCTCCCTCACTCCATGGTCACCTGGAGAGGAAGCAGGGCAGGGGTGCCAGTCACCCCCGCCGGTCGCAGAGGACGAGCGCGAGCAGGAGGCGGCAGAAGGGCACCAGGGCCGGCGTTGGGCCCGAGAGATCAGAAGCCACAGCAGCGGCCACGTCGAAATCCAGCTGCTGGAGGCCACCCCCTCCGAGAAGGAGAAAATGCAATGCACTGGCACGCCGCTGGCTGTCTTTGAGGCCCCCAACACATACGTACACACTTCCTCAGGGAAAACACTACAAAAGCTCCCTGTATCTTTCTCCAGCAGCTACAAGACACCAGAATCAAATCCTGACTTTCCACTGCTGAGCTGGCTGTGTCCGCGGGGACCCAGGGCCACAGACGCGGACCAAAATCACCTGTTTTCTTCTTTTCATCCCCAGTCCTCTCAGAAAGGCCATTGTCTGCTCTTCTTTCTTCTTGTCACTCTCATGAAACTACCACCAGCTCTTCACTCTATTAAACGCAGTCCTCGGTCTAAAAGCACAATTGAATTCTTGAATGGAGTCCTGAGCCCTGCCCTGCATCCTGAACTCCAGACCGCAGTCCACGCTGACTCAGCGTTTCTCCTTTAAGTCTAACAGGCTCCCCAGACTTACTTGGCCAGAGGAAACTCTCACCCCTTGCATCCCACGCTCCCAAAGCCACACCTCCCAGGGCCTGCAACATCCGCCAGGCTGCTCAGGCCACACACGCAGGACGCCACGCTCGGCTCCTCTCTCTCGGTCCCTCAGGACGTCGCAGCGGGAGAGCGGGCAGAGCCGGTGCTCAGGCACCCACCAGTGTCGCCACCGTCCGCTGCTCGTCCCGGCTCTCCTCTCGGCCTCCACACACTAACAAGCCTTCCTGAGAGGCAATCAGACGAGCTAATTCCCCTGTTCATCATTCAGACGGCCGGCCTTCCCCAGAGCACAAGGTGGGGAGCCCCCGGCAGGCCAGGCATCGCCTCAGCCAGGTGACCGGGCGGACAGCACAGGGACCAGGCAGGTGGAAAAGGCGGGCCCCGGACACAACGTGATGGAGACGACGCCGAGCCCCTGTGCGCCTCCCCCCAGACACCCACGGGCCAGGCCAGCCGTGAGGAGAACATCAGACAAACCCCACTGGAGGGGCGTCCTCCAAAACCCCGATGGCCCTCACTGCCGTCAGGTCATCCAAAACAGGGCAAGGCGAGAAACCGTCCCGGTCTGGAGGAACCCACGGTAACAGGCCGTGGCGGCAATATGCTGCGCAGGCTCCTAAGTCCCAAGAAGGGCCTTGTTACGGACTCAGATCCCCCAGCTGGCACCCGAAGCCCCGACCCCTAATGTGATGGAGTCTGGACGTGGGGCCCTCGGGATGCGAGTCGGTCACGAGGGTGGAGCCCCCAAGATGGGACTGGTGCCCTCCCAGGAAGAGAGACCCCAGAGGAAGCTCCCGTGCTGTCTCTACACACCGCCGCCACCCCCGGACACACACACACACACAGAGCAGGGAAAGGTCCTAAGAACACATGGCAAAAGGTCAGCCACCTGCAAGCCCAGGAAAGAGGCCTCACCAGAACCTGACCGCATCAGCACCCTGATCTTAAACTTCAGCCTCCAGAATCTTGAGAAATAAATGCTATTAAAGTCACTCCGTCTCCGGTATTTTGTTCTGACAGCCCGAGTTAACTGCCATAGACCTTACGCAGGTAAAAACTAAGGCCACCCAAACAAAGTAAGGAGTTCAGTTAACAGTGAAGCATCAGTACTGGGTGGCTCACTGCGACAAAGGGCTGTCCTAACGTAACACACACAATGGAAAAAACCCATTCGGAGTTATATGGCAACTTTCTGTACTCTTCTCACAACTCTGTAAATTAAAACTGTTGTAAAATTAAAAGTTTATCTTAAAAAATCCAACGGCTACCTGTCTTGTTTACGTTATAATTGAATGCCTGCCAGTCTCTTTCAACCCAACACCTAACACTCGGGTACCAAGATCCCCTTCACGAGGGTTAGTCACACGCTGACCAAGTACAGCTGCATCTGTGAAAACTGATCACACCGTACGGTTCAGAGCCGTCTATGAGGTTATACTGCAGTAAACACCGCATAAAACAGGACTGCCAGAGTGAGAAACCTGATGACATAAAAGTTACTCTTCAACTTGTGACTTTAAACAATAACACGTCTCTCGCTCCTGAATCTGCAATTCGAGCTCTATGGGGCAGGGAGTTCCTCTCTGCTCTGCTCGGCATGGGTTAGAACTGTAAATACCTAAGGCGCCACTCACTCTCAGATCGGCTGGGCTGCAGGCTAAGACACCGTCACGTGGCCTGTGCACCCCCGGCTTCCTCACAGCGCGGTGACTGGGTTCCCAGGACAAGCATTCTGAGAGACAAGGAAGAGAGCCCCGCACGCCCACAGCAAGGGCAGCTGCAGCCTTCCAGGGCCCCAGCCCCCAACAGCACACAGGATGGCTTCCACCAGACTCTCCTGGCTGGAGCAATCATAAACCTGTCCAGGTTCAAGGGGAAGGGAACGACTCCATCTTATGATAGGGAGTGACAGGTACCAGAAACACTGCTGTGACCATTTCTGGAAAATAGAATCTATCACAGGTTGGAATATAAAGGTGAGGAAAGTCTCCGAAGACACAGGTAGCAAGAGACAGAACTCATCCAAGATGTCGAGTTCCAGAAGGGGAGTTCCCATTGTGGCTCAATGGGTTAGGCACCCAACACAGTCTCCACGAGGATGCAGGTTCAATCCCTGGCCTCCCTCAGTGGATTAAGGATCCAGTGTTGCCATGAGCTGTGGTGTAGGTCACAGATGCGGCTCAGATCTGGCGTTGCTGTGGCTGTGGTGCAGGTCAGCAGCTGCCGCTCCGATTTGACCCCTAACCTGGAAACTTCCATATGCCGCTCGGGCAGCCCAGTGGCTGTAAAAAGAAAAACAAATAAATAAATACATACATAAAATTTTTAAAAAGAGTCCCCAAAAGAAAATGATGAAAAAAGTTTGGGAAGCAGTTGTCTAAGAAGTCATTCCAGAGGGACTCTCAGAACTAAAGAACAGGAGTCCTTCTTAAGGACACACCACCAAGTAGCCACCCAGACATAATGCGAAATTTAAAAACGTCAAGGAAAACGGAAGCTCCTATGAGTTGTCAGGAAAGAAAATCAGTCAACAACATGGTTACGAGAACTAGACCAGCATCAGACTTCTCATGACCAATACTGGGTGCTGAAAAAGAATGACACAACGCCTGCAAAGTTATAAGGGAAAGTTACTTCCAACCTAAAGCTGTATGAGGATAATTTCAAACACGTGAACTCTTAGGAAGTTACTTGGAGACGTGCTTCAGCAAAAAGTCTAAACCAAGAAAGACGCCAAGGATTCAAGAAAAAATGAATTTGGCTCAGAGATGCAGTTAAAGGAAGCTGCAGAGTGAAAATCGTGCAGTAGGCCAATTGAGCAACCAACCCAGACTGGAGACAGAAAGCAGAAGGCTCCAGAAGACCATTATCCAAGGAGATAAAAATAAATAAATTCTCTAAATGCAGATGTTATCCCCGAGGACGTGGAATTCAAATTTTAAGTTAGCAATACACATTCCAAATTTCTACAATGGGCAAGTATTGTTAGTTTCAAGATAAAAAAATTTATATAAAAGATTAATTTTAAATAGCAAATTTAAAGGACCAAAAAACCATTTTTAAAAAACGGTTTTAAAAGTTGACTGTCTCTCCACCAAAAACTGAGTCTTTGGAAGTTTTTTTCCTCCCAAAAGAGAAACAGTGACCATGAAAATCTTATGCTCCCCAACCTACAAAACAAAGAAAATAGTTTTCTTTCCTATTTAACTGCCAATAAAAATGATCAGTTTTTAAGGGGTTCCATTCTGTGTCCCAGTAGAAGCAATTTACCAGACGCATAATTCTAAAAAAATTTACCTTCTAACAGGTAAATCCACAAAAACACTCTTCACAATATATTTTTTTTAAGTTTTATTGAAGTATAGTTGATTTACAAGGTTGTGTTAGTTTCAGGCACACAGCACAGTGATTCAATAATATATACATATATATTTAGTTTTATATATATATATATATATATATATATTTCGGGCTCCTTTTCAGGCTCGTTTCCCTTATAGGTTATCACAAATACTGTGCTGCACAGTAGGTCCTAGTTGCTTACCTATTTTACAGAGAGTGATGCGCATGTGTTAACCCCAAACTCCTGTTACCCCCCCTCCATCTCAGAAGCGACTGCAAAGCAAAGGCACTCATTTGCACATGTGCGCACTGCAGGGAGAACCAAGAGCACAGGTGTCGCCAGCTCTGCGTTCTAGTCCAAGTCCAGCTGCCCACCAGCTGGGGGGCCCTGGAGGCACCAGGCAGCCCGTCTGCAGCCAGAGCTTCGGGGAGCGCTTGGGAGGCGAAGGGGACCTGCGAGACGAGGAGGAACAGAGGTGCCGGGCCCAGGGAGGGCGCTCGCCACGTGGAGGGGGTGTCACACAATCTGGCCAAGCTCCGAAACGCCACTTGTTGAGCAGTGAGAATGTGCCAGGCATCTTAACCGAATAATACCCAGTAACCTGGAAAACAGTCACTGTTACCCCGATTTTAAAAACGAGGAAATGGGAGTTCAGAACATTAATATTTTCCAAGACACAAGTGCTAATTCTGGACCACAAGACTGAAAGCCCCTCATGGGTGCTGAGTCCGCTGGCAGTGTGACCCTCCCTCGCGGGGAGGCAGGGGACCTCTGAGCTGGCACCACACTCCACCCCACCCCGGCCCATGGGAAGACGCACCGGCTCCCCCCAGGATGTGGAGACCAAACCCAGCCTTGAGAAATTGCCTTGCCAGACATTTTAATCAGCAAACGAAACCACGACTGGAAAAGTCCAGGGAAGCGCCAGGGAAAAGAAAGAGAAAGGCTGTTGCTTCCAGAGTGAAAAGAGGGAATATCTGCCAGGGCGAAAAGGAGCACCATCATTACAACCTTCACCTGTCACCACGCGCAGTCAGAAGAGTATGTGACAACGCTGTCAGGGCACAGAAACTGCTCAAACACACACAACGCTGAGGGTGACAAGGAACCCGGATTCAAGGACACCCAACGGGGCAGGAAGACAGGAAACAGCCATGACTGTCGACTAGTGACGTCTGCCGCTCTTCTTACATTTTGTGAACACGCACGCACCCTTCCGTGAAACGTTCACTTGCTGTTCATACTCAGCCATATCAAAAAGACTTCACTACATTTTCAGTGATGATTTCTCCAGTCTTTACTTCTTAACCTCTCTAAGCTGTAGAAGCCCCTGTTCCCTCACATGCAGAAGAGAGAATGGCCACATCAGAGTTTAGGGTCCAAGTAATTAATAACCCACTCTTGCCACATTTAGCCTTGGCTGAGAGATGCAAGAGTCAGGCGACTAGTATCCGACTTGAGTCAGTGACTAGTTCCAGGTTTCCTCCCTAAAAAGGGGCACTATCATCATTTGAAACTACTGTCTCCCAATAAGAGAAAAATAAGTTCCCAAACTGACGTTGTATTAAACTGAAGTTCCAAAAGGGAAGCAGAAATAGGACACTTGTTCTATTATCTGTTGTTGTAAATTATATTGTTAGCTTTAAGAAATGAAATCTAAAAAATACCTATAATCAGAGTTTCCATCGTGGCGCAGGGGAAACTAATCCGACTAGGAACCATGAGGTTGCAGGTTCGATCCCTGGCTCTTGCTCAGTGGATTAAGGATACGGCATTGCCACGAGCTGTGGTGTAGGTCATAGACACAGCTCTGATCCATTGCTGTGGCTGTGGTATAGGCCAGCAGCTACAGCTCCAATTCGACCCCTGGCCTGGGAACCTCCGTGTGCCACTAATGCAGCCCTAAAAAGCAAAAATAAATAAATACGTAAGTAAATTAACTAATTAAATTAATAAAATAAAATAAAAATACCTGTAATCATCAGCTTGACGATTCATCAATATAACAAATACGTACTGAGCACCTGCTATGTGCCAGGCACTGTTCCAGGTACCAGGCATTAATGAGTGGGAAAAATTAAAGTCCCTGCTCTCATAGAGAGTGTAGTTTGGTGAGAGAAACAGGTGATACCAAACAAAAAATAATGTCAAAATGTATAAAAGAATGGAAGTCGAATGTTTAAAAAATTAAAACAGACAGAAAGCAAAACGAGAGGAGGTTCTGTTCTGGGATGAGGCGAGCAGGGACGGCCTCCTTAGAAGGCTCTGAGCGGGGAGCCAGGCGAGGGAGGGCGGGCGGGGCCAGGCATCGGGGAAGCAGGGATGCTGCGGGCAAAGGCCGCAGGTGGCAGCACGCGTTCACAACATTCAAGCCACTGTGAGGAGCCCTGCAGATAAAGTAGAGGAGAAAACGCTGCAGGAATGAGGTTAGAGGGGTCGGCAGGGGTGAGCAGGGCCAAAATCATGGCAGGACTTGAGGTCCATTCTAAGTGAGAAGAGAATTCCCCAGAGGGCTCTGAGCAGGGCTCTGACAGACGATCTGCACGAAATGCCTGCCATCAACTTCCTTTTCAACGTAATTCCTACAGTTATGTGACAGTTTTTTGATTCTTCCTCACTGACATGTAGAGAAATCGAGGAAGAGTGGAGCTTCATTCTCAGGCACCTGAAGAAGGGCTTCGAAAAGGAGGAAGGAAAAATGGGAGTGTCTGGCAGTGGCTTAGGTGACCTCTGAGCACGAGGCAGGCGGGAGCCCCGGCAGGTGTGCAGGTGGCAGGCGCCAGGCCTCCAGCCAGCGTACCAGCCAGCCCCAGCGGCGCGGCTCCTCTTCGCACAGGCCTAACTCTCCCAACGCCACCCCGCCTGGACGGGGACGAGCCTGCCGTGAGGACTGGTAAGTGAGTACTCCGAGGAGGCTGCACCTAACAGTGAAATTCTAGAAGCGCTTTTAGGTAATTGATTTGTTTCAAACAAAACTGCTGGCAGGCTTCCAAATGGTTTGGAAGCTTAAAACTAATTTAGTGTCATTTTTCTAAAAATTAGAAATATAATCATCATAAACTCATATGCAATGCAAACCTCTGACAGAGCAGTCTCTAGCCGGGGAAATAAGAGAGATGAGCCTTCACTCAGCCACAGCCAGAGGCAGGGATAAAGGCAGGCCCCGCCTGGTCGGGACGCCATGTTCTGCATCCTCCCAGCATTTGCCAAAGGCAGCAGGGGAAGCACATCCACTGGTCCTGAGCTGACACCCACCCAAGCTGGGGGGTACCGGTGATCTTCCGACACATAAAACATCCAAGCACCGAAGAACTAGACCATGTAACTTCTAAAGGGTGCAAGTACGAAGAAACACAGAGTGGAAGCAATTTAAAATATTAAAGGAGAAAATAAACTGGAATAGTTGAAGGGCAAAAGCAAAAGTTTTAATAACTGCTCCAAAACCAGCGATTGTGCATACTGTTTCACGCTCAAGAAACTTCTTTTCCTAAGGAAAACGCACCAAATGTTTATTGCAAAATGACAGCACAAAAATTGTACACAACGGAGGAATAATTAACTATGATATGTCCAAATGATGGAACATTATATAGGTTTTGGAAATCAATTTAATAAAATGAGAAGTAAAGACAAAAGGTTACAAAAATCTTATATTCACTATGCACCTGTGTTTAAAAACACACACACTGAAAAAAAAAAAGCGGACAAAAAGTTATTCTTCTGAGTTAAAGAAATAATGGGTGATTTTTTAATTTCCATCTTATTCCTTTCTGTATTTTATAAATTTTATGCCACAAACATGTAATAGTTTTTAATTTGGAAGGAAACACACACACTAAATTCAGTTCCCTGTTAAGGTCCATAATACATCAGCAAAAACATACATGACACTGGAAAAGTATAAATGTCAAACACATTCACATGTTATAAAAGGAGAAGAATCAGCTCCCAAAGATGGGAGGGAAAAAAAGAATTACCTTATTCACCTATTTTTCAAGTTACAGATGAAACGAAGTTTGCTTTCATCCTCTTATTCGGCCCAATCTACCGTTGTGCTTTGCTTTTGACCTCGGCCAGTAAAAAACAAAAGGTCTAGTGCCTTTTTCCTGGTCATTTCTGGCATCCCTGTATTTGTCACTATCTCAATTTTATCATTGACATAGACTAACTTATCACTTCTTTTTTATTATTATAGTTAACTACAATATTATATTACTCTCAGGTGTAAAACATAGTGATTCAATATTTTTATAGGTTATACCCTAAAGTTATTATACAATATTGGCTCCATTCCCTGTGCTGTGCAGTATCTCCTTGTAAGTTACTCATTTTACACATAGTAGTTCATACCTCTTGATCTGGACACCCTCTCCTGTCCCTTCCCCTTTCCCTCCCCTCCCCCCACCGGTAATCACTAGTTTGTTTTCTAGATCTGCAAGTTTGTTTCTGTGTTGTCATGTTCACATCTGTTTCATTTTTCAGATTCCACATACAAGTGATAACATACAGGATTTGTCTTTCTGTTTTATTCCACCAAGCGTGATACCCTCCATATCCACCCATGTTGTTGCAAATGGCAGAAATTCCGTTCTTTTTCATGACACAGTAATTGTCCAGTATGTTGTGTGTGTATATCCTCTTCTTTATCCACTCATCTGCTGATGGACGCCTAGGTTGCTTCCACAGCTTTGCTATCGCAAATAATGCTGCAACGAACACTGGGGTGCACACGGCTTTTCAAATTAGTGTTTCTGTTTTCTTTGGATACATACGCAGGCAGCTCTGCTTTTAGACTGAGGACCCACACACCGGTTTCCGCAGTGGGCGCACCAACTCACATCCCCGCCAGCAGTGTCGAAGGGTTCCCCTTCTTTCCACACGCTCTCCAGCACTTCCTGTTTACAGCCTTTCGCTGGCCATCTGTGCTTTGTCTTCGGGAAAATGTCTATTCAGGTCTTCTGCTCCTTTTTTTATTTGGGTTGATCGGGGTTTTCTATAATGAGTTGCATAAGCTGTTTACATATTTTGATATTAACCCCTTATTTGTCACATCATTTGCAAATACTTTCATTCAATAGGCTGTCGTCTCGTTTTGTTGACAGTTTGCTGTGCAAAAGCTTTTAAGTTTAATTAGGCTTCATTTGATTATATTTGCTTTTGTTTCCTTTGCCTTGGGAGACAGATCCAAAAAAAGACTGTGATAATTTATGGCAAAGAATCTTCTGCCTATGTTTTCTTTTGGAGTTTTATGGTTTCCAGTCTTACATTTCGGTCGTCAATCCTACTGTCGTTTCTGACCAGCAAAATAACACCAAAAATATAAACAGTGCACGTCGTTCATATTTACTGTTCATTAATGAATACTAACTTTCAAATATATATAGATAAGCACTCTACGTTTAACTTGGCGTGAAGTCATATTATGCAACATATATTAATATTCTATCAGTCAAGATATAAACACATTTGTTTTTACAAGAGTAAAATGCTGTCATAATTAGGAGTATGAAGACTTAACAGAAAAGCAAACGAGCCAATGTGAGTGTGAGAAAAAGTTAATTTATATGACAACTTAAAGAAGAATATATCCTTTGGGGAAAATGTTTATAATTTTTTTAGAAGTCAATAAGAGATTATTTTATAATCCTATTATTTGTAAAACTGTTTAGAATGCTGACATAAAACAGAATAAACTTTAAGATCTGTATTTGATTTTTAGTTATTTAGTTGCTTTTAAACCATGAAAAATGACCTTTCTTAACGAAAAGGTTCTATTTGGGAATTCTACACATCTTGCACAAATGAATTAAAACCAGAATAATTAGCTCTGCCATCTCAGTTTTACAAGGAGAAAGAACCCTGAACTCACACACAATAATACACATAATGAATCATACACATATAATAAAAGTATATAAGGGATATGCAAAAAAAGGAAAGTCTTAAAGAGAACTGGGGTTTCCAAAACATGCTTTGTTCTCATGAATTAACCCTAAAATCCACAGTCTTCATAATGTTTTGAGAACTTCAGTTTCGAATCTACAGAGGGAACAAATGTTTGCAGAAATGATTACAGGACACCATCGACCATTTTCAAGAGCTGAAGACAAAGACATTTTTGAGATCTGCCTGGATAGTATTCAGCTTCAATTCACTGCTGATTTTAACAGTTAGCCGCGAGTTCCTGCTGTGGCTCAGCAGAAATGAATCCAACTAGCATCCATGAGAACACAGGTTTGATCCCTGGTCTTGCTCAGTGGGTCAAGGATCCGGCGTTGCTGTGAGCTGTGGTGTAGGTCACAGATGTGGTTCGGATCCCAAGTTGCTGTGGCTGTGGTATAGGCCAGGCGGCTGCAGCTCGGATTTGACCCCTAGCCCAGGAGCTTCCATAAGCCTCGGGTGTGGCCCTAAAAAGCAAAACAAACAAACAAACACCCATCAGGCATTCAGCCAAAACTGTGACTTGATGGGCCCCCACTTCAACGCAACCTTAGCTCAGACATTCAGCATTTCCTCCACCTTCTTTTCTCTTTTTCTCACACCTGAACACAAGCAGCCAGAAGCACAATGAGTCCGCGGAGTGTGAAGAAGTGGTTTGGGGAGCATGCCTAGTGCTATCAGCGTCTCAACATCACCATCTCAAAGAACATGCTTATTACTAAATTAGTAATTTTATTCTTATTTTTCATACGTGCCAGCAAGTAACAGAGGCACAAAAGCAAGAAATCTTCAAACAAGTGCGCCAGCGCTGCAGCAAGCTAAAGAGGGCGAGCTGGGGCAGAGGGCACCCCAGGAGAGCCAGAACATTCCCTCGTGAGCCCCTGGATTCCACAGCAGAAGGGGAATCAGCACCGAATTCACCACAGTGCACTTGTTCACGAGCCAGCCACGTGAAGGCAGAAGGAAATGTCTCGACGACCTAACACGTGACCGCGAGGAGGGGGATTATTCCAGACTCGAGTCTGTAAGCCCCAAGACGACAAGCTCTCTAGCCAGGACAGGGATCCAGGAACGGACCTGACCGCCCCAGTACAGGGAGCAAGCTCCCATCACCCAGGTGTTCACAGCCGCCGGACAACCACTCACCAGAGACTGCGGAGAAGACTCCGTATCACACAAGCGGTTCTCCCCAACGGCGCCGGGACCACGACGGCTGCCACTTATGGAGCGTTTCCTCGGCCCTGCAGGCAAGGCAGGCGCCAGCAGCTCACACAGCACCTAAGCTGACTCCCAAACCCACGGTCCTTTTTAAACATCTCTTGTGGCTGCACCCTTGGCATGTGGAAGTTCCCGGGCCAGGGACTGAACCCGCACCACAGCCTCAACACCAATAACGCCAGGCCCTTGACCCGCTGAGCCCCCGGCACTCCATGAAGCCACAGTCTAACTGCTAGATTCTTAACACATGAAACCTGTTTGCTTCTTAATCAGCTGCATCACCAGTCTAAGCTCTCATCCTTTAACTGGAGGCCTCGCACACAGCCTGCCATCAGTCAACGCGCGAGCCGGCCCTGCTTTCCGCTGCAAACAGTTTCCTTAACAACAACTTGCACTTTGCTCTGGGATGCCAGGAAAATTTCTCTCTCAAGATTTTGGCTCAAATGTGACCTTGCCCAGACCAGCCCAACCCTGAGTTACACTTGTTTTTCCCTAAACGATTCCAGTGTGGTGGTGCCGGCCCTGCTGTCCCCCAGGTAGGGGAGAGTTACTAGCCCCCACCCCACCCATCTCCTGGCTGTGACGTGGGGCCACGTGGCAGAGCTCGAGCAAGAGGAACAGGAGTCAAAGCGATGCGTATCTGACCACCTCCGGCCCATACCGCGGCCTGCGTACAAGGTTCTTTCCCCTCCTGGTCTGACGGACGACGGGAGCCCTCCAAGTTCTCAAGGTACAGTCACCAGACCAGCAGCAGGAACTGCTGCAAACTTGTGACGCTGTCACACTTGCAAACTTGGACTTACTGAATCAGCAACTCTGGTTGCAGGGCCCTGCAATGTGGCTTTTAACCATTGCTGATGGGGGTTCTCATGGAAACTCACGTCTAAGGACCACTGCCCTCAGCAAACCAGCCTCGGCACGATCGGGCTGAAGGACCCCAGGCGGCAGAACATGTTGGAAGGGACTCGGTCTCCCTACGATCAGGTGGAGCGGAACCACCCACCAACCTGGACCATTTACATCAAAACTGTTAGGTGAGAAAACGAGCCTTCCGCTATCTGCAGAGCCCCTGGTTTACTGCTGGGACACCTGCAGCAGCCTCACCAAACTCAGTCCAGCAGCTCTCTTCTGACGGCCTTGACACCCCGCCAGACTCACCAGTCTTTGCTTTCCCACGAGACCAGCAGTTCAGGAGCCAGAGCAGCCCTCACTCGCGTCTGCTCCCCCGCAGGGCCTGAGGAGACCCCGGCCTGCACCACGTGCTGCGTGGACAGTGACGCCTCCTAACCCTTTCCATCTTTCCTACCAAGATGGAATTCCCGACGTCAAAATCGATACCAACAACTCAGCAACTTCCTTCTACAAAAATATTCTACCAGTAACAGCACTCAGAGTTCCTGTTGTGGCTCAGTGGGTTAAGAACCCAACTAGTGTCCGTGAGGATGTGGGTTCGATCCCTGGCCTTGCTCAGTGGGTTAAGGATCCGGCGTTGCTGTGAGCTGTGGTGAAGGTTGCAGACGCAGCTCGGATCCCGCATTGCTGTGGCTGTGGCGAAGGCCGGCGGCTACAGCTCCTGTTAGACCCCTAGCCTGGGAACCTCCACATGCCGCAGTGCGGCCCTAGATAAAACAAAATAAAACAAACAAACAAACAAATAAATAAATAAATAAATAAGAATCTGGTGTTGCCGCAAGCTGTGGTGTAGACTGCAGATGTGGCTCGGAGCTGGTGTTGCTGTGGCTGCGGTGCAGGCCGGGAGCTGCAGCTCCACTTCGACCCCTGGCCTGGGAACCTCCATAGGCTGCAGGCACAACTCTAAAAAGAAAAAAAAGAAAAAAAAAGGTGACAACACTCCCTACGGACTAAAGCTTTCCAATTCTACCTGGCAAAGGTCTGTCCCTACACGGCTACCCGAGTTTACTTGGGTCCCAGTCCCAGAGAAGGTTCTGAATTTTGATCCAATGCACCTTCCCCGATACACAACTCACACCAAATACACAACACGACTGGTTTCGCCCTTTGCTCGCCCCGCCCCGCCGCACACGGTTTGCTGCGGACATAAAGATGACCCACCTGCCCGCTAACCCACATCACCAGCCCAGCCAGGGCACCAGCCTCGCTGCCATTCTGCTTCGCTTCACAAGAGCTGAAAAGCCACAATCGTATAGGTACCAAATCTGAGTGAGAAGCAGAGTGGAGAATAGTTTCATTATTTTCCCGAGGTTCTTGCTTTCAATAAAAATGTTTGCTTTTCCATACAAAAAGGAAAACAACCCAAGACCATCCTCTGGCACTGTTCCAATTTATTTTGTCTTTGCTGAAATGGTCCCAGTATCCTTCCATCTTTAATATTCCAAGCAGGACTGTTGTTTTTTTTTTTTTAATTGACTCACATGTTTCCTACCAAATGCCACATTCCTAACAAAGTTACTTTATAAATTATTTCATACTTCTATGTGCTGAACCCGAGTCCATGCCAACAGCCTTCTTGGAACAGCATATTTATTTCTCCATTAACTTATTGTCTCAGGCCTTATAAAAAAAAAGGGAAACCTAACTCTTTAGAAACAGATCCTTCCCATCCACAGGGAAAACTGACACAAATACACAGTTCAAGACCCAAAGTTATATGCTTCAGTTTTGATTAGTTTATCAGAATTTCCACTCAAATCTCATGGAAGGCCGAAGCTTACTGTTGTGATGCCAAATACACCAAGATTTTCCTTTACTATGTGGCTGCAAAAATATTTTCCAGGAACAAAAGGAGAAGACATAATAGCCTCGCACGGTGGGGATGGGTCAGGGACCACATCACACAGCAGGAGGATCGGCTCAGACCCTCAGCTACCCCCAAAGACACTGGCTGCCAGCCAAGGGTACCTCGGCCCTGCCCTCCGCCTCCATCCTCTCGGCTCTATGCAGACACCAAAAACCTTCAACACTTCTATTCTTGGTAAGTAGCTAACACGAACAGCTGTGTCAGTCCCAGTATTAGAAGAGGCATGCTGACACTCACAGTGAAACTCACTGTAGATTAACCTGAAACTCCGAAGCTGGAATAGTTATCTCAAGATAAAATATGCTGGCCAAAACTCAACGTACACTTAAAAAAGAAAAACTGAAAAACTGGTAGGAGCTTATCAGGCCATCAAGACCTTTCCAAGTATGACTTTATTCTCTACCAGCTAAACATTTTTTTTTAACGTCACACCCCACAAAGTAGGCTTGACCACTTAGGCCAGTTAATAATTGTAATACTGGATCTTTGCAAAAAGAATAAAATGAAAGGAGTGTGAAAGACCAAGCTTCCCACTTGAATGGGATATTAACTTTCAAGATTATTTCTGAGCTATGACCCTCTCCAAAGGACACGAACCAGTCAGACAAAATTGAACCTGAGGTTCTGTGCGCCAATTTAAGGACGAAATTACGAGGTGATGAAACTTAAGAATTACATCTTCCACTATTCTGTCCCATGACATGGTCCCCAAGGCTTCACGGTCCTGGCTGTCCTGTTATGGTTATAATCCGGTTGGTCAAGGCTCCTTTGATGTCTCAGAAAGGGACGGTGTCCTGCAGACTGGACTGACTGCCATCTACTGTAACAGAAACTACCCACCTCCTGAGGGCCAGTAAGCTCAATCTGGCATTGCTGTGTTGTTTGAGCTCGAAGAAAGAAAACTTTAAAACATTTCAGCCAAAATTTTAAAAATCACAAATTTCACACACACACACAAATCCAGAATTCTAGCTTCCCTTGAAAAATCGGATGGTTACCAAAGCGGCATCTACATTTATGTTCACTTAGGTTCCTTGCCTGGCACCGTCTAGACACATGCGCTTAGAATTTATGCCGGCATTAACTCCTTCACCTGGCTGTCAGGTAACATCTTACCATTAACAAAAACTCCCAGGGTTTAGTCGCAAAATTTCATGCTGGTCTCGGGCAATTCTTCTTCTATACAGTTAATCACTAGAACGTCACTACAAATCTTTCCATTTGCCTTTGAAATCCAGTACTGTTAAATCAGATACCTTCAATTCAGTCACTACTTATTGAGCACCCAGAGGACGAACGGTTTTGAAACGAGTCGTTTTGCAAAAGGCAGAGCCTCTTCCCTCCGGTGTTAACAGGGTAAGTATCATCTGAATGGCTTTCCTATGTTGTAGTTTTACTTATCATTTACCTTCAAAAAGAAAAGATTCAGGATTTTTGGTTTAAGTGGAGAGCTATCTATTTTAATATACATGTAACTGTGTAACTTAAAATATATCTAAAAGTACATATTATTTACAACCCTGACCTTCCATAGACACCTAATTTGGCATGGAAAACCTCTAAACTAAAAAAGTTTCTATGAGATTGTGGATCAAAACAGAAAGTATGTGACATCTTTGTCCGACACCAAGACAGGAGCAAGGCAAGCCGCTAAGAGGTCTGTATTTCCACAGAAGGGTGAGACCCGGAGTGCCCTGGTGGCTCAGTGGTTAAGGAGCCAGCACTGTCACTGCTGTGGCTCTGCTTACTCCTGTGGCACAGGTTCGATCCCTGGCCTGAGAACTTCCACATGCCGCAGGTGTCACCAAAAGAAAAATAAGTTTTTTTGTCTTTTCAGGGCCACACCCTCGGCGTATGGAGGTTCCCAGGCTAGGGGTCAAATCAGAGCTGTAGCTGCTGGACCACATACACCACAGCCACAGCAACATGGGATCCTTAAACCACTGAGCAAGGCCAGGGATTGAACCTGCATCCTCATGGATAATAATCAGGTTCTTAACCCAGAACCAAAACAGGAACTCCCCGCCCAATTTTTTAAATTATAATTAATTAATTAATTAAAAGGACAATTAAAAATAAAGGTCCACCTGGGCTAGCCCCTTGCTTCCTCACTCCACAAGGACACTGGCCACCCTGGGAGGATCCACTGGTGACACCGGCTACAGGCCAGAGCCAGGCTGCCTGGACTGGTTGGGTGGAGAAGGCGGGGGTAACTTCTGCACGGTGCCAACCTGGAGGCCCCCAGGTCGGGGGAGAAGGCAAGGCACCAAAAGCACAGCCCCTTCGTTCTTTCTGGATAAATACCGTTTCTTTCTGGATAAATTCCGTTTCACACGCTGAAGTCTTCCCCCCTTTTTTTTTTAGGGCCGCACCCACGGCACATGGAGGTTTCCAGGCCAGGGGTCGAATCGGAGCTACAGCTGCCGGCCTATGCCACAGCCACAGCCACGCAGGATCCGAGTCGCATCTGCAACCTACACGACAGCTCACGGCAACGCCGGATCCTTAACCCACTGAGCAAGGCCAGGGATCGAACCCCCAACCTCATGGTTCCTAGTCAGATTCATTAACCACCGCGCCACGACGGGAACTCTGGGTTTCTTTTTTCTGAACCTCCTGATAACAATGCTGGTCGAGCTTCTTTCCAATGGCCCTTATCGGCGCGGGTAATGACCACGGAATCACCCAGCTGAGGGTGCTGGTGCTTCTCACAGTTACCTTCATCCTCCTGTGAATCATCAGTCACATCCCTCCAAAATTCTTCGATGCTCTGCACATCTCCTTTTAAGTAACCCCCTGAAGAAGATAAGTCAGCCGAACAGACTTATGTAGCATCCTTCCAACACACGGAGACGTGCTGTGCGGCCCTCTGCGCAGAGCTCACAGCCCAGGCGCCGCAGCCCTCGGGGCGGCACAGCCAGGAAGAAGCAGAGTGGCGATCAGATGCAGAGTCGCCCCGATGTGAACCTGACCTGGGGGCTCGGGAGCTGGCGGCCGACAGAGCTGCAAAGGCAGTGGAGCGCCCCGTCCAGTGAAGGCTCGCCACTGCTTTCTCAGCCCCAGGACCCACCTTCTAGCCTGGGAGGTGTGGGTGCCAAGGAAAGATGCTGAAGAAGAGAAGCGTTCCCGGGAAAAGGCTCCCTGAGGATGCACCCTGCGCAGGCCGCTAGGAAGCTGGGCACCTGCACCTGCCCGGGCCCTTCTCCTGCAGCCGCTTCTTGAAAAGTGGGGGAATCAGGGCATCAAACTCCAGCCACTTTCTTCTTCAAATCCTGAGTGTCCAGCACGTTGTCTGGGACACGCCAGACACTCCAGAGTAAAATGGGTCACTGCAAACGTGAAGGACCCGAGGGGCGTGCACAAGGCGTCCTGCACCAGCCCTGGAAAGCAGCAGGGCCGCTGAGGACTGAGCAGGGCTGCTGAGGACTGAGCAGGGCCGCACGACCCCTGAAGGCAGCCCCCCACCCGCCCCGTGTTACGCACCAGGAACCTGAGGACGGAAGTGACAGTCGATGATCTGATGATCAAACCCTGAGCCAGGCTGCACCCTTCACCCTCAGCTGCTCGCTGCAGACACCCCCCATGCCGATGACGGCCCTGAGCATGAGGGAGGCAGACCTGAGTAGCAGGGGGCCCTGTGCTCCAGGAGTTTGCAGCCTGGCCGGGAGGCGGGTGAAGCGTGTGAAGCCAAGCACGGAGGGTGCGGTCAGAGCGGGCAAAGCAGAGCGGGGCAGGGGCGGCCATGGCACTGAAGGCAAAGGGGGGGGATCTCGTACCCCGACTTCCGAGAGCGAGGAGGATCCCACGGTGACACGCAGCCAGTGGACAGACCCCCCACCAGGCGTCCTCACCTCCTTCCTGAGAACACGAGACCCAGGTGATGCTGGACTTCGGCTTCAGACCCAGGAGAGGCTGGGGGAGCCCAGAGCGAAGGACCGGGGTGGGGCAGGACAGTGCTGTCTGTCTGTCTGTCTTCTCTCTGAGCTGCCTTCCGGCCTGACTGCAGAACCGCTGCAGAGCTTCGAGGAACAGCTCCTCGAAGGGGCTTTGGCCGAGGGAGACACGCGCAGCCGCAGAGGCCTGGTACGTGCGTGTGTTACACACACAAGAGGCCCAGAAAGGAGTGCCAAGTGACAGAAAGGATGGGACAGAACTTTCGAGGCCTCACCAAGGAGGTAGAGGCTTTGGCGGAATACTGCAAAACACGGGTCTGCCAGCCCAAAAGAGTGCGAGCAAACCATCTGATCAAAGGCGCAGGTTAAAAGACGGGAACGGCTACTGGCGGAACGCAAAGTGACTGGCTGTGCAGGTGCTTGGGGCAGCAGACCAGAACTGGCTTCGGCCCGGTCACTTCCACACGTGTGGTGGCTTCTGGAAATTCTCCAGTCCTGCTGGGGGAGCGTGTGGGTACGTGCGGCTGGCCAGGGTGGGGGCGGGGGCCGGACAACAGAGGAGGAGCCGGCAGCGAGGGGTCTAAGCCGCCCTTTAGGCCAGGGCTCCCCGGCCCGTAGAAGGCAGTGCGCAGGGCCTCGCGCAGGTCGGACCTCGGTCGTTCCCGAAGGACCTCAAGTTAGACTTCAGACACTTCCTACACCCAGCCTCACGCACAGGGTCCCTAGAGACACACTGACGGGACTGGAAGGAGGCGTGCACAGCCCCCACTAGAAACCCAGGGCCACACCGCCTAACGTGAACTCTGAATTTTATTTTTTCCCAAACACTGTCAGTATCTCATCAACAGCACAAGTACACTGCATTAGACTTTGCGGATTATGTGTTAAGTGGTTACGTGAAAATGTTTTTAAAATGCACCACACTTTTATAATCTTTCAATAACACGGAGAGTCAGGCCGCTGTCAACCTCTGATGGCAAGAACGAGCCTAGTCAAAGGTGTGGGCTCCCTGGCCTTCTTTCGCTAGGTCTGGAGGAGACTGGTAGTATGCTTTTTTAACAACAAAACCATCGCTTCTCGGCCTTTTGGCTAAAATCAAGCGTAGTATCTGTTCTTATCAGTTTAGCAACAAAACCACATGATTCTTTTATACAAGTGGACTCACAGCCACACTTTAAAAAGAATTGCAACAGGCAGGCAGAAGCTGTGAGGAGTTCTAAGCAAGAAGTAACCAGTTAGCGCTACAGGTTTGGAAGTTTGCCCCTGCACGCGGCTACCAGTACCTGAGACATGAGGAAAATGGAAAAAGCAAGAACCAACTACTCCTTTCAAATGCGTGGCAGAGAAGAGACAGGATGAGGCTGTGCATTAGGGGCCTGACAGAAGTTTTTTGTTTTTGTTTTTGTTTTTTGTCTTTTGTCATTTTAGGGCCATACCCGCGGCATGTGGAGGTTATGTATTAGGGGCTAGCGGTCTAATCAGAGCTACAGCTGCCAGCCTACACCACAGCCACAGCAACGAGGGATCCGAGCTGCGTCTGCGACCTGCACCATAGCTCACGATCCTTAACCCACTGAGCAAGGCCAGGGATCAAACCCGCAACCTCATGGTTCCTAGTCGGATGTGTTTCCGCTGCGCCATGACGGGAACTCCCAGGAGGTGTTTCATTTGCGCGCAGTAGGCAGAGATAAGTCACGCTGTAAAGTCTGTCTTAATCACCCTAACGTCCTGCCCAGGATCTAAACACCCTCCAGATCCACTGGCCACCTGACTCTGTGCTCCCGGCACCACCCTGCCCTCGGAAGGAGACCCCAGCGAGAACGAGAGGGGGGGGCAGGCGTATGGCCCCTCTCCGTCACCAGCTCCCTCAAGGCCACCTTGGGCTGGCTGGGTTCCT
Source organism: Catagonus wagneri (assembly GCA_004024745.2). Lineage (NCBI taxonomy): Eukaryota > Metazoa > Chordata > Mammalia > Artiodactyla > Tayassuidae > Catagonus > Catagonus wagneri. The sequence goes on from PVHT021183517.1 coordinate 4,491,362, forward strand.
CACGGGCAGGCCACAGCTCCCCCAGCAGGGGTTCCGACCCACCTTAGGGCCCTGCCCTTCCTTGCTCTTGCCCCTCCAGGCCTAGAGGAGCTGGCACAGAGAGACCATCCCGTTCCTCGCTGACTTCCCTAAACCTGCCCAGATCTTACTAAATGGTTCTTTAAGTTTCCTTGGTCACCTCGTTCAATCTGTCTCCTCCCAGAAATGCAACGGATACAGGCAACACGAAGCAGAATATACACGCCGGGACTGCGCCAAACCCAAAATGCTTCTGTGGTTCAAATAAGACAGCAGTCACATCAGATGGGACTCCGGGAAAGATTCATTCACAAGGTGCATGGGATGAGGCTTGGAGGAAGAGCAAGGATTCAAATGAGCAAAGACGGGGGCACGTGACCATCGCCTGCTCAGATCTCCTGAATCTGAATTCTGCCTTTTCACCCATCAGTGACCCCTCCCCTTTTCCACACCCTGTGTATTTACCAAAGCAGGACCCAAGATCGCTCTTCTGAGGGCCTGGTTTATGGCTGGTTTTATTTTAAAGAAATCTTGCCAAGTCCTGTCATCATAGAATCCACCTTTAAATCGACTGCTGGCAAAAGCTGAGTGTGAGCCGTTTTCATTACTTGCATGTAAAGTCAGCCCTGATGGGCCACAATAAGCCAAGACGGGGGTTATCTGCACCTATCGAGGCAGTAATAACGTAGGAAGCATTTTTTAGGCAGAGGTCAAAGAACTCATGAACAGTCAGGAAGCAGAAAAACCACTTTTGACTCCAAATTCAAAGCGAGCTTTTAATCCTCGTTTAATCACCATGTAGGGATGTACGGCAGAACCTGAGCCTGATACTTCCCTTCCTAAAAAGGAAGTCCTAGAGATTTAAAATGGAATATATATATGAACAGATGTTCACTCTCCAAAAGAAAAATAGAAGACAAAGTCCAAATCCTTCACATTTGTGAAGAGGAGAGGCGTGTGGGCCCGTCTGCAGCAGGAGCCGGCACTTTGCTACCATCTTCATCGTCATCAGGAGAGCTATTCTACTTACTCTTTGTTTTACAAATGGGGAAACTGGGGCTTAAAGAAAAACACAGTAACTTGCCAAGGAGCACAAGGTTGGCACAATCTGGTTCAAACCAGCCGTGCCCTCTCCACTCCGCCATGGTGCCAATACTTCTGTCAATGAAGGGAAACCACACCGACGTGGTCCTTTGCCTCAATGCTCGATTAATCAGAAAGGCAGCTTCAACTCACCGCTGAAGACTTCAGAATGTATGAGTCCATGTCCCTCCCATGGGGTCTTACTTAAATTCTCTCCAATTCAGTCCAAAAAGAATTGCGGGCGATTTGATGGAGGAAACATGGAATCATGGAATTTTCAACTCAGTGCAACACGCATTTTGCACAGAAGGAAACTCACTAATGTAAAGTGACATATCTAAAATGAGTTAACTGGAGCTCCCGTCGTGGCGCAGTAGAAACGAATCCGACTACGAACCATGAGATTGCGGGTTCGATCTCTGGCGCTGCTCAGTGGGTTAAGGATTCGGCGTTGCCGTGAGCTGTGGTGTAGGTCACAGATGCGGCTTGGATCTGGTGTTGCTGTGGCTGTGGTGTAGGCTGCCAGCTATAGCTTCGATTCAACCCCTAGCCATGGAAACTCCATATGCCACGGGTGTGGCCCTAAAAAGCAAAATAAAAAATAAAAAATTAAAATAAAATAAAATGAGTTAACTGACAGGGCCTAATATACGGATTCAAGATTCTCAGGCCCACATGCCTTCCTGAGCAAAAGGAATCCTCCAAGGCTGACGGCCTCGGAATGGCAGGGCTCTCGTGCAGAAGACCGACGCTCATTATGGGCGCAGAAGTAGACAGAAAAGACAAATGAGTTAAATATTTATGTCCTAAATTTAAAGCATTCAAATGGCAACTTTCAAATAAAACAGGTCTTGGATTTGCTTGTTTTGTTGCCATCCACCTTCTTCTCCTAGAAGTCATAATCTTAAAAAGGCACATAACTGAGAATGTCATTTATTTCTTCATCTATAAAATGGGGTTCATCACAGGGCAAAACTGTAAGAGGATTAAAGCAGCTGATGTTTTAAACTACTCCCCCCCCTAACATATTACTTCATTTCTTCGGCTGGTTACATGGCTGGTTACATGGCACGGGGTAAGGGAGAATATTCAGAAACTGTGAATCAACAACATGACCAAAAAGACGTAAACAGGATTTTCTATGCGTCTGCATTTCCTCTCTAACGTATGCACACAAGGCTTTCCCCACCCCAACCAAGAGTACCGACACTTCAGCGGTGGGGAAGCTCCAGTCCACATCATCCTCACTGGCCTCCCACACCTAAAACAATGATCTCCTGAAATTATTTGCCACCTATTAAGAATATAAATTAGGAGTTCCCACTGTGGCTCAGCGGTAATGAACCTGACTAGAATCCATGACGATACAAGTTTGATCCCTGGCCTTGCTTGGTGGGTTAAGCATCCAGGCTTGCTGTGAGCTATGGTGTAGGACGGAGGCTGCACTTTCAATTCGTCCCCTAGCCTGGGAACTTCTATGTGCCATGCATGCAGCCCTAAAGAGCCACAAAAAAAAAAAAAAAAGAGAGAGAGAGAGAGAGAGAGAGAGGGAATATAAATTAAAATTGACCTTTCACACAAATGCTTAATACCTGAAGCTAAAATACTTCAGGCCTTGAATTTTACCTGACTTCATAAGGTGTCTTAAGGATTCAGTAAGATAATATAACTTATGTGAAAGAGATCTGTAAACTGTAAGGTGTTACCCCTTATAGTTATTAGCGGACTCTGCAGGATTTATTACAACAGTTGGTCCTTCTTCCTCTCACCTCCGAGCTTTCCAAAGTATCTTCAGTCCCTCCCTTTGCCCCCTCCTTGACCCAAAAGTTCTGAACATCACCTCTAAAACAAGGACTCTGTCCCCAGACAGAACTGCTGGCTCAGGCCAGGTTATCCCTCACTGGCCCTGTGCCAAGTGTGCCGGCCTGGACATCACGCCAGCAGGGTGACCCACTCCAGTGTCACAGAAATTATGGCATCCTGGGAAATAAAGAAGGAAAAAGGGTTTGAAGGGAAAGAAGGTGTAAAGAGATGGAGGAAGAGAAGACGAGGTGCCCCTTGGTCTGATAACTCAGAGGGTTAGGAAAGTCAAATGCAACAGAACATGTATGTTGAGGTTTGAAAAGGAAAACAAAAACCAGGTTGATATGGGACATATAATTATTCTCTCTTGTTTGGTACTCGGGGGGGGGGGGCTCTTAAAAATTCACCACATCGGCAACTACTAAAGAATACAATTTTATTCAGTGACAGCTGATGTCTTCTTGGTAGCACACCTGGCCCTTGTGGCTGGCACTCTGCTTCTTTAGTCCAAATCGTGGCATTAATTATATACCGTTAATGACAACTAGCACCCTGGAAATACAGCACCTGGAACCCAAGGCCTAGAAAGGGGAAACATCAGCTGCTAAGTATTTCCCACCTTAAAGCCACACTTAACCTCATTCAACGCCCGATTTTATATTTTACCTAAACGTAAGGCCTACTGAACAAATACTATGTTTGCCGCAAGGTCACTCTGGAATTCTCAGGAAAGACTGAAAAATCCAGGAGTCTAAGGTGACCAAGATCTTTTCCTCCTTTTCCTTGCCTGGCGTGCTGCAAAATGCTACTTCCTCTCTCCTACCTGAACCTCAATGTACACTCTTTATTTGACTCATACCGGTAATTTCTCTCATCTCATAAATTCCACACTCTAGTAAAAAAGTTAAACTATTTCCTGGCTCTAAGATCCTTTTCCTCCTCTGACATCAAACAACTGCTTTTATTATTTCCTAAATTTTCAAAACACTGTTAATTAGCACATACCGAATTAACATACTAACAAATCGAATTTTTACACTTTTCATTTCCTGATTTGTCTTTTTCCTGTTGAATCACACTATTTGATTACAACTAATTCTTAGGCTTTATCTCAACTTGGACTCAATTATTTATGTTACCAGAATTATTTTCTATTTTGCTTAACTTCAAAATAAGGGCTCAGTGACCACTTATGCATCCAACTCGACTGGATGTGTTCTGGTTATTCCAAGAGCTTTATCAGCAAAAAAGTCAATTCTTTGGTGCTTTAGAGAAACAGTTTACTATCACCATAAAAAGTGAAGGCTTGTGTGGTATTAACCCAATATTCTTAAGACTTAGAGAAAACAACCTAAAATACAAATGGCTGTGCAAATTCAGAGGAGTGCCAAGAGAATGAAGTGTCCAAGGTACCAAATCAAAACCCGTAGACAGGAGTTCCCGTCGTGGCGCAGCGATTAAAGAATACGACGAGGAACCATGAGGTTGCAGGTTCGATCCCTGGCCTCGCTCAGTGGGTTAACGATCTGGCGTTGCCGTGAGCTGTGGTGTAGGTCACTGACACAGCTCGGATCCTGCGTTGCTGTGGCTCTGGCGTAGACTGGCAGCTGCAGCTCCAATTCAACCCTAGCCTGGGAACCTCCATATGCCGCGCGTGCGGCCCTAAAAAAAAAGGAACCTGTAGACAGAAAAGGAGGAGTCAAAATTTTAGGTTCTGCCACCTTCCCTGTCCTCCTGCTCACATCAGCACTGAAAATAACTTGCTCGGGATGGCTGAGATTTTTAAATGGGTTCACTGATATTCAATCACTTATTTTTTTGTCTTTTTAGGGCCGCACCTGCAGCATATGGAGGTTCCCAGGCTACTGGTCCAATCAGAGTTGTAGCCGCCGGCCCACACCACAGACACAGCAATGCAGGATCTGAGCTGCGTCTGTGACCTCTACCACACAGCTCATGGCAACACTGGATCCTTAACCCACTGGGTCCTTAACCCACAGGGATGGAACCCACGTCCTCATGGATGCTTATCGGGTTTGTTAACCGCTGAGCCACCATGGGAACTCCAGTATTCGATCACTGTTAAAGTTGTAAGCATTAGATAAATTAAAAGGTGTTCACACAGTGGAGGAAATATTTCATCATGACAGGGAAAGACAGGAGGAAACAGAAAGAAGGAGAAAACATACTCCTGTTCCCTAAAATTAGTGAAAAGTTACAGGCCTATCTCCGTTGCTCTCATCAGAAAAAAAAAAAATTTTTTTTTTTTTGGCTTTTTAGGGCCGCACCCACAGCATATGGAGGTTCCCAGGCTAGGGGTCGAATCGGAGCTAGAGCTGCCGGCCTACACCACAGCCACAGCAACACCAGATCCAAGTCGCGCCTGCAACCTATACCACAGGTCACGGCAACACCAGATCATTAACCCACTGAGCAAGGCCAAGGATCGAACCTGCAACCTCATGGTTCCTAGTCGGATTCGTTAATCGCTGTACCACGACAGGAACTCCAAAAAAAAAAATTTGTTTTTTTTAAACAGATAACTACCCTGCATTTGCTGATCCCCTGGCAGCAACCTACTGAAGTCAAGGAGGGCTGCAATACACTAAAAGGTCAAATACTGCTTGACTTAGAAAACAGAATTCTCCAAAGGGCTGATCAGTTTACTCATAAACAGAGATGACTACGTTCTTATAATGCACAACTAATTTCACTACTGGTCCTTGAATCTATTACCTTGATTCACATTATAACCACTGTTCAAAATGCACGGGGTAAGGTATTTGCTAAGAACTAGCAATTAATGACTGAAATACAGGAAATTCGGATTTGAACTGAGGAAGACTCTTTTTATACTCACTGGACGTACTTCGGTCTATTTTGTTTTGATTTTCGTTTTGTTTTGTTTTTTTAACCATGAAGCACAAAGCAGATCGTGCCATAACGTTAGGTACAACAGTCATTTCCATCTTGCTGCTTTGAAACAGTCTGGACCCAGAGGAACCCTATCTATATTATCCATGAAATCCCTGATGACATCAAGGACAGCAACACATTGGAGAGGACAGTGAACCAGGATCCCTGGTAAAGTGCAAACACTTCCAGAGCAAGTCCCCTTGAAATAATTTTAAGCAAAATTTCCAGCGAACGACTTCTAGCCTGGGGCTAAAGCAATTATCTCTCCCCCCACCAACATCCACCCTAAATGTCACTCTAACAAAATACTCTCAAACTTTCTTTTCTGAATAAAAATGGCGCTGCTTTTCCCATCACAATACTCTTTATTTATCTACAATCCTTAGGCCTTTCATACAAACTCAAAGTGAGGACTTAAATGCCCCACTCTTCCCTGTACCGTGTCAAACAACATTTTATTTTATTTTATTTTTGGTTGCGGTGGGAGCCGGGTAAAAAGGTTCTTCCATCTATAAGGCTGCTGCTTTCTCTGGCAGAAACCCTGGGATCATTAACTCACTTTGACTTTTCTTCACAACCTGTGCCTTCCCCCAGACTGTTGCCTCTCTCGCTAGAATAAGCCACACTTAAACGCAAACTGTCCCAAAGAGCTGTCGCTGACCCCTGAGCTGGCCTCCTCCATGCCACACACTACGTGTCCGGCGCACTCACCACCTAAGCACATCCATCATTTCCCCGTGGAGCATCGGGTGCCCCGCACGCAGGGTGCAGACACCCCGGCTCCCTCAAAGCACAGCCCTTCCACGCACTGTCTACACCAGTGCCCACACGCACTGGAAGCAGCTTCGGGACTCCGATCGCCGACAACCCGGGTCAGGCGCTGCTGTGGCGGGGAGCAGGGCCGAGCATGCACGCGGGCACGTCGGTGCCCGAAGCCCCCCCGGGCTGGCCGGGCAGGGTGGGGGCAGGGTGGGCAGCTGGGGAGGGGCAGCCAACCCGAAGCGGCAGACGGACAATAACAAGTGGGTCGCCCCCTCCCTTCGGGGCCCCCGCCCCAGTCAGCGCCCCGGGTCCTGGCTTCCGCGCGGATGGCACACGGCCGCCGAGGGGGCGGCGAGGGCACGATGCCAGCGGGGCCGCCTCGGGTACCTGGTCGATGGGCAGCTGCACGGCGTTGCTGAGGGGCTGCAGCAGGGTGGAGCCCGTGGTGCTGGTGGTGGCCATGGCCGGCCTGGCGCTCCGGCCGCCCGCGCCGCTCAACCGCGCCTGAGCCCGGCGACGCCGAGGATGGGGATGCAGCCGGCTCGCCTGCCCCCTGGCCGCCCGCGGTCGGAGCGCGCGGGGCGGGGCCGGGGAGGGGCCGGGGGCGGTGACCCGCTCGGCCCTCCCTCCGCGCCCCCGCGCCCCCGCCCGCGCCCGCGCCCCCGCGTCCCGGCCCGCGCCCGCGCCCCCGACCGCCCGCGCCCGCCCCGCCCCCTGACTTCCAGCAGCTTCCAGCCGCCCCCTCCCCACCTCGCGCGCCCTCGCGCCAGACAGCCCCACGGCCCAATCGCAGCGCGGCGCCCCGACGCCCGCAGCCAATCAGACGGCGCCGGCCGCGCCCCGCCCCGCCCCATCCCGGGCTCCGGCCCCGGGCGGAGGGGCCGTCTGGCTGCGTCCGGCGGACGGCTGGCTGGCGGCCCAGCCGGGTGGGGGTGCGCCGGTCACCGACTCCTCACCTCCTTCTTCTTCCCCTTCCCGGAGATCGGTGGCCAGCTCACCCCTCTCTGGGAGGAACGGTGGACAACAAAGGGGAGCGAGGTGGCCGCCAGACAAAGGGGCGACGTGTGGGGCGCCGTCGATCCAGCAGCACTGGGGGAAGTTGGAAACAAAGCCGGGTGCTGGGAGGAGGAGGAGGAGAGCAACAAACCAAGAAAGTGACCTAGATAAGAAATCCTTTTGTCTTCGGGATTGCTTGAAAGAGCCCACACTGGAGGCCGGTTCGGCTGTGTGTGCCTTTCGGCCTCGGTCAAGCCCACCTGGGCCTGGCAGGCCTGACACTCTGGTCCGCGGTTGCTCCCATCCTTGGGGAGGGAGGCAGTTGTCACCCGTACCTGTGGCAAGTGTCCTTAACCGCCCGGCACCTGCAACTAGGGGCCCGCTTTACTCAGAACGAACGCTGTTTCTCAGCACCTCCTCACCCTTGAATCGCCTGCTCCCCCGGAGTTTTCAGTTGCGCTGTTTCCACCTACTCGGTGTGTAGTGGTGTGTTAGCTGTCTGTCTAATCCGCTTGCCCAGGCTTCACAGAAATAAACAGTTGAGGTCCTCGAAAAATGGTTGAGGTCCTCGAAAATGCAAGTGTCGACTTGGTTTAGATTTCAAACGAGGAGGGATGCTGGAGGAGAGCGTCTAGCGAGCTCAGAATTCAAAGGTTTAATAAGAGTCTGAACTTTGGGGCAGAAATGAGAATTCAGCCTCAAGCTTTAAGGCTTTCAAGGCTGCTTTTAAAGGTCTGACAACTCATTATGGTGAGGGTGGTCCTGTTCCCGCCCTCAACCAAAGAAATTAGGTAAGAGAAGTAACTCGCCTAAGACAGCACAGCTTGTAAGCAGCAGAGATGGGGTTGGGAACCAAAGAGTGTGCCTTCAGAGTTTACCCCTTAAACTCTAGGCCCTCTTCTTCACTCTTGAACTCAGTCCAGAAATCCTCCTCAGCGGTGAGGTGACCCATTTACTTGATTACTGTTGTAGAGTCCTGATGCTTAGACAGCACAATTTTGAGCACAGGAGCTTAGGTAAATCAGTCCCCTGGACCTTAGTTGTCTGTCTGAAAAGGAGGCAGTTGAACTAATTGGTTCAATCCCTCCCTGCCTAACATTCTTTGGTTAAAGTAATCCCAACAACCAAACTGAATAAGAGAAGGAAGAATCAAAAAGCCAGGGTCTTCAGTCTCCGTGGGGGTAGCGATCCCGTGGGAGTTGTAAGCAATCAGAGATCAAACCCGATCAGTGGGCTGCTCCTTGAAACATAGTATCCCAGTATTCTGGAGCCCTCTATTAATGTAACCTCAGAAAACCTTTTTTTTCCTTTCCTCCACTTTGGGGATGTGTAGAGAAAGCATACAGGTGGTTAAGCGTACAAACTGAAGGAAAACTTAAAATGCCATTTTAAAAACTTAAAAAGTGGGTGTTGGGAACAGAGTGCTACCTAGAGTAGCATAAAGATACAATCTTGGGTCTAGAACAAATATTGCCTGCAAAAAGGAGTTTAATGAGACTGATTTGTTTGTTTGTTTCGTTTTTTGGCTGAACTGGCAGCATGCGGAAGTTTCCCAGCCAGGGACTGAACCCAAGCCACAGCAGTGACAACACTGGGTCTTTAACCCACCAAGCCACCAGGGGACTCCTGATTTTTTTAATAGTACTCTACAGAATACACTTCTCTATTCCGGGTGACTGCATGAAATTACTTTAGTATCTACAAATGGGGAGGATTTTAGCCATCTGGAAAATTTAGTTGTGCCAGAATTGTAAAGCTGTAGGTAAAATAGAGCATATTAATAATAACAGATTTTAGATACACACAGACCTAGGTTTTTGGCTGTTCCTGCCTTTTATTAGCTGCAAGACTGTGGTCAAGTTACTTAACCTTTCTAAACCTCAGTTTCCTCATGTGTAAAAATGAACATAATGATAGCACCAACTCTATGAGTTATGAGGTTATAGAAGTTCACCTAAGAGCTCAGAATGGTGCTTGGTATGTGGTGACAAGACTTAAGAAATATTAATCACCATCCAAGAAATGTAATGCTATTCCGAAAATGGAGACTATTTTTCTTATAGTAAAAATACTGCATCTTCATGTTTTTAATGAAGAAACTGAGGCCCATATTTTAAGTTAATAACTCAGTGACAACAGCCTATGTTTGATACAGGGTTTCTGACCAGTATCAGCTAATTAGACCAGAAGCTCTTAAACTGTGATGAAGGGGGGGAAGCATTGAATTAATTATATATGTTGCCTCACTGTCCTACCTCAGATAACATCCATCCTATAGAAGTGATTCTCACGTTCTTGATGCTTGAAAACAAACATTAATTGAGAACTTGCTATAGTCACAAACCTTGGGGGTGGGGCACTCTATAAAGAGTAAATGATGCTTATAATCAAAAGAAGAAACAGTCATATGTATACACAGAACAAAGAGGGAAGTGTTGTGAGAAAAATACCAAATAAGAGCCTTTTTTAAAATGTTAAAGAGAACATATCTAGGAGAAAGAAACTTGGCTGGAAGTCAAAAGATCTGAATTTTAGTTTTGACTTTTCCCCCAAATAACTGTGAACTTGAGAGATCTGCTGAACTTTTCTGTCCCTTAAGTTGCTTGTTGTTAAGTATAAATAATGATAGCTGCTCATCTTGCCTCACAGAATGACTATGAGTATGAATTAATAATAGGGTAAATTATTTTTTTAAATGTCAGTAATGATAATATTAGAAATAATAATTAGCAGGAAAGAGATTTCACTATAGCAACCTCATTGTAACCAGACCAAATTATAGGAGCACCAAGCAGAGTGCACACACAGTAAAACAACTGTCTGTCCTTGTTCCCACCCCGGCGTCCCAGGTCTCCCTCCTCGATCAGCCGCAGTAAATAAAGACTGCTAAAGAGAAAATGCCCCTTTCTTAGTTTTAACTTTGCATAAACCACTCAGAAGAAATGAATAACCTGCCAAGCTGCTTTTGTTTCAGAAAAATGGTTATAGGTCATGAAGTTAGAGTTCTTGAGGCAGTTGTTTTGCCTATTCAATCCCTATATCTTGGGATAACGCTGACAATGAAAGGCATCGCAGCATATACATAGCACAGTCTCCTGGGAACTGGCTGGCATCTTTAACCCTAGCCTGAGATGGAGAAAACAAAATTCAGAAAGTCACCCTTTAACACACTTTGGTTAGGATATCACAAAGTAAACTGAACAAAAGGTAATAGACACAAGAAGTATACCCGTAGGACTTGCTTGGAGCTATTGAAGTCCTGGCTCTAAGACTGACCTAGAACAACAAACACCACTTACATTCAGCTTCATTGTCTATGCATTAGATAAAAAACTAAAGAATTTCAATTGTTCCTTCTTCCTCTAAAATTGTAGGATCCCCGAGGATTTCTAGAACTTTTTTTTCTGTCTCTCTAAGCTTATATTCAGTCTCGGTTGATTTGACTAAGAGACTCAAACAAAACTAACTTGTGTTCATCAATGTGAGAATTGCACTGCTTTCCAGTTGCTCACTGGTTTCAGAACTACCTCTTATTTATTACATCTCTAATCAACTTTCTTCTCCAAATGTCTGTTATTCTCAGTGACCTGTGATGCCTTGTGTGTTGTGTCTGTGCCTCTTGGGGAAATAAGTGCATTTTCCTCACAGATGTATTTGGCCTTTCCATCTTTATAGGAATGAGTCAATTCTCAATTAAAAGAACCCCCCCCTTCGAACTTACTGACCATAAGTACACCATCTGAAGCCCTCTGATCCTTAGGTATAGAAAACCCAAGTATAAACTCTCACACTTCTTTATGTTTTCATAATGGCATTTGTGTCCAAATTATGAAATATCTTAAATGTAAGCCAAAATATTCACTGTTTTCACCGTAATCACCAACACTGCAGTAGCACCAGTGCATCTACTTCGGGGTACCACACGGTGTAAGAAGGCCTCATGTTCTCAGTTTTGCCTAATAATTCAGGTTATTCCAGCTTATCCATAACTATAAGAAGAGTTCTCCTCCTTAAATATGGTGACATCTTGCTGCTCTTCTAAATAGTCTAGTCTGGATGCTGGGGAGAAGTTATACCCCTACCTCTTCCATTGCCAGCGTGGAGCAAAAAGAAAGCCTTAGGGGAGCCTCCAACCCCCCAAGAATTCCGTGTAGTCCCTCAGAAGCCTGTCACTTTCAGCACTGAATAATTAGGAAAGAGAATCATCTCCACACGTAAAGTCTGGCGTTACCACATCTAACCTAGTTCTCCTGCCAAAGGACTCGCGATCCTGGACAGGTGACTCTTCTGGTTAAACATGAGGTACCTGCTAAGGAATGTCTTTATAATCAGATAATGGCCTGGTTTCGATTTCATCAAATTACCTTTTATTGTCCATTTGAAAGCCAAATAGTTATTATCTCTCGCTTTCGCACTCACTCTCTCTCTCTTTTTTTTTTTTTTTTTTTTTGGCTTTTAGGGCTGTACCCGCCGCTTATGGAAGTTCCCAGGCTGGGGGTCAAATGGGAGCTGCAGCTGCCAGCCACAGCCACAGCCACAGCCACAGCAGATACTTAACCCACTGAGCGAGGCCAGGGACCAAATCCACATCCTCATGGATATTATTTAGTCAGGCTCATTTCCGCTGGGCCACAACGGGAACTCCAACGGTTATTCTCTCTTACATGGGCTTTTGTATGTAAATTCTGACCTAGGCTCAAAATCTGTATATCACAAGACAGTTCTTATGAAAATCATAACACATCAAAATTAAGGGCAAAACTATAGTGAAAGAGATATACATGTTCCCACGTTAGCTTAAACCAATATTACTAAAGTTATAAATAATGTGTTACTACTTCCAAAATGAGGGTACAGATCAGGTAGAAAAAAACACCAACAGAAACCCCTTTCTTAAAGTCTTCATTTGAAATATGATCCCTAACTTCATTGAAGCACTGGAAACGTAGGATTACAGAAAGTATCGGGTAAAGAAGTTGGGGCGTGGAACAAGACTGCCTGAGTCTTAAGACCACTTATTACTTAACTGATTTGGGAGCAAGGTATTTAACCTCATTGGCCCTCAATCTTTTCATCTATAAAATGGGAATAATAATTATTTGTGCCATTCAAATAACTCAATGCACATGAAGCACCTAATGCTTGTAGCAATGTAAGCTCTCAGCAAATATTAGCCATTATCACCTCCATCAGCAGGATCTTCCTCCTCACCTGTATTATGATAGGAATATGCGGGCTCAGCCACTTTTACCACAGGTACAAAGCAGAAGTGTAGATTAGCAGCAAAGGAGGTTTAGCTTCTCCCTCCAAACTAAGAAGGAAAAACAAACAAACAAACAGAAACACCAAGGGCTAAAATTTGGAGTCTAAAGAGGGCATTAACTTAAATGATTTATGAGAGGGCCTGGCCTGTCTCACCTGAAAGCATTAACAGACATTTATGTTGACAAAAATAATTGAGAACTAGGTTTAAACTTTTTGCTCCTCTTAGATTCTGGAATATATTATGGTAAGTTATATTATTTTGTTTTTTCAACTGTCAGTATCTATTCTAGGACTTTACAACCTACACAGTAGGAAAAGGATGGGGAAAAAAAGACAAAACAGTAATTTACATAAGAATTTCATGGATAAGAACTAAGCAAATGAATGTATAATTTATAAGGTGGCATATTGCTTTGTGACACGTTTAAATATGATTACTCTGATGATTTTGAAAATTCCAGGTAGCATTAGACTTTATCCTTCCATACAGTATTTATTTAAATACCATCTCTGAATCCACAAATATTTATCTTTTTCTGGTTAGTGTCCAGCTGATAACCAATGAAATGATCTTACATTATTCTAGGACAGGAGCCAGGAGCTTCATCTTACTGCATAAAGCTACTCCATTCCTCTTTGTGTAAAATATATTCAGATACCGGTCCCTAGATACTCAGCTGAGAGAGCACTTAAAACCCATCCCTTTGGAGTTAAGTGTCACTGAGAAATAAATTTGAAGAAAAATAAAATTAGCTCGAGTACAACTGACACCACCCAACAGGTCAGTGTGTCTCAGTGGCTTCCACTGGACCACCTTAATCACAGTAGACCGGGACACTTGTTTATAGCCCAGATTCCCACACAATCCCAAACACAGAAAGAGTAGAATTTTCTTAAAAACTCTGTAAATTTTAGGTCAAGGCACTAGAATCTGCACTACCAATGTGCAATTCTTAAGCACATACTGACATTTACAAACCATTTCTTGGAGCTCCCATTGTGACTCAGTGGGTTACAAACACAACACAGTGTCCGTGAGGATGTGGTTTGATCCCTGGCCTCGATCAATGGGTTAAGTATCTAGTATTGCCACATGCTGTAGCATAGGTCACAGATACAGCTCCAACTTGACTCCTAGTCTGGAAAATTCCATATGCCACAGGTGCAGCCATAGAAAGAAAAAAATAAAAACAAAATAACATTGCTCTAGGCACTTATTTTCTTAAGAACTTCATTTTAATTGAGCAAATTCAGAAATAATTCACAGGTGCTGACTCTTATACCAGGACAAGTAATTTAACTAGGTTTTATTAAGAGTCTTTCCAGTTTACAAATAATAAATCCATAACCTTTTTCCTATATCAAAATGTTAACTAAATTCATCACTACTAAATTAGTACTAATAACTATGACATTACTAGACTTTGTTATTCAAATGAAATCAAAATGAAATACTCAAATTCTAGTTGATTGTATATGCACCATAAAGACAAAGATAGAAATATTCCTCTGTGTTTCTAATAATTGTGTTTTCTTACAAACATGAAAAATCTGCCAACTATGAGACCTTGCATTTGAGAGCCAGCATTGGCCAATACACCATTCAAATGATAGAATATTTGGACCAGGAAGAGAATTTGGAAATAAGCGATTTCATTTACAAGTGTCTAGTTTTTAAGAGGCTCATCTAGATCAAGACCTGTAAAAAATGTGCATTCGTAAAGTCTTTGCCAAGGAATGGTGTATCTAAGGTGTTCTACGGAAAAAAAAAAAAAAACATTTATAGACAAACATTAACAAAATTATCCACTGAGAAAATGGAGAAAAAAAGCAATTAAGAGGTCTTGGGACAGTACAGTCTCTTTTTCTGTTGCTTTTATTTTTTGAATTTCATTTCATTTTCATTTTTCTTAAAGTAATACACATATAAGTTAAAAAGTAAAATAGCACTGGAATTCCCATTGTGGCTCAGTGGGTTAAGGACGCAACGTTGTCTCCATGAGGATGTGGGTCCAATCCCTGGCCTCATTCAGTGGATTAAGGATGCAGCATTGCCACGAGCTGCAGTGCAGATCACAGATGCAGCTCAGATCCTGGGTTGCTATGGCTGTGGTGTGGGCCTCAGCTGCGGCTCTGATTTGACCTCTAGGCTAGGAACTTCCGTATGCCTCAGGTACAGCCATAAAAAGGGGGGGGGGGGAAGGTCAAATAGCACTGTATTTAACAAAAAAAGAAAGTCCCCTGTCCCACCTCTCTCCACACCTGTTTTGCTTCCCATAATCGACATTTTCAACTTTTTTTTTTATCTTTTTTTTTTTTCTTTTCTTTTCTAGGGTTGCACCCGCGGCATATGGAGGTTCCCAGGCTAGGGGTCTAACAGGAGCTGTAGCTGCCGGCCTTCGCCACAGCCACAGCAACGTGTGATCCGAGCCGCGTCTGCGACCTACACCACAGCTCACGGCAACTCCGGATCCTTAACCCACTGAGCAAGGCCAGGGATGGAACCTGCAACCTCATGGTTCTTAGTCGGATTCGTTAACCACTGAGCCACGAAGGGAACTCCACATTTTCAACTCTTTTAACTGTTTCTTTTGATGTTGTCCTCTACATTTTCTTTATTTTTTTTTTTTTGCCTTTTGTCATTTTATGGCCGCACCCGCGGCATGTGGAGGTTCCCAGGCTAGGGGTCTAATCGGAGCTGTAGCCACTGGCCTGCACCGCAGCCACAGCAACGCAGGATCCGAGCCGCGTCTGCAACCTACACTACAGCTCAGGGCAACGCCGGATCGTTAACCCACTGAGCAAGGGCAGGGATCGAACCCGCAACCTCATGGTTCCTAGTCGGATTCGTTAACCACTGCGCCACGACGGGAACTCCTACATTTTCTTTAAAAAACACATTTATACTGCTCTTTCAAGATTTTCTCATTTGAAATATTATATATTGACAACCTTCCTATGGATGAGAATACAGCTCTTTTCCCATCCTCCCTACAGTCCTACTCTCCCAATATAATTGTATCACTATTTAGGGTTAAATAAATATTCAGTTTCCATTATTACAACCTGAAAAATATTGTTCAAAGATAAGCCACACAGTATACGATGATTATGTTGATTATATTTCTATTTCTCTACTACTTTGTATTTTTCCTGGCGTTAACATTTGCCTTTTCATTTCCTTCATTCAGTTTTCTAGATAACTATCACCAGTTCATTTCTAAATCCTACCATACAGCTCTAAAACTCCTATTGCTGTGGTCACATGCATTGTCTAATCAGTTCTATGCTTTTCCAGGTGTTCTAGAACCCTACCATCTCCTGCTCCATTCTGGACTGGCTGCTCTCTAAACTCTAAAGCAAGCCCTCAGCCCAGGATGTTTTTTCTTTTTGGGGGTCATGGAAGGATTTCTTTCACTTCTCTCCTGCCTTGGAACACATGGGTGTCACACAGCCAGGAACAACACTCAATCACGTCATTGGACTGTTCCAACAGTAACACCCCCCAGTCACTGCCACCTGCTGTATGGTACTTAAAGATTTTAGGGCCCAGATGGTACATGCATTCTCAATTGGGGCAATACTGACTTAACAGGGACAAACATTGTTTTGGAGGAATGGAGAGGCCAAACTTACTCTTTAAAAAAAGTACCTGGTAAATAAACAGATACATATTATATCTGTGGTACTTAAATTTCATGAGTGACTAACTGGGGGGGGTGTCTAAAAAAATCTCAGGAGAGCAATAGTAAAGGAAAAAAGGTTGAGAAACAGAGATAGTATGGCCTTTGCCACAGATGTTCCGGAATATCAGATACCCCATGTAGCTGCCACCTCACACATCTCCATCTTCCAAATCTCTGCTAGGTGAGTTTGCTTGATGGGCCCTTGGTAACCTGCAGAACCGCTACTGCAAGAGAGCCTGGGAAATACAGTCTTCAGCTTTCTAGTACCTAAAGCAGAGGAAGCTGTTAGAAAGAGAGGGGAGTGGGTGCTGAGTGCACCGATCTGTATTACCTGCCAAAGCTGGGTCTAGAATTTTAGATTGAGACCATTTTGCACTTAGAATTTTGAAGCCGTTTTTCCATCTCTAATAAGTTCCAATGACACTGTTAAGAAATGCCACTTTAGGAGTTCCCATTGTGGCTCAGCAGTAACAAACCCAACTAGTATCCATAAGGATGCAGGCTCAATCCCTGGCCTTGCTCAATGGATTAAGGATCTGGTATTGCTGTGAGCTGCGGTATAGGTCACAGACACAGCTCAAATCTGGCGTTGCTGTGGCTGTAGCACAGGCCGGTGGCTACAGCTCCAATTCGTCCCCTAGCCTGGCAACTTCCGTATGCTGCTGGTGTGGCCTAAAATTAAAAACAAAACAAAACAAAAAGCCAGAAATGCCACTTTAATTCCTGGCTCTTTGTGTATGACCGATTTTTTTCTTCCCTTCCATCTCTGGCAGCTTTTTCATAGTCTCTTCCTTTTGATATTCTGAAACTTTAGTAATGTGTCTTGGAGTGGGCCTTTTCTATTCATTGTGTCGGATATTTTGTGGGCCCTTTCATTTGAGAAACACGTGAGCTGTAATTCGGGGAAATTTTATTGTTTCTTTGATATTTTCTCCCCTTCATTATCTCTGTTCGCTCTTTGTGGAATTCTTATTTGTAAGATACTGGACTTCCTAGATTGATCTTCTAATTTTGTTTTTTTTTTCTACTTCTTTGACTTTTCTTGCATGACTTTCATCAACTTTATCTTCCAGCTTTCTCCTAATTTACTGATTTTTTCCTTCCAATATTTTCCATTAAATCAGTCACAAAATTATATACATTTCCCTCATTGAAAATTCTTGTAATGAATAAAAGAAGCAAAATGAGATATGTTATATACATTAAAAAAGTTCCCTGATAGAAAAGGGAATTTGTACAAGCATTCAGAACACACCCAAATATATATGCAAAGGTGCACCCATAAACTAGCTGACTGTGTATTATTGTTTACATAATTACTAAGCCAACCACCTATGAAATATAAGTGAGAACGTTAAGAAATATGAGACCTACCTCATGTTTCTGATTTTCACAATACTGGTAATGACATAGCATCTTTATTGACTCCAAACATTAAATGTTTCCAAAGTAAAAAGCAGATTTAATTCTTACAGCCTGCTGAGCAGGTTATGTTGAAGTCTTGGATTTCACTATACTCACAAGGAGAGTCTGACTCAACTATAGTAGATAGCATGAGTAATAAAGAACACCAAATAACTATCACTTAGAGTAATACCTATGCATATTAATGTATCGTTTTGAACCATGTTCTAACTGAATTGAATGCTCATTAAATTAACCAAGTTTACATATAAGATATAACATCATATCAAAGAATATGAACCATCCACTGATAGTTTCCAAACACCTAACCCCAAATTTATATTTTATACTTATAAATAATTAGTTTATTTAGAAAAGAAAAATGAGGGCGTTCCTGTGGTGGCTCAGCGGGTTACAAACCTGACTAGGATCCCTGAAGACGCAGGTTCAATCCCTGGCCTCACTCACTGGGTTAAGGACCCAGTGTTGCCGTGAGCTATAGTGTAGGTTGCAGATGCGGCTCCGATCCCACGTGGCTTTGGGCAAGGCCAGCAGCTGAAGCTCCAATTTGACCCCTAGACTGGGAACTTCCATATGCCACAGGTACAGCCCTAAAAAGCAAAAGGAAAGAAACAAACAAACAGAGGGTAAGAAAGGAAGAGAGAAAGACAAAGAAAAAAAAAACGAACACACATGCATCTTATCTAAAATATTTCATATCATACATGAACAATGCTTAAGATTTAAGTTGTGAACCAAGTTTACTTTTCCTAAGTTATATTTATGTCATCAAGCCTTTCTTAAAGATAATAAAGTTGGAGTTCCCGTCGTGGCTCAGTGGTTAACGAATCCGACTAGGAACCATGAGGTGGCGGGTTCGATCCCTGGCCTTGCTCAGTGGGTTAAGGATCCGGCGTTGCCATGAGCTGTGGTGTAGGTTGCAGACGCGGCTCAGATCCCGAGTTGCTGTGGCTGTGGCGAAGGCCGGCGGCTACAGCTCCTGTTAGACCCCTAGCCTGGGAACCTCCATATGCTGCAGGTGCAGCTCTACATAAAGGCAAAAAGACAAAAAAATAAGATTTGGAGTCCAAAGATTTTGTCAGGCCAACAATTCAGTGAAAAAAATTGGACCTTCACCTTAAAATGTATGCTCTGTCATAAAATGCTCCCGGATGTTCAAGTTGAAGTACATCTTGGATTCTTATAGAGAATAAACATGTTACTGAAAAGGAGAATGGTGGGTTATAAACTCACCAACATACTGAAAACCCACTAGTTTCAGAAAACCAATACTGCTTCTGAAGATGTGGGCAGTAGGTTATAACACGGATATAAATTTCAGACAACATTACTTTTCCTCCTTAATGGTAGTGCTGCAAAAGGTCACCTTGGGTAGTGGTCTCATTTGATGGCCTGGGTAATCTATTTGGTTCTCAATAAACATTTATTCCCCAAGATATCACATTCACAAAGTCAGAAATTATATTTTATTTAGAGAAGTAACCACGGCAGTCAAATGACCCATCACTCTGCTGCTACCAGGTAGAAATTCTCAACAGTATCTTCACCTGTGGCTATTTCGGTGTCTGCAAGCGCTTATGGCACAAGAGAAAAATTCTCACCAACTTTAAAGAAGCAACAATAAAACAAAGTCAATCATAGGAAGTTTTCTGTTAACGCCATATAAGTTAAATTAAATAATACAAAGCAGAAAGGCAGTGATGAGTAGAGTAAAACTAGGGCTCAAAGGTGACACAGAATTACACAAAAGAATATTCCTCCTGAGGTCATAACTATTCTGACTATACGCGTTTCCATTTGGATAATTAAATAAATCTGATTCAACCTGAATGGATAAGCAAAATTAGCATTAGTTATCTGAGTATTAGAAATTTCAGAAACTCTGCTCTGGCCTTTAAAACTTCCATAGTTGACAAGGTTTTTTTTACTTTTTTTTGTCTTTTGTCTTTTTAGGTCCGCGCCAGAGGCATATGGAGTTTCCCAGGCTAGGGGTCAAATCAGAGCTCTAACTGCCGGCCTACACCACAGCCACAGCAACACCAGATCTGAGCGGCATCTGCAACCTACACCACGGCTCATGGCAATGCCAGATCCTTAACCCACTGAGCGAGGCCAGGGATTGAACCCAAGTCCTCATGGATCCCAGTCGAGTTCGTTAACAACTGAGCCACTACGGGAACTCCCATAGATTACAAGATTAAGATGAAACCAATTTACCTATATAATTGAACAGCTCATTGAGTTTTTAAGACCATTAAAAAACATATGAAGGAAGTTCCCACTGTGGCTCAGCAGTAAAGAGTTGAGGATGAGGTTACAGGTCTGACCCCTCGCCCCGTTCGGTGGGTTAAGACTCTGGCGTTGCCATGAGCTGTGGTGTAGGTTGCAGACTCAGCTCAGATCCCATTTTGCTGTGGCTGTGGTGTAGGTCGGCAGCTGTAGCTCTTATTCAAACCATAGCTTGGAAACTTCCATGTGCCACAGGTGCAGCCCTAAAAAGCAAAAAAAGAAAAAACATCATATGAAGTGTATGAAATTAACATATCCTTAAGTATTAATTATTATGCATTTATTCAGTTTCTTAAAATATTTGTTTACTGAAGAGATAATAAAAATACAGCTAATATTGTTTCTGTGAACTGCAAACCTCCTTGACTGTATGTCTAACTCAGGATCCTAATACCTTTACCTTAATTCTCACACATATTATAGGAGCTTTGACAACTAAAAGACTGATGCTCAATTCAATAACTTTTTATTAGGTAAAATTTTGTTTGTAGATATAAATAAAACTTAGTATATTTTGTTACTATATCAGTGGGTCATTTTTTCAAAAATGGTTGACACCTTTTAAAACTCTAATATGATGGTAAATTAGATAGACATGAAATAGGAAAAGATTAAATTAAAAGAGACTAGATATTTCCATCAATAAATAGAGGTACTCCTTTAACATCCATTATTTTAATCGTTCAATAACAAAATACGTATTTAAATGAGACTTCCATAGTTTCAATCTGAAAACCGAGCAATTTTTAGCCCTGAGAGGGAGGGAGAAAGACTGAAACTCTTCTTTTGGGCTTTTGCTCAAAATCCTCAGCATCAATAGTAAAGTCAGAAATGAAGAATTATTAAGTGAACATCAAACTGCCCAGGACCTCAGGCATGTTCAGTCTGATTCATTAGCCACAGGGAAGCTCAGTGGAATGTGGATAGATTGCTATGAAACCAACTTAACTGCTGAAAAAGACAACTCAAGTGGGTGGAATTAGAGGAATCAGCTTTCTCAGTGCTTCAGTCCACAATGGTCATGGTGTTCGTGGTAGAGAAACAATATTGCCAAACAAAATACATAGAAGGATCTATGTGTGGTTCAACAGATTTTCTCAAAACATCACTTTTAAGATCTTTGCACTGCCAAAATTAATTGTTTTTAATAGCTGCAGCCTGATATGCTAGTAAGAATTTTTCAATATATAGAAACTCATATTCAAATTTCTAATTTTTTTACACAGTATTTCTAGAATGTAAAATTGCTTCAATCACACAGGGAACTCTATCCAATCACTTGTGATGGAATATGATGGAGGATAATGTGAGAAAAAGAATGTATGTATTGGTATAACTGGGTACAGCAAACATTGATAGGATATTCTAAGTCAACAACAATAAAATTAAAAAAAGAAAAAAATTGCTTCAATGTAGCCAAATATTTAACCATTGTTTAGAGCAAGGCATTCCCCTATAGTCCACCCAGTTAACAAGCAGAGACCTGAGGCACAGAGACATGTACTGATTTGCTCAAGTTCACAGAGCAGTCGAGTGGCCGAGCAGAGACTTCAAGCCAAATCATCCCTTCGAGAGCTCTTTCCAAACTATGCAGAGCCTCCTCTGTGCCTACGTCCTATAGCGGGAGACACGAGAGAACCGAGGATTTAACATGCAGTAGAGAAGATGATATACAGCCTTCCACACCCAGAACAACCTGAAACTAACCACATAACAATACAAGGCTGTACGTAATTAAAAAACAACAACAACAACAACAAAAAAAAAAACAGGAAAATGCTATAGGCATTCAGAGAAGCAAGATAATGTAGCTTTGAGGACTAAAAAGTAGATTCATGCACTGTATCTTAGCAGAACTTTTTCTAACTTGTTATCTGGAAATAATATTAGCCTTAAAATAATTACAAAAATTAAAAGCAGTTCAAGAAACCCTAGTACACCCTTCATCCAGATTCAGATGCACTTACTTGTTTACATTTACTCCATTTGCTTCATAATTTGCACTGCTTATTTATTCATTCACTCATTCGTTTATTTTTCACTCATTTTTTTTTTTCTGAATCACTTCAGGTAAGTTACATACACTATGGCTTTTGAATCCTAAATACTTCACTGTGTTTTTTGGTTTTTTGCTTACTTGCTTTTCAGGGCCCCACCTACAGCATATAGAGATTCCCGGGCTAGGAGTCGAATTGGAGCTACAGCTGCTGGCCTACACCACAGCCACAGCAACATGGGATCCGAGCCACGTCTGTGAACTGCACCACAGTTCATGGCAACTCCAGATCCTTAACCCACTGAGAGAGGTCGGGGATCAAACCCGCATCCTCATGGACACTAGTCAAGTTTGTAATGTGCTGAGACACAATGGGAAGTCCAATTTCCTATTATTAAATTATTATTGTTTTTCATTATTTGGGGGGAAATTGTCCCAGACTGGGCCATCAGGAGACTTCAAGGGCACCTGTGTCTTTAGGCTACGCCCCTATAGTTTTTTTTTTTTTTTGAGTACTTCCTTACTTTCTAGCATACGGCATAATTTCTGGAACAATGTGTTCCAGGCCCATTTTAAACATAGCCCTGGTGGAGGAAACAACCTGGAAATAGCCAGTCTCTTGTACTTGAACCTCTGGGTAGCTTCTGCAGATGGGTAGAATTTTGACAGGCAGGGAAACTAGCATTTCAGGTTCAAACAAAGACAATACTGAACAGAGAAAGGATTTTGCCTTCCTTCTTTGTATCAGTTTCTCCGCAGCTTAAGTGAGATTGAGAATTTGGAAAAGTTACAAGAATGATTCTTTTAAAGTAATAATTTGTAAAGAAAGCTTAGAAAATCAAAGGACGGGGGCAGAAGGTGGGAGCTACTAATGGGGATTTGATTCTTCTTTTTTTATTATTTATTTATTTATTTATTTGGCCATACTCACAGCATGTGAAAGCTCCTGGGCCAGGGATCAAACCCATTCCAGTGCTGTGACACAATATCCTTAACCTGCTGTGCCACAAGAGAACTCCTTTTTCAGTCTTTTTAACATCGTTTCCCATTTTCAGTAACAGCAGGACAATAAGACTGGCAGCAACAGAGATTTCCATTTCAACATAAATAAATAAAAGCTTGATTAAATAATAAAATAGAAATATTGATTAAAGTGGCAAAAGAGAAAAACTTTGTTTTCCAGAAAATTCATTTATTTGATACCAGTCAAATACTGTGCTATGGGCCACGGACAGGAATACAAAAAGATCCAGCAGAAAGAAAGAAGGGAAGGCAGGAAGGGAGGGAGTGGGGGAAGGAAGGAAGGAAGGAGAGACGTTTTAAAAGGAGCTCCCTGGTGTGAGAATTAACTTACATCTTTCCTATCAAAGGAAGTCTTGGTTACTGGGTTTTGTTCCTACTTCATCTGAGCCACCCTCCTCCACACCTCCCTTCCTCCTCTCTTGTCCCAGTAGCAATTTGTTTCAAATTAGCCACCCAAGAAGCATGTGTACCCTGACCTGACCAAGGGGAAGGGGCGGGTACACCACTTGCATTAGGGCTAAACAGGGAGGGTCTTTTCTTCTGCAGAAGTGTAAAGAGCCTTGTGGAGATCTCTCCGTGTTCATGTGTTTCACTTTCTGACACGGACGATGCAAGCCAGAGTCATTTTCTCCAACACTGGTAGCTCAGTGGGTTAAGGATCCAGTGTAGTTACTACCGCAGTGCAGATCTGATGCCTGGCCCAGGAACTTGTGCATGCTGCTGCTTCGGTATGGAGAAAAGAAAAGATAGCCTCTGTCCTTCAGGAACTCCCAGAGGGAGAGACAGACCCCCTAATGGGTTATGACAATAAGCAGCACAGAATAGAAATGTGACAGAGACGCCACCTGTCCAGCAGTGTTGGGATGCTATTCAGCAAAGACGCAGGAAGATAACTTTTAAATAGAAATACAGAATCAAACATCCTTTAAATCCCCTAAAATTTTTTTGCAACATAGTATACGTGTAGTCTATTATACACGTTCTCTTTATCTTGGTTTTATTTTATTTTTAGTCTTATTTTGGAGATTTTTCAAACATACACAAAAGTAGAGAGACTACTATAATGAATATCAGCTTCAATAATTATCAACATGGATCTCATCTTTCATTTATGAATCTACTTCCCTGTCCCCACGTAGATTTTTTTAAAGCAAATCCCAGACATATTTAATTCATAAATACTATTTGTAGCTCTAAAAAATGCACACCTAAAAATATTAAGAATAGAAACTTAGAGAGTTTCTGTTGTGGCTCAGCAGGTTAAGAACCCAACATAGTCTCCGTGAAGATGTGGGTTCAATCTCCGGCCTCGGTGGGTTAAGGATCCAGCATTGCCGAAAGCTGTGGTGTAGGTTATAAGTCCAGCTCAGATCTGGCGTGGCCATGGCTGTGGTATAGGCCTGCAGCTACAGCTCCAATTTGACCCCTAAACTGGGAACTTCCATATGGCACAGGTGCAGCTGTAAAAGAAAAAAA
This sequence comes from Catagonus wagneri, assembly GCA_004024745.2. NCBI lineage: Eukaryota > Metazoa > Chordata > Mammalia > Artiodactyla > Tayassuidae > Catagonus > Catagonus wagneri. The sequence continues at coordinate 4,516,100 of PVHT021183517.1, forward strand.
AAAAGAACCTTAATATCATATGGTATCTGCCAGTGATCAAATTTCCTTGATTGTCCTATAAAAGTTTTGAGCCGTTTTGTCTGTTTAAATCAAGAGCCAGTCAAGGTCCGTTTGTTACATTTGATTACTATCTCTTAGGTTTCTTATTTTTTATTTATTTTTAATTTTTTTGACTTTTTGCCTTTTCTAGGGCCGCACCCACGGCATATGGAAATTCCCAGGCTAGGGGTCTAACAGGAGCTGTACCTGCCAGCCTTCGCCACAGCCACAGCAACGCAGAATCCAAGCTGCGTCTGCAACCTACACCACAGCTCACGGCCATGCCGGATCCTTAACCCACTGAGCAAGGCCAGGGATCAAACCCGCAACCTCATGGTCCCTAGTCGATTCATTAACCACTGAGCCACAACGGGAACTTCATCTTAGGTCTCTTTTAAAGGATAAAAATACTCCTCTCTTTTCTGATTTCTTTCTTGGCTATTATTCTTTTGTCGCTGTTGAAGAAACTGGACCATCTACTAGAATTCTCCCATCTGGATTTGGCCAATTGCGTCCCCGTGGTGGCTTAACATATTCCTCTGCCCTCAGGATTTCCCTTCAACTGGCGCTTCCATCTAGAGTCTAAATCAGATTTGGGTTCGAGTAGGGGGAGCGGGCAAGAATCTTTCACAGGTGGTAACACTTAATTTCAGTCATATTGCACCAGGAGACATGAAGTTTGTTTCTTTTTTGGTGCCGTTAAAATAGGTTCAGGTGTTAACGGTCTCATCTTCCCTTAACAACACTCCCCATCGGCCTCCAAATTAATGGTTTTAACGGCTGTGGTTTACTTTCAGTCCTTTGCCTTGGTGATTTGGTGCATCATCTTTCATATTCCTTAATTAAAGTTAATTTTGCTTTTAGCGAAGTATGGTAGCAAGAGTAGAGAATCTTCATCTCGATTTACTCAGGTACCTGGCTGACCAACCTCCAGGAAGTCACTCTTGGGTCTCACTTTCCTCGTCTGTAAAACGAGGAAGTTGCTAGATGGTCTCTGAATTATTCCCCAACTTGGAAACTGAGTGGCTGCAAATCTCCCCAGGAGGCCCTAAGAGTGATGCCGGCTCCAGGAAGAACACTGGCCTTCACCCATACATGCACAAGTTCTGCTCCCTTCCCTGTCTCAACAGCTTTAAAGGGTAAGAGACTTGTAGTGACAATTTGTGTTGTTCCTGATGACCGGGGAGTCCAATGTTGATCCTCTAGCTGCTGAGGCCGCAATAATAATCCTGTGAATTCTGAGTCGCAAAGCCAGTATGACCACTCTTCAGGCAGCAGGTAAAACAATTCTTGGCAGTTAATCAAACTTTATGAGGGTTTGTTTTTTTTTTTGGCACTTCCTTTAACATTTAAGTCAGTTAGTTCTCCTAGAGATTTTAAAAGAAAACCCATCTTCAGGGTACTCAGTCAGGGAGTGACTGATTTCACTAACTCTGATTTTTGCATGACAGTAACCACAGTGTTATTATTATCTCTAGATGCCCAAACTTTTCACTAGTGACAGTTACCTCACTTCAAAACCTACAGCTATATGGTCTATATTTCTTGAAATGTAAACAGAATAAAGCATTTTACTTACCTTACATGCATATGACTTGCAATAGACATATCTTTACAGTATAGATCAGATAACTAACAGTGCCCTCAAATGAGTAACTTAACATGCACACAGAAAAGAGAATGTAAATCATTTTTCAATTAAATGAAAAAGTAAATGTTGAAAAATCCACAAGAAAGGTAGGTAGATTTTTCCTAAGGAGTGCCTATATTCTTAAAGGGAGCACAAAAATACTCATCTCTGTCCCTAAGATTTGTCTTTAATAAACCAAACGAACATCCTCCCCACACTTTATGAACCAGATTGTCCTTCACTATCAAGAAAAGTGTCCCAGTGGGAGCCAGCAACATAAGCCTATCTTTCATTTTGCAAATCTAAACTCCCTGAAAAGACTTTAATTTTAAAACTCTTGGGTTGAAAATTTTCTTTTTACCATCTAGAAGGCAGATTATATTTCACATTTAATTCTGATCATCATAAGCAAAATAAGAATGCTAGAGTAGAGGTATGAGGCTGGGGTGCAGGTGGTTGTGGGGGAACCTGGACTCATTTGTGGACTTTGTCGGATCTAACATTTTTCGGAGAATGCTTTGTGCTGTATTACATGTTATTCTTCCGAAATGTTTATAATTAACATATATTAAGAAGATAAACCAGGATGATATTGAAATTTACCTTCCACTTAATCTAGCAAAATATGCCATTAGCCAACATAGAAGTTTTTTCTACTGAAGTTTGCTAGAAGGAAGAAAACTTCCTGAAAACAACACTTTTGATGAAGGCTTTTGGTGCGAAAGGAATTTCAGCTGATACCGTGGAGAGATACTAAAGAAACAGAAGAATTTTTAAAACTGGGCTACAGAGCCCTTGTTTCCATTTCAAATGATAGGGGCTCCAAGGCTATTTCCTGAAATGAGAAATACTGGAAAGACACAGCCAAACGGTTATGATCCACAGCGATGCTGCGATGGGGAACAGACCGGCCAGCACTCAGAAGGAGCACCTTGGAAGAGGAGTTTGGCAACTGGCTCTTAAATACTGACTGGACTCTTGGTAGTGAACTCAGAGTTTCAGAATAGTAACTCTGAGGAGGTGTCCCAATTTTTTAGGGGACAAAGGAAGGAAACTGAATCTGTATATATATTAATATTTAAATTCCATTCTGTGTCAAGGAAAACCCAGAGCTGTAGAGTGGTTAAAACAGTAGCAACAGATTTTATTCAAGACTATTGCAATGGGGGGAAAGAAACCTCAGTCTAGAACCATCTCAATTCTGAATACCCTGTAGGCAAGTGGGAATTCACAGTGAAGGAGGAGGGCAGGGGTCAGTGGGTGGAAAATTACTCAAAGAGAACATCAGGATCGAGGGGGGATTCTGGCTAAACTGACCTGGCAGGATTCTCGCTAAACTGGATAAAACAGAAATGAACACAGACGTTGAAAAGTCGAGCCCATCAAACAGTTCAGGAGAGCAGGAGGATAGTTTGGTCAAGGAAAAAAACCTCTGTCACCTCTTCCAAAATGGATTCGGTGCAGAGTACCATGAAGAGTACAGCTGTAAGAAGGCTGTTACTGCGGCAACAAAAACCAAATGGCCAAGTGAGTGAGGGAAAATAAGGAAAACTTATAATAGAAATCTCAGGCTGAGAAAATCGCAAATAAGCACAAAACCAGCTCTGAGTTCCTCAGGGAGGGAAACCCATCATATTTTTATTGCCTTTCAAAATGAAACATTCCAGTTCATCACTAAACAAGCATTTTCTGGCTCTGGCGCCTGAGCCAAACTTCTCCGGTTGGCAGATATCACAGATAACATACTGGACCGTGTCCTCCCAGAGCCCCCATAAGTTCTACTTAGGGCTGTTTCTTATGGGGCCTTGGGATCAAAGCTGAGGCATAACAGGAAGTTTTCCTTTGTGAGGAAGGTGCCAAGCGGATACGAGCTGAGTCCATGCTTTCTAGAGATCTGACTTGACCGGGATAAAACGTGGACAGCCCTGGTGAGCAAGGCCCTTCCAAACACCGTGTGTCTCGGCTGGACTTTCCACGTGATCTTTACATGGACGATTCCTACTTGAGTCTCTGATGCATGTCCATCCAAATGACACGCCAACACCGTCAACGGAAGGACGACCCAGGTGCTCCAGTTTCCAGGCATGACGTGCCCTTGGTGAGCACTAAGGAGCCTGTGCGGTAACCTTACCAAACAGAGGCCAACCCCTCCACCCCGGAAAATGGGCCCCAGGACACAGGAGGGACTTCAGTTCTACGCATTTTTTATTTTTCAAATTTGGCTTTCCCCCCTGGAACATGGGAAAGCCAACTAACATCAGAGTTGATCAAAATTAAATATCCCTGGAGACTAGTTCCAATTTTTCCATCATTAAAGTGCATCCTTCCAAACTTTTCATTTTAGTCTTTGATATTAGCCTTTCCACTAAGCAGTTTCATCTACAGTACTTTAACAGTACTTTTCCTCCATAATATAGCATAATCTATTTTCTTGCTATTAAAAACTACACAGATAGCACATCAGAGAAATATTCAACCAGATGTATTTTTTTGTTTGTTTGTCTTTGGTCTTGGTTTTTTGTTTTGCTCTGTAGGGCCGCCCGTGGCCCATGGAGGTTCCCAGGCTAGGGGTCAAATCGGAGTTACAGCTGCTGGCCTACACCACAGCCACAGCAACATTGCATCTGATCCGAGTCTGCAACCTACACCACAGCTCATGGTAACTCCAGATCCTTAACCCAGTGAGTGAGGCCAGGGATCAAACTTGCAACCTCATCGTTCCTAGTCGGATTTGTTTCTGCTGCGCCACGACGGGAACTCCACCATGTATTTTAAGGAGATACTTGGTGATCAGCAATGCTTTCTTTATGCCTAATGGGAATCACTGGGGTTCCACCTTATTGACATGACTTCTACCCGATTTCTCTCCCCGATATAGAGAGAGGATCCAAAAGATTGCACTGGCCAAAATGCTAGCCATTAGCTACATGTGGCCATTTACATTTAAATTAATTAAAATTAAACAAAACTAAAGATTCAGCTCTATTAAAAATTCCGTTGCACTGGCCAGATTTTAAGGGCTCAGTAGCCACATGTGGTTCATTGCTGGAGTACCGGACAGAGCAGAGAGAGAGGGCATTTTCATCACTGCAGAAAATCCTATTGGACAGCACTACTCTAAGAAATAATACATCTGGGAGTTCCCGTCGTGGCGCAGTGGTTAACGAATCCGACTAGGAACCATGAGGTTGCGGGTTCGATCCCTGGCCTTGCTCAGTGGGTTAAGGATCCGGCGTTGCCGTGAGCTGTGGTGTAGGTTGCAGACGCGGCTCGGATCCCGCGTTGCTGTGGCTGCGGCGAAGGCCGGTGGCCACAGCTCCGATTAGACCCCTAG
>PVHT021183517.1:4522102-4532434 GCA_004024745.2 Catagonus wagneri
AAAAAAAAAAAAAAAAGAAATAATACATCTGGGTTATTAATACAAGAAATAACATCCATAAAATCATGGCTAAGAGGATTAGTGGAATTGGTGACTATTGCAATGTACCAGAGACCCAAAGAGAAAGAATTTCAGTCTAACAGAATAACAACAAAAAAAGAAATGATTAAAACAAGTTTAATTGGAATTGTATCATAAAAAAAACAGTAGTTTATTTGTGGCTAGAGGTGGGAGTAATGTGTATTAACTACAAAGGCTGTCATAAAGATCAAGGCCCAGGAGGATAACTGTCAGACCAAAATGAAGTGTGACGGGAAATGCCTGGAAGGGGATGTTTGGTGGTGGAGCTTTCTATTTATGGCACAAAAAGTAAGTGTTCTGTGCCCCAACCATTCCAGAAAGCGGGGGTTGAAAACGTCCAAAGGATGTCTTCATTTTGAGGACTCCCTGAGTCCTCTGCATCCTAGCAGTCTCTAGGCTGTGTGCAGTACTCCTCAGACTTATTTCGACGTGGGGTCTTTTTCTAAAGCGAGTCACGTTCTGGGGGATCCCCCTGGGGCGCGTCACAGCGGACGGGCTCCTGCTCTGTTCTCCCCGACGCCACACTGACCTGCCGCAGCCCTGTTCATCCCCGATGCCTTCGTCACCGAAAACACTTAGCACAGCCGCACGGCCCCTGTCAGGGAGGTCTCCCGAGTCTGAAAGGCCTCTACGTATGTTTCTTACTCTTCGTATGTGAATATTCCATGTTCTGACGAACAGATTTGCCCCGTACAAACGGTAGCACTGCCAACGGTGCGAAGCGTTAGGGAGTATTTCAAAAACCAAGTTTCGCACCGAGGAGGAAAAAATGGTGGAGAAAAAAGGTAAAAGATCAGCAAGCAATGGAGGCTGAGTGCAAGTCCTATGACAGGCTGGACAGCATCACAATGTCGCTGCAGCCTGGGAGCTTTGACCAAAGTCAAGAACACGCAGTGACTTCTAGGAGTTTGAAGAAAACCAAAGAGCAGTTGTCAGTGTCCAACGGCAGAGCCCTTCCTTCAGGGGCTCATGCAACACTGACCACAGTCCCGAAGGGCGCTGATGTGCTGACAGCTCCCAAGGCCGGGATGGGTCCCCTGGGCTGAACGAGGGTGGAGAGAACTCTCCTGATATAACTGCTCCCATTTACTAAATACTGTGTGCTGGGAGCAAGGTTAAGCACTTTTTAGGAACCATCTTTTTTTTTCACATGAACCGTTTTGTTGAATCCTCACAATTTTTTTTAATTGTAAAGTTCAGTTAATGATTGTAAATTAATTTAATTGATAATTCTAATTAACGACCAATGACTTTAAATGATTAAAATCAACTTTAAATGTTAATGGGAAATTTTTTTCAATTGCTAGACCCCATTTTAAATTTACTTACAAAGCTCTCTATAAGGGGAATTTTTACTTCACACTTTTTACAGATAAGAAAATTGAGGTTTAGCAGGAATAAGTCACTTGACTGTGGTCATGCCTCTGTAAATTGTAGAGCTAAGACTCAGAGTTCACCTTCAGAGTCTGACTCTTAGCACTTCATATAGTTCCACTTTTCGAGTTATACCCTCTAACTTCCTTCATACTATGGAGGTGCATTTTATTTTATTTTTATTTATTTATTTATTTATTTATTTATTTAGCTTTTAGAGCCACACCCGTGGCATATGGAAGTTCCCAGGCTAGGCGTCTAATTGGAGGGGCAACTGCCAGCCTACACCACAGCCACGGCAACGCAGGATGGGAGCGCATCTATGACCTACACACAGCTCACAACAACGCTGGATCCCCAACCCACGAACGAGGAGAGGGATGGAACCTGCGTCCTCATGGATCCTAGTTGGGATCGTTAACTGCTGCGCCACAACGGCAACCCCAGAGGTGCACTTTAATAAGCTGTTTAAACTGGGGCATGGTGGGCATGGTGAGAAAGAAGTTATGTCAGAGGAGAGGCCATTGGGAAAAGCAAAATCGTCAAGTCCTTGGTGTGTTTATCTGCCTTTGAAACTCCTGGGATGGTTGGTGTCAGCCGAACGGCTAGAAAACGCCTGGCGCCTACTTACTGCGTCCAGCTTTCCTCCAGTGTGTCTCCATGTGAATGTCTCTCTGACACCTGAACCTTCACATTTTGAAAATCAGGCCCTTCACCTTCCTCGTCAAATAGTGACAGGAAACTCCCAATCCTCTCCCACTTTTACACTCTTTAAGAAATATTTTTCTCTCTTTTTTTTTTTAGTGGGACGTGCATCAGCTTGATGTGGGAATCTCAGTTCCCAGACTAGGGATTGAACCGGGGCCCCAGCAGTGAAAGCACCAAATCCTAAACACAAGCCCACTGGGGAACTCCCACTAACTTAACTTTTTGAGAACACTTTCCAAATTCTCAAATCCATCTATCGTTTTCTTTTCAATTCTTACATTCTTGGTATCTCTCAAAAATGTTTTTCTTCTTTGCCATTTCCACTTTATCGGGTCTGAGTAGGGGTGCAACAGTCCAATCTTGAACATAAAATAAGAAAGCAAGCACAATCTATACACTGACAGCAGGGACTCATATTTCAGGACTATCTTCCAAAAGCTACTTATAGTCTTAATTACTCCCTAGAAGGACATCTCATTATCAGATACATCAAAGTCAAGATCATCAATTTAGCATTCAGATAAATAATGCCAAACAATTCTATTTAATAGATCAACTTGTTCACCTGATCTGGAGGTTATTTTGTGAATAACTTATCTAGATCTTATCAAATGCAATCTGACTCAAAGTTACATTTTTTTTTTACAGATGTGCTGCATTATATTAGAAGTTGGCATTTGAAAATCAATTTCTTTCCTGAAAATCTCTTAGTCTATCATGCTTTAGAGAGAGATAAAGTTCAACTACAATTTTGTGATACTTGGAATATCGGAAGAGATTTGTAATAGTAGTCATTTTTAAGGATGTGATAGAGGACGTGTTATTAAAGTACAGTTGTTTATTTCTCATATTTATTGGAATATTGTTTTAGATGTTTGAGATTCATCAGTAAATAAAACAAAGTCCTTGCTCTTATTTCAAGGAGAGAGTAATATTAAAAATTTGGAAAGGTACATTTAAAACAATAAAGCCAATCATGAAAAAAAATCCAGGTATTTTGTATCCAATGGTGTGCTTATAAGTTTAGTTTAAAAATTGGCTCTGGAAAAATTAAAGACCTGCCTTATACTGTCAGCTGATTTCTGTGGTGTAAATACTCCCACCATGGCTAGTTTCAGCTATCAACATGACATCCCTGAATGCCGAGTTAAGAAAACCTGTGCAAACACGGCTTTCAGCAGTGGTGTTCCTGAAAATTCAGCACACAATTGGACCTGAATCAACTCTGTTATAATTTAGATTTTTAGATCGCTCAATAGAGAAAGTTAAAGAAAATGAAAATTGGGAAAAAAAGTCTAAAATATAGAAAAGTTCTCCACATCAAATAATGTGTAAAACAGAAAAAAAACTCTTTATACTTTTAACATAAGCTATAAGCAATAACAAAAAATTCAAAGGCTCTACATATTTAGTTTAAACCTTCAAAACTGAGAAAAAAACTTTCAAATACTTTTTCATTCTGAAACTCTTCAGACTCATTCTTACCTAAATTATGCAGTTAACCACAAAATTTTAGAAATATGTTTTCATCAATGAAAAACAGTGACCATTTATAGAGTCCCTAATATGGGCCAAGTATTTTAATGCATTTTCTATACAATAATTCTGCAAAGTAGCTGTTCGCCTGTTAAAGATGAAGAAACCGAGGCTCAGAGAGATCAATCTAACATCTCCATTAGTAAATTGAATCCAGGATTCAAATGAATGTCCCTCTTCTTCAAAGTCTGTAGTTTTTTTCACGTTAAATGCCCTTGGTTCATGAACAGCATTCTGAAATGCTTGATGTATTCGTTAATTCCCTGGGCATTTAGGGCTTAGGACTCTCCTCTAAGGTAGGAGGTAATTTTAAAGCCGTGGAATCAGGGCCCCCATACAGGTTTATACCTTAGCTGCCCCAGGAGAACCATGCCAACCAAACATACTTTGCCGGGCCTGCAGGCAGGACCGCTGGCATTTATTCATCTCAGGATGGCTCCTAGGCTGCTGAATATTCTACTTGGTGGACACCCAAGTGTGCAGGGTCAACCCCAGGCCATAAAATGCAAGTACCTCCTCATAATTCTACACTGATGTAGCTCAGGGCTTCCTGTGCAACTGTGATACCTGAACCCTCAAAAGCGACTGATGTCAAGACAAAGACATTGAAGCTCAGTGGGTTTCCAGAAGTCATACAAATAGTTTGCAGCCCAGCCGTGGAGCCAGGGTGGTCTGACCCCATGTTGAAAGGAGCAACAGAACAGCATGAACAGCTCTCTAAAATATCAAGCTTTCATAGAATAACTAGTAAAATGGCACAATAACGGTATGTGTGTATTTTTGCACAATTAAAATTTTCTTTACAGACATTGTGCTTACAACCAATAGTAATCCTTAAGGGTTTATCACATTTTATAATTTTTGGAATACTTTTTCACATATTAGCTCATGATTAGGAAATTTATTAAGTAGCCAGAGATTAGCTGCCCCATGTCATAGACGAGGAAACTGAGGTTCAAAGAAGTTCAGATGTCTTGCCACACAGTAAATGACAAATTTGGAGCCAGAGCCAGTGTTTGCTTCCTAATCCCAATCCCAGGTTCTTTTTTTCTCTTCCTCTATTTTTTTTTTTTTGGCTGCCCCGCAGCATATGGAGTTCCCAGGCCGGGGATCAGATCCCAGCCACAGCTGTGACCTGCGCCGCACTTATGGCAACGCCGGATCCTTTAACCCACTGTGCCAGACCTGCGTCCTGGCACTGCAGAAACACTGCCGATCCCTCTGTGCCACAGCAGGAACTCCCGGGCCCTGTGCTCTCCTCTCATGGTATCTAAGACAGGCACCAGAGCAGCACGCTTTGATACACTCACATTAAAGAGAACCAGGGCGCAGAGACTTTGGCCAGGAGGATACATCCTGTCTGCAGCAGAGGTTCGAAACCCGAGGCTCACACACGCTACTTTTCTGACTGACATGGTGCTCCCTACACCTCTATTACTTACATGAACAGGACACTGTTTACAGATACCAAGAACATGCTGGCCTCTCCAGAACTGGCAAATCTCATTATGTGAGGCGATGCAACTGGAAAATCTAGTATCCCAAAAGCGTTTGTGATTCTGCCAAATTCAATCACGTGCACCGGTGGCGTTCCCCAGCCCTTGTGTGACGAGCTTGACTCTTTCCAGAAGGGCATCCTCCTGAGTAGAGGCAGCGGATTCTTTCTCTCAAGAGCCTCTGATGAAGTAATTACTCGGCACTTAACAAGCAAAGCCTCTCCTGCCAACCTGGAATCGCACCAGGAAAAGAGCTGGGCAAAACTGACCCTCAAAAGTTGAGAGCTTGACCCTCAAAGCAAGAATTCTGAGAGATTATGGTTAAAAGAGAAACGCTTGTTTTCATGAGGGTGGGGCAGAATTTCAGCATATCGTCTAGTAAGTTCTAGTGTTCCTGGTATATCTTCAGTTCTCTCTTGTGTCTGGAGAGATTAGATTTTTCTTTTCTTTACAGTCACACCCGTAGCATAAGAAAGTTCCCCAGGCTAGGGGTCGAATCAGAACTGCAGCTGCCAGCCTGCACCACAGCCACCGCCACACCGGATCCGAGTGGCGTATGTGACCCACACTGCAGCTCACGGCAATGCTGGATCCTTAACCCACTGAGCAAGGCCAGGGATGGAACCTGAATCCTCATGGACACTACATCGAGTTCTTAACCCTCTGAGCCACCACAGGAACTCCTGGAGAGAGAAGACCCTAACATTTACCTTTAGGACATCGTGGCATGCCTGAGGGTGGAATGGATGTCGGATAAGTCAGACCTTTCAGCTCTTATTTACCTACATGATGATAATTTGTTTCACTATCTGTGGGTATATCAGAAATATTTAGTGTTGTAAATTCCCATAAATTCCTTTGTATCTTTTGGATTATAAAGATTTTAAAGCAGAATTCATTAATCGTGATGCAGCTACTAAGGAAATATACAGTCGTCATAGATTATATGGAAATACATTAAGACATAAACAAGAAAAACATCACCCAAATGCATTTGATGTATTCTGAAGGGGTGCAATAAAAAGAGCTAGATAAACAGTCTTCCTGTTTCCATGCTTTTTTGGAGACACCATTTTCCCTGGGTCAGTTATGTTGTGGGAGAAATAATCTGCTCCCAAGTTCAAATTGTGCAGCATCTGCCAAATAGCATCTCAACGTGTTTCAGAACCCTGGCTACATAATAGGTAAAGTGTTTAATCCATGGCTCAAATTATTTCCATTTTATTTTATTTGGCTGAACTTGTGGTGTGTGGAAGTTCCCAGGTCAGGGATCGAACCTGCACCACAACACCAACCTGAACCACAGCAGTGACAACACTGGATCCTTAACCCCCTGTACCCAGGAGAACTCCGGCTCAAATTATTTTAAAAGTCGCCCCATACAAAATTTAGTTTTTAGACCATGTAATTTGTTTTTTTTAAGAGTGTAATATTGCTTTTGGACACTGTCCCCATAAAGGACCTCTAGAGACACCTTGAATAACTTAGGAAAAGGTATCATGGCTCCAGTCTGCTTATCTGGCACAAAGCTACACCAGTCACTTTTATGAGTCTGAAGCTACAAAACATTTCTTAGCACTGAAACTCTGTGAACAGCCAGGGAGCCCCAGATTTACCAGGTACATGAGATCATCTCAAGGAGGCACTCAGATATTAGCTATGAAAGGAATTTACAGGGCTAAGCAGTAGTTTAGATAATTGGATACACTGAATCCAGGGCTTACATTGATGATCTGTGAAGACACATTATGCTACTTCTTGGAACACTTTGAGAAAAACTGTTATGCCAAAAGCCAAATAATTTAAAAACCCATATAGAAAGCTGGCATTTGAGTTGATTCTGCATGCCAGAATGCAATAATACAGATCTGCTCATCTATAAGATCTTTGTTGAACTACACAGGCTTTTCCTCTTGCCAGCTGGCTTGTTTGCTAAGTTTGATTGATTACTTGGGACCAGGATTTCGAACTCTAGCATTTGGGACTTCCTGGCCTCACATACCACCTGATTTCTAAGAACGTCTTCACTCTGTTTCAGGTGTCATCAGAATTTTAGGAGTTTGTTAAAGACTGAAAAGACCCAGAAAGATCCGTCTCTTATTGCTACAATATGGAACTCTTTTCAAGAAAACTGAAAATCCAGTGGCATTTCACCTGCAGTAAAGAGTGATTTTCTTGTTCAAGAAAATTTTGTGAAATGTGCTAGACTGCTCTCCCAGAAGGATGAAACCCTGTATTATTCCTTACACTGGTTGTGTGACTGCCGTTTCCGATAATACAATCTTGGGAAGAAACACTAACGAAATTTAGTGCTTTTCATGTATTTTCTTCCACTGAGCCTAACTTCTCTTTTGCTGGTCTTCTTACTTTGGGAAACACTAGAAAATAATTCAGCAAGGAGCTTCTTCCTTAAGATGACAGAAAGGTGTTCCCACCTCCTTCTCCTCTTGAAAGTCATACAAAACACAAAAAATTCCCCAAGATGGAGTAGACAAAAAGGATGGGGATAAGTGGGAGTACCGATTCTCAAGTGCCCAGATCTTGGTTGTAAAATACTGTTTTCCACCAAAAAGAACTACAGCTTCTTGGGAAAATGGCTGATGATAAGGCTTGTAAGAAAAGTACAAGATGAGGAGTTCCCTATGTGGCTCAGTGGTTAACGAATCCAACTAAGAACAATGAGGTTGCGGGTTCAATCCCTGGCCTTGCTCAGTGGGTTAAGGATCCGGCGTTGCCGTGAGCTGTGGTGAAGGTTGCAGACGCGGCTCGGATCCCACGTTGCTGTGGCTGTGGGGAAGGCCGGCAGCTACAGCTCCTGTTAGACCCCTAGCCTGGGAATCTCCATGTGCTGCGGGTGCGGCTCTACATAAAGGCAAAAAGACAAAAAAAAAAAAAGTACAAGATGCGACAGAAATGCCTTGTTAGGCTATAAAATACAGGAGAGCTCCGACGGTGAGGAGGGCGGGCTGAAAGGACAGAGGAGCCAGGGCAGAGTTCCAGTGACCAAGAGCTGGGGAAGCTGAGCCTCAAGACCAGCAGTGACAATGATGGATAATAACGGACCCACTTGAGTACAATAAGGATCCATTAGTTCATAAAACGTATTGCTCATTGAATAACAAAAAAGCACATAAGAAGGGAAAGGTCTTCTCATGAAATTAATAAATATAGGGAAAATGGTAGGCTTAAAAATTACCATTTTGCAACTCATACGAATAATGGATTTAGGCAAGAATCCATGAATGTGGAAACAAGTCGTGGTATCTCACCCCCAAATAATGACCTCTGAGGGGGCACGTACCACGAGCTAGGCGACTAATGTTTCGTCTCAGCTTGGTGAGGGGCTACCCTTGTGGTTATCCTCCCTTTACAAACGAGGAAGCTGGAATTTAGATATTAAGTCACCGAGGTCCCATGTGCTGAAGACTGGACTCAAAGCCAGCCAGGGCTGTCCCCTGTCCCCCAAGCCCCATGACCTCCTGACTGGGGCATCCCGTATTATTTGTGCACATCAGGGCCCATTTATACTCTACCTCAGGTCCAGCTGTTCCGTGTTATCTCTGAATAAGCTCCATAAATAGCAACAGAGGTAATGACAGGATTAAAAGAAAGTTCCCCTCATGCTACTTCAAGGGTTAAATGTAAACATCAATAATACACTATGACTTTGAGACTCCTGCTTTGAGAATGCTTATTACCGCTTGTTCTCTATCGTAAGTACGTCATAAAAGCGATGGGGCGCGGAGCCTCTGCCCCCCCCCCCCCCCCCCCCCCCCCCCCCCCCCCCCCCCCCCCCCCCCCCCCCCCCGGAGAGCCCTGATCACTCGTCTGTCCCACGCTCTAGAGAGGAAGCAATGCCTTTGTGGTTGTGGTTGATCAATGGAGTTTGCTGAACAAAATAAGGATCTTATGCTGTCAATTTTCCAATCAACAGATCACCAATTTTAGAAGCTCTGGAATAAATACCACCAACAATAAGGAGACAAACTCTTACAAAACTATAGCAAACAAAAATAGAATTCTAGCAATAGTCAAGATGACTAGCCTGCTTTTGGCCAATTTGATTATTATTTTTGATAAAATGTCATTCTTGGAGTACCCATCGTGGCTCAGCAGAAACGAATCCAACTAGGAACCATGATGTTGCGGGTCTGATCCCCGCCCTCACTCACTAGGTTAAGGATCCGGGGTTGCCATGAGCTGTAGTGTAGGTTGCAGATGCGGCTCAGATCCCACATTGCTGTGACTGTAGTGAAGGCTGGCAGCCGTAGCTCCGATTAGATCCCCTAGCCTGGGAACCTCCACATGCCGTGGGTGCCGCCCTAAAACGAGAGAAAAAAAAAGTCATTCTTTTCCTAGTTTTCAGATCATCTTGGATTTATATTTCTTTCTTTCTTTTTGTTTTTTGGTTTAATTTTAGGGCCGCATCTGTGGCATATGGAAGTTCTTGCAACAAGATAAAACCCACCTCCACAGCAACCCAAGCCACTGCAGTCAGGTTCTTAACCCACTGTGCCACAGTGGGAACTCCCTATTTATTGCTTTTTATGCTGGTTTATTTACCTGGATTTAAAGTGGCATTTTAGAAGATGGCAGAATAGAAGGACTGGAGCTCAACTTCTCTTCCGAAAAACAGCAAAACTACAACCAAATGCCGAGCAGCCTTCAACCAACTGGATGTAAACTTCCAAAAAAGATATTCTACTCCAGAAGACAAAGAGGAGACCACATCAAGAGTCCCATAGGCATGACAGATTGGATTAAGACGGCAGAATAGAAGGACTGGAGTTCAACTTCTCTCCCAAAAAACAGCAAAACTACAACTAAATGCCGAGCAGCCTTCAACCAAATGGACTCTAAACTTCCAAAAAAGATATTCTACTCCAAAAGACAAAGAGGAGACCACATCAAGAGGTAGGAGGGGCGATTACACAATCAAAGCAACCCCATACCTCCTGGGTGGGAAGCCCCACAGACTGGAAAGTAACTGCATCACAGAGACTCAGCTACAGGACTGAGAGTTCTGAGCCCCACGTCAAAACCCCACGCCTGGGGATCGGGCACAGGGAGAAAGAGCCCCCGGAGCATCTGGCATTGAAGGCCAGCGGGGCTTGTGTGCAGGAGCTCCACAGGACTG
>PVHT021183517.1:4533434-4608350 GCA_004024745.2 Catagonus wagneri
ATGGATACAAAAACTAGAAAACAACCAATGGATCACTGAAGAAATCAAAGAGGAAATTAAAAAATACCTAGAAGCAAATGACAACAAAGACATGACACTCCAAAACCTCTGGAATGCAGCAAAAGCAGTTCTAAGAGGAAAGTATATAGCAATACAAGCCTACCTCAGGACACAAGAAAAAGCTCAAATGAAAACCTAACTTTACATGTAAAGCAGCTAGAGAGGGAAGAAGCCAGGTCATGGAAACAACCTAAATACACATCAACAGAGGAGTGGATAGGGAAGATATGCTACATACACACAATGGAATATTACTCAGCCATTAAAAGGAACGGAATAACAACATTTATAGCAACATGGATGAACCTAGAAATTATCATACGAAGTGAAACCAGTCAGACAATTAGACAGCAACGCCCAATGCTACCGCTTACATGTGGAAACTAGAGACACAATGAACTTCTCTGAAGAACAGACAATGACTCACAGATTTTGGAAAACCTTGGTTTTTCAAATAAGACAATCTGGGGGGTGGGGGGATGCACTGTGGGTTTGGGACACAAAATCTATCGAATTGACTTATGATCTTTGTACACCTATAACTGAAATAAAATTCATTGTTAATAAGAAAAAAAAAAAAAAGAAAACAGTGTGGAGGTTCCTCAGAAAAATTAAGAATAGAACCACCACAGATTATCCAGCATTTCCATTCCTGGGCATTTATCTGAAGAAAATGAAATCACTAATTAGCAAAAATAAAATAAAGTGGCATTTTAATTTAGAGATGGTTTATGGAAATTGTATTATAAGTACCTGACTGAATATCAAAACACACACAAATAATCAAGTTCTATTTATAAAATGCTCCTTGATCTTAAAGGGGTAGATTCATGTTTTTCCATTGGAATAAAGATTAAAGGACTATCACCTCTTAGAGTAAGACAATCACAGTAATCAACACAAGAAGGAGGAGCGCACAGAATGATTATGCTTGGAGTTCAATGTCACTGAGCAGGACTAGCATCACGTGGAGTATCAGAATATCTGAAATACACCCTCAATGTTACAGGACAAAGTTTGAACAAATACATAAGGTCTTTGGGCTTCTATAATTTTTTGCATTTTTAAAAGTTTTATTGCAGTATAGTTGACGTACAGTGTTGTGATTTTTTTCTGCTGTACAACAAAGTGATTCAGTTACAGATGTACAACACCCATTCTTTTACAGATTCTTTTCTCATATAGACCATCATAGAACACTGGGTAGAGTTACCTGTGCTAAACAGCAGATTCCCCCATTGGCCATCATTTCATATACCACAGTGTACATATTCCAGTCACAAACCCCCAGTCCATACCTCCCCCCACACCTGTCCCTTTGGTATCCATCAGTTTGTTTTTGAAGTCTGTGAGTCTGTTTCTGTTCTGCAAATAATTCCATTGAATCCTTTTTTTAGATTCCACATATAAGTGATATATGATGCTTGTCTTTCCCTGTCTAAATTCACTTAGTATGATAATATCTAGGTCCATCCATGTTGCTGCAAATGGCATTATTTCCTTATTTTCCACAGCTGAATAACATTCCACTCCATTACATACCACATCTTTTTAATCTATTCCTCTGTTGATGGACACATAGGTTGTTTTCATGTCTTGGCTATTGTAAATAGTGCTGCAGTGAACATTGGTGTGCACTATTTTTGAATTATGTTCTTCTACAGATAGATGCCCAGGAGTGGGATTGCTAGATCATATGGTAGTTCTACTTTTAGTTTTTTGAGGAACTGTTTTCCATAGTGGTTGTACATTCCCAATGGTATGAGAGAATTCCCTTTTCTCCAAACCCTCTCCAGGATTTATTGTTTGTAGATTTTTTGATGATGGTCATTCTGGCTGGTATGAAGTGGTAACTTAGAGTAGTTTTGATTTGCACTTCTCTAATAATGAGCAATGTTGAACATCTTTTCATATGTTTTTGGCCTTCCATATCTGGAGAGATGTCAGTTTAGGTCTTTTGCCTATTTTTTGATTGAGTTGTTTTGTTTCATTGATATTGAGCTGCAAGTGGTGTTTATATATTTTGGAGATTAATCCCTCATCGGTTGCATCGTTTGCAAGTATTTTCTCCCATTCTGTGTGTTATCTTTTTGTTTATGGTTTTCTCTGCTTTGCAAAAACTTTTAAGTTTAATTAGGTCACATTTATGTTTTTATTGTCATTACTCTAGGAAGTGGATCTGAGAAAATATTGCTGTGGTTTATGTCAGTGTTCTGCCTATGTTTTCCTATAAGAGTCTTATTGTACACAGTCTTATACTTAGGTAGGTATTTAATCCATTTTGAGTATATTCTGTGTGTGGTGTTAGAGAATGGTCTAATTTCATTCTTTCACATGTAACTATCCAGGTTTCCCAGCACCACTTATTCAAGACACTGTCTTTTCTCCATTGCATATCCTGGCCTCCTTTGTTTTAGATCAGTTGACCATAAGTGTCAGAGTTTATTTCTGGGCTTTCTATCCTGTTCCTTTGATCTATATTTCTGTTTATGTGCCAGTACCATACTGTTTTGATGACCGTAGCTTTGTAGTATAGTCTGAAGACAAGGAGACTGATTCCTCCAGTTCCACTTTTCTTTTTCAGGATTGCCTTGGTTATTTGGGGCCTTTGTGATTCCATACAAATTTAAAATTTTTTTGTTCTCGTTCTGTGAAAAATGCCACTGGTAATTTGATAGGGGTTGTGTTGAATCTGTAGATTGCCTTGGGGAGTATAGTTATTTTGACAGTATTGATTCTTCCAATCCAAGAGCATGGTATACCTTTCAACCTGAGTCATCTTTGATTTCTTTCATCAGCACTTTATAGTTTTCAGAGTACAGGTCTTTTGTCTCTTCAGGTAGGTTCACTCCTAGCTATTTTATTCTTTTTGATGTGATGGTAAATAGGATTGTTTCCATAATTTCTCTTTCTGATCTTTCATTGTTAGTATAGAGAAAATGCAATAAATTTCTGTGTACTAATTTTGTATCCTGAAACTTACTGAATTCAGTGATGAGCCCTAAGAGTTCTCTGATGGCATCTTTAAGATTTCCCATGCATAGTATCATGTCATCTGCAAACAGTGACTGTTTTACTTCTTCCTTTCCAATTTGGATTCCTTTTATTTTTCTTCTCTGATTGCCATGGCTAGGACTTCCAAAACTGTGTTGAATAAAAGTGGTGGGAGTGGACATCCTTGTCTTGTTCCTCATCTTAGTAGGAATACGTCCAGTTTTTCACTGCTGAGAATGATGTTAGCTGTGGATTTTTCATATATGGCCCTTTATTATGTTGAGATAGGTTCCCTCTATGCCTACTTTCTGGTTTTTATCAGAAATGCATGTTGGATTGTTAAAAGCTTTTTTTTTTTTTTTGCATCTACTGAGATGATCATTCAGTTTTTATTCTTTAATTTGTTAATGTGGTATATCATGCTGATTGATTTGCAGATATTAAAAACAGATCCTATAATTTAAAATATATTTATCAACTATCAACTCTTCCTATCCCAGCTTCTCCCACATTCTGATATTTTTTTTAGGTATGAAGAAGAAATTAAATCTAACAAGATATGATTCCACTCTATCCCCTAAGCTGGAACACATAAGCTTCATGTTAACTAATCTGTACAATATTCTCTTTGCAATGAAAGATTGCTTTTATTTCTTTATTACTAGAGAAAAAATTGCTTATTTAATCAGAAGGTAAGTTAGAGACCTAAAAGGAATCTTTAACATAAAATTTCAGAAACATTTTTTGAGGTCTGTTCAATCTAATTCCATCTTATTTTTGAATACTTAAATATCAAAAATATTCAATAAGAATGTACCATATAAAAACCTTGTAAGGTAAGATTCTCATTTTATGGATGAGAAAAATAACACTCTCTTATTTACAGAATTACAGTGGATAAATGACAGAACTGGTATTTAAACCCAAATCACACAGCTTTTCCCAGGACACCACCCGTCATAACTTCCTCCCACTTCCCTCCTCTCCAGATGCTTTCCGAGATGTAACACATTGCCAGAGGTCACCTCCATGACTCCCCAGTAGCCCAAAGAGCGATGACATTAATTATCCACATCTGTGGTTTTGGGAACTAGAGTATGGGACTATAGTTTACCTTTTCTGTTTCTCACAAAATTCTCACTTGGCTAGAGGCTAACTTGCTTCAGATCCTGGTCTGCTTTCTGGTGTGCTATGAGCTTAGCAGGGCAAGTTGTGACTGCAGGTGAGGCCAGCCATGGGTGGAGTAATTTCAATTCAGGAGACAGACAGCATTCCACTTGCCACAAAACTAGGCCACATCACCTCTCCTGCAGTCTGGGCCCGGGGTCTCTTTCTCAGTAGAATTCCAATTCTGAAGTGGAAGAGAGCACTACTGTATTTCTGTCCCCTAAATCCCCACCCCCACCCTAAAGCCTCACCATGTATGTAATCTTACTGGCTCCACAAAATGGAGCTACTGGCCCGCAACTGACAGCCTTTTGCTACAGAATGTCCATTCCCTCCATCCCAAAGGAGCACCTTGCCTGAGTGAGAATTCAGGTTTCTTTTATACTACAAGGGGACGGAATAAAGTCAAACACTTCCTGGTTCTGGTATGCCCCAGGTGGGGATGTGTTAATTCCTTCCTCCCTGCCATCATTCACCTCATTCATAGATGGGCCTGGTCAGGACATCTTGAGTTAAACAAAGGTATTTGAGCTTAATGCTCGTTATCTGGGAGGGAGGATTCCCAGAGATGGGCCCTTATGTATAATTTAAACTTATAGGCAACATCCCTTTAATAATTAACTTGTAATAGAATACAAAGTTTCTTCCATATTGTAGAATGTGCTCAATAAACACATTTCAGTGAATGAATATAAAGGTTATAGTTTATTCCCTTGGGTAAAAGCATAATTTTCTATTTGGGTATAAATTTGTTTTGTTTTGTTTTGTTTGTTTTTAAGGTCTCACCTGCATCATATGGAACTTCCTGGGCTAGGGGTAAAATGAGAGCTGCAGCTGCCAGCCTAACCCATAGCCACAGCAATGCCAGATCCAAGCCACATCTGCGACCTACGCTTCAGCTTGCAACAATGCCGGATCCTTAACCCACTGAGAGAGGCCAGGGATCAAACCCTCACCCTCACAGAAACTATGTCAGATTCCTAACCTGCTGAGCCAGGATGGAAACTCCAGGGTATAAGTTTTATTTTATTATTATTTTATTTTTATCTTTTTGCCATTTCCAGGGCCGCACTCGCAGCATATGGAGTTTCCATCAAGAAAACTCCTCCAGCGTATAAGTTTTAAAAGTGGCCCACCAGAGTTCCCGTTGTGGCTCAGTGGTTAACGAATCCGACTAGGAACCATGAGGTTGCGGGTTCGATCCCTGCCCTTGCTCAGTGGGTTAACTTAAGGATCCGACGTTGCCGTGAGCTGTGGTGTAGGTTGCAGACGCGGCTCGGATCCCGCGTTGCTGTGGTTGTGGCGAAGGCCGGCAGCTACAGCTCCTGTTAGACCCCTAGCCTGGGAACCTCCATATGCCACAGGTGTGGCCCTAGATAAAGCAAAAAGACCAAAAGGAAAAAAAAAAAAGTGGCCCACCATCAGTAGCAAATCAGAAAATGTTTTATTCTGCTTCTCCTTCAGAGAACAAACAAGCAAAAGATGGGTTTTCTGATCCCAAGATCTATAGTTCTATTCAAATACATAAAAAAATTTTATAATGATTTTTATTTTTCCCATTATAGCTGATTTACAGTGTTCTGTCGATTTTCTGCTGCACAGCAAGGTGACCCAGTCACACATACATGTATACATTCTTTTTTCTCACCTTATCACGCTCCATCACAAGTGACCATAGTTCCCAGTGCTATACAGCAGAATCCCATTGCTTATCCATTCCAAAGGCAACAGTTTACATCTATTAAACCCAAATTCCCAGTCCCTCCCACTCCTTCCCCCTCCCTCTTGGCAACCACAAGTCCGTTCTCCATGTCCATGATTTTCTTTCCTGTGGAAAGGTTCATTTGTGCCCTATATTAGATTCCAGACATAAGTGGAATCATATGTTATTTGTCTTTCTCTTTCTGACTTACTTCACCAAATACATAAAAAAATTTTAATGAATGATGATTCGTGAGTGTATATGACAAATGCCAAATCAACTGTGCTTATAGGAAGTGCTATAAATCATCAAAAGGTTTGTCTCAGATTCCCTGGTGACCTAGTGGTTAAGGATCTGGCGCTGTTACAGCGCTGGCTCAGGTCCCTGCTATGGCTCGTGTTCAGTCTCTGCAGTGGCCAGCGGTGGTGGGGAGAGGGAAAGGAGGGTTGTCTCTGTTGTGAAAGGGAGCTTTGAAATAAGTGGGCCTTGAAAGACAGCTGGGATTTAAAGGGAGAGAGAGGTGAAGATGATATTTAAGTGAGCAGAGGTGTGGCCAGGGAATGAACAGGATGTGTTTAAGAATACAAAGCATGCCATACTGTTTGGTGAATTTTTTTCCCCAACAATTTCCATCAAGAAACAATAAGAAATAAGGTATAAAAGGTAAGAGTAGTCTAGATAACATAGAGCTTTGAGTGCAGTTCGTAGAAATTTGGACTTGTTTTATACAAAATAAACATGTATAGGTATAACTTTTAAAAACTGTGCATCACTTTATTGTACAATATAGTGTATTTATAGGATATTGTACAGCAACTATACTTCAATTTAACTAAATAAATAATAAATAAGCAGGTATATTAGTTATGATTCCTTTGCACGGAACATAATAAATTCAAGCTAGTTTAAAAGGCAAAAGGAATTTTTTATAGAATTTGGGATGTCTTGCATGTGGTAATTACTTTGTGTGTAGCTGTTATACTGAAGTTTTAGAATAAGTTTCCTTTAAGATAAGTGGGAAAAATAAAGAGATGAACAATAGATAAGATGAGGAGAAGAGAATGGTTGTAAGGACAGCTATTTATTAGATGACCTTGTGGTCAATAAAAGAGAACTTGAGGTCATCCTAATTCAATAATCTTTTACAGAGTTCCTGGGTAGCAGAGCAGGTTAAGGTCCAGTATTGTCACTGCAGCAGCTTGGGTTTCTGCTGTGGGGTGGGTTTGATCTCTGGCCCCGGAACTTCCACATGCCGTGGGCTTGGCCAAAAATCACTAATAATCTTTTACTCCACACCTCATTCCTTGGGATATCTTGTCATTCCCAAAAGGCATGTTCATGATAAAGAAAAACTGCCTGGCTGTTTTCTCTCTCTGCCTCTTCTGCAACCAGATACAGAAGGTTTCCCATCAAAGGAAAACATTCTCACAAAAGGAGCTTTTCCCTTTCCTCTCCACTTCGTCCTCTCATCAGGCACACAAAATACTTTAATCCTGTCTCATTCTGGTCAAAGCAGGACAAAGTCAGGTAATGCTATTTCTTTTTTTAAAAACAGGGGAAAGAACAATTCATTGTATGATGGTAGTCTAATTTTTATAGTTCATTTTCCTTGGTTGTACAACTCAATCTTATTTTATTTTGAGAATTAATTCAGAGAGCAAACTTCACTCAGCCTGTTAATATTAGAATAAGCAGCTGTGAAAGCAAGATTTGTTTTAAAAGCTGTGAGTACAGGTCAGACAAAACCAACATTACTTCATTTGTTCAAAGAAGATAAAAAACAAATTAAAAGGAACATTAAGATCAGAGAGGAAAGCAGTCTGGGAAATGTAAACGAGCAAAGAGTCTCATATCTTTTTTTTTTGAAGAAGCAGCTATGAACTTGCATGGCTTTATAGGAAGAAAAACTTAATGTAACATTAAACTACAGTTACTATTGTTCCAATTTTATTTAAATTATTCCCATCTTATTTTGAATTATTTTATGTACAATTATAAACTTTACATTGTTATAAGTAAGATACACCTAATATGTCGTGTTCTGGGATTTCTTTTGTTTGTTTTTTATTTTATATAAATATGTCCATGTATTGATATTAATTAGCATACTGGTCATTTTAACATCCTTATAGCATCCTATCATGTTGACGTAACCGCTTCGTACTTGGGGGTTAGAGAGTGGGTTAGAGGGCTTTAATACCATTGCAAGGCTTTTCTCCAACTACAAGTTGACTTCGTATGCACAGGCAGCCAAGTGGAGCAGTGCAAAGAAAGAGCAAGCAAAGTCCTTCTGTGAGGATCTCATTACGGTTGTTTTTCTTTACCAAAAAAGCCCACTGGGGCAAGGAAATAACTCATTCCCAAGTGACAGAGAGCAGGCTGAAAAGAGCAGTGTGCCAGTTACTGAGTCTGTTTTGTAGGGGAGGGACTTGGCTGCACCCACATCATGGGGAAGTTCTGGACCAGGGATGGAACCCACACACGGCCACAAAGTGTACCATAGGGTGGCAAGGCCAGATCCTTAATCTGCTGCTCCACATGGGAGCTTCCCAAGTTATTGTCCATTAGCATGCAAATCACACTTTCACACTCTGTGATGCTGGAGCTGGGACTGTGACAACCACATCTCCACTTTGCCAGCAGCTCCATGTCTGGCTGTCAATAGGGGCACCAGGGGAAGTCTTCAACACTGGAAGGGAAGAAGGAATTTGTTTCTTCCTACTTGCTTCCTGGTGACTTCCTGTCTGCGTGCTGTTGCTGTTCCTCACGTTGGCAGCTGCAAGTCCCTTCCTAAAGTGTCTGAATCCAGTTCAGAGCCAGGACTCCGAATGGCAATGAAGGGCACAGGCTGACTGTCCACTAAGTGGGTGTGATGAGGCTGGTTCTGTGAGTGTCAGGAAGAAAGCTGGAGACTGGGACCACCCACTACTGCTGAAGTGGAAAGCGACTGCTGGGAAAACTGACAGGAAGGATCACCTCCTTCCTCTCCATTTCCATCTTTCCGTCTGCCTCCTATTCATAAAACCTAACATGGAGCCATCTGGCCAAGGGAGATGTTTTTCCCAGACTCTCAGCCCCATCTCCCTGAGCAACACAAAGAAAAGTCAATTTAGAGCTGAGAGACAATGGCTTACTAACTGGTGCGAGCATTATATTAAATGGGAGAGCAAAAGGCCGTATCTTGGCTTTGTTCCTAATTTTAAAAGAGTGATGCTATTATTTTCCATTAACTATTGTGCTAAATCCATTTTAAACATGTACGCTGTCATGTAAAGAAATGCATATTCCTCACAAATATCCATTGTTTCTGGATACTTATCTTTAGTCAGGAAGACATTACATTTTTTTTTTTTCCTGCACTCATGGTATATGGGAGTTCCCTGGCCAGGAATTGAACCTGCGCCTGAGCAGTGACCCAAGCTACCGTAGAGACAGCAATGGAACTTCAACCCACTGTGCCACGGTGAGAATTCCAAGAAAATATTGTTCTTGACATTTGTCAAAATAGTTGTATGCTGGAGTTCCTGTCGTGGCTTAGCAGTTAATGAACCTGAACAGCATCCATGAGGAAGTGGGTTCGATCCCTGGCCTTGCTCAGTGGGTTAAGGATCCGGTGTTGCCGTGAGCTGTGGTGGAGGTCACAGACGCGGCTCGGGTTACTGTGGCCGTGGTGGACTGCAATTGGACCCCTGGCCTGGGAACCTCCATATGCCGCGGGTGTGGCCCTTAAAAAAAAAATTGTATGTTTTCATTATTTTTTGTGTTGATATTACAGGTTTACGGCTGACCTTACAAACGTCTTTTTAGTCATATTAATCTGTCATGGTCATTCTGCAGTAACGGGATGGAACCCCCAGGCCTCATGACACTACACATACGCCGAGAAGTATTTAAAGATGTATAACTCACATAATAAGATCTGGGGGAGTGAGCAGAGCAGGCTCCCAAGTCAGTACAAAAATGGCTTGAAAGACAGGAAAGGGAAATCAGGTTGGCTTTTCTGGTGGTTTAGGGTTGGGCCTGTGGTGAGGGTATCTACGCATGGGCTGGGACTTGCGTGGTTTGAACTTCCTTCTGGTGCCAAAGGAACACCCAGGCTTTCTTATCAGCTTGTCCAAACGTGGGGCAGAATAGGAAGAGAGAGGGGTGGAACTTGAAATCTGCCAATAGTCAAACATCAAAAATGGGGTCATATCAACCAAGGAATAAATAGAGAGCCCAGAAACCAACCCACACATTTACAATAAACTAATATTTGAAAAGGGAGGGCAAGACTACACAATGGGGAAAGGATGGTCTCTTCAATGAGTGGTGCTGGGCAAAGTGGATACCCACATGCAAAAGGATGGAGTCAGATCTTTACCTTATACCACACACAAAAATCAACTCAAAATGGACTAAAGACTTAAACATAGGACCTGAAACTATAAAACTTCCAGAAGACTACATAGGGGAA
Organism: Catagonus wagneri; assembly: GCA_004024745.2. NCBI lineage: Eukaryota > Metazoa > Chordata > Mammalia > Artiodactyla > Tayassuidae > Catagonus > Catagonus wagneri. The sequence goes on from PVHT021183517.1 coordinate 4,543,814, forward strand.
AAACTTCTTGACATTGACCTTGGCAATGATTTCTTGGATATGACACCAAAAGCACAGGCAACAAAAGCAAAAAACAGACAAATGGGACTGTATCAAACTAAATAGCTTCTTCATAGCAAAGGAAACAATGAGCAAAGTGAAAAAAACAGACTAGGAGAAAATAACTGCAAACCATGTTCCTTATATACATAAGGAACTCCTACAATTCAATAGCAAAAGAAACTCAACAAACAAAAAACAACCTGATTAAAAAACTGACAAAAGACCTGAACAGACATTTTCCCAAAGAAGACATACAAAGGGCCAATGGTATATGAAATGGTACTTGACATCATTAAACATCAGGGAAATGTAAACCAAAAGTGCAGTGAGATACACCTCACACTTGATAAAATGGCTATTAACAAAAAAACATAACACACAGAGTTCCCTGTTGGCCTAGCAGGTTAAGGATCTAGCATTATCAGTGGCCTGGGAACTTATGCACGCCACCAGCACATCCAAAACAAACAAACAAACAAATATATATACATACACATAAGTGTTGATGGGAATATGGTAAAAAAGAAACTCTTTACATTGTTAGTCAAAGGTAAATTGGTACAGCCACTATGAAAAAAAGCATGGAGCTTCCTCAAAGGTATTAAATAGAGGAGTTCTCTTTGTGGGTCAGCAGTTAACGAATCTGAATAAGATCCGTGAGGATGTGGCTTCAATCCTTAGGCTCTCTCAGTGGGTTAATGATCCAGCGTTGCCATGAGCTGTGCTATAAGTCACAGACGTGGCTTGGATCCCGAACTGCCATGGCTGTGGCATAGGCTGGCAGGTGACTATAGTTCCAATTCGACCCCTAGCCAGGGACCCTCCATATGCCGCAGGTGCAGCCCTAAAAAGCAAAAAAAAAAGAGAGACCATATGATCCAGCAATCCCACTCTTGGATATATACCCAAAAGAATTAAAGTCAGTATCTCAAATACCTGCACAAATACCCATGTTCGTGGCAATATTATTTACAATAGCAAAGACATGTCCATTGACAGATGAATGGATAAAGAAAACGTGGTATATACATACAGCGATCATTAATCACTGTAATGTATTAATAATTAATCACTATAATGTATCATTAATCAGCCTTTAAAAAAATAAGGAAATCCTGCCATTTGCTACGAAATGCATGCACATGGACGACATTAGGCTAAGTGAAACAAGCCAGATATAGAACAGATACTACATAATATCACATACCAGGAACCTAAAGTAGTCTAACAGAAGCAGAGAATAGAATGGTGGTTACCAGAGGCTGGAAAGAATGAGGTGTTGATCAAAGGGTACATAGGTCCACACTTTAAAAAACTGAGTCAGGAGTTTCCGTTGTGGCTCAGCATTAATGAACCCAGCTAGTATCCATGGGGACTCGGGTTTGATCCCTGGCCTTGCTCAGTGTGTTAAGGACCCCGTGTTGCTGTGAGCTGTGGCGTAGTTTGCAGATGCAGCTTGGATCCAGTGTGGCTGTGGCTGTGGCTGTGGCTGTGGCTGTGGTATAGGCCGTCAGCTACAGCTTAGACTCCTAGCTTGGGAACTTCCATATGCCACAGGTGGGACCCTAAAATGCAATTAACTAATTAATTAAAAATAAAATATAGGAGTTCCCGATGTGGCTCAGTGGTTAACGAATCCGACTAGGAACCATGAGGTTGCGGGTTCAATCCCTGGCATTGCTCAGTGGGTTAAGGATCCAGCATTGCCGTGAGCTGTGGTGTAGGTTGCAGACGCGGCTCAGATCCCGCGTTGCTGTGGCGAAGGCCGGCAGCTACAGCTCCTGTGAGACCCCTAGTCTGGGAACCTCCATATGCCGCGAGTGCGGCCCTAGAAATGGCAAAAAGGCAATCAATCAATCAATCAATCAATAAAATGTAAAAATTGAGTCAGACTATGCCATAACTCTCACGCGTGTTATGGGCTGAATTCTGTTCCCGAATTTCATAGGCTGAAGTCCTGACCCCAGAACCTCAGAATATGACCCTATTTGGAGACACGGTCTTTATTTAAAGATGTAATTAGTTTGGGGGCTTTTGTGTTCATTTTTCTGTTTGTTTGTGGTTGCCCCTACAGCACTTGGAAGTTCCAAGGCCAGGGTCAAGTCTACGCCACACAGCAGTGACTTAAATCAGTGCAGTGACAACGCCAGATCCTTAATCCACTGCGCCACCAGGGAACTCCGAGAGATAGTTTAAATGAGGTCATCAGGGTGAGCCCTGGTCCAACACGAGTAGTGTCCCTGAAAGAAGAGGAGATTAGGACACAGATGTGACAGCGGGAAGACCAAGTGAAGACACAGGGACAAGACAGGAGAGAGGCCTCTTGGAAGAAACCAGTCCTGCCGACACCTTGATCTTGGACCTGTGACCTCCAGGACCGCGAGGGCAAGCGTTTCCATTGTTTAGGCCACCCAGTCTGCAGTACTTTTTTATGGTAGCCTAGCAAACCAATATACTTGGTTGTAATAAAGGTATTTTGATATATCATTAAGATGCAATACACTAGATGAACTTGAGCACCCTAAAATTATATTCTGAACATGAGGATATTCGATTTCTGAATTCCATGGGAACAAGACAACACAATAAACACTCCCATCCAGGGAAGAGAGAGTGACCGAGTGTGGAGGAAAGGGTCTTCAGCAGCACGGCACATGGCTTTGTTTTGGGCCAGAAAATCCCTTAAGCCCCAGTGTGCTGAGCTTCTCTTCCCTGTGTGGAGAGAAGGCGAGTGGATTTCTTGATCGGGTTTTGACCACTGGGAATATCTGCTTTTTCTGGTTTGCGTAAGTAGCATATCTGAGAGTAGCATTATAAATAAAGAACGACCTTTGGCTGGGCAGTTCTCTTGTGACGTCACTGCAGCAGTCCATGCTGTGGTGTGGGTTCAGTTCCTGGCCAGGGAACTTCCACATGCCAGGGGTGCAGCCAACAACAAACAAAAACCCCCCCAAATCAGCCTTCAGCTGGGCAAGCGTCACGCGTACGTGCCCTGACTCCGGGCAGAACCCAGCCCCGTGTCCTTCCTTCGTAGCTGCGTCTGGGAACAGCTACAGAGGCTGAGATTCTCTGTTAGGACAAGCATGGATCTCTTACCACCAGCGCTGGATAATCTTTTCTGGAGAAAACTCCTCTTCTGGAGAGAACTCCTGGAGAATCAGAGTGAGATGTCAGCCATGTCCATCTGGGGGGACACTCTGCTCCAAGCAACACCAGTGATTTAATCTCGCTGATCTCAGCTCCTCCGTGCCCACGAGGCTGCGGGCCAGACAGTGTGATGGGCAGGAGGACAGGCTCTGAGGTCAGACTGACCTGTTTCAGAATCTTGGCTCTTCCTAGTGACGTGCTCTCGCTCAAGTTTGAACTCTGAATCTGTTGCCAGGCCTATAAACGGAGATAATAAGAGGGCTCACATCAGGTCGTCTGTGTAGGAGCACATAAAACACTTGGGCATGGAAATCAGTAAAGACTGAACAAATGTTATTTATGACGTGGGCTTCTCAGAAACTGAAGTAACAGCATTAAGCCAAGCTTTCATGGCTCCTCTTACTTAGCCTTGGTCCAAGATGGGTTAGCAACATTCTCCTCCTGGTTGTTGGCCTAGGAACAGGACAGGGAACGGCCGGTTGTGCTAGTCAGGACCTTTCCTTTGTCTATAGCCTCATGCAGTGTCCCCGCTCCACTGGGAGAAACTGCAGAGGGACTGGGGGCCAAGCGACACACTTCACCACAGGTACACGGGTACCTCCACTCCGCCTGCCAGGATGCCCTGCCTTTAGTAATCAGGGCATTGACTTTGGACGCAGGAAATCAGCTGACACAATTCTGCAAGGTAAATTAATTTCTCAGTCTAGCCCTCTACCCTCTGCTTTCCTCTGTCCCTGGTAGAAACACGCCTCTCAAGAGCCTCAAATAAACTGGCTTTCACATCAGGAATACCTTCGTTAATAATTTCTTAATTGCAGTGTCTTGTTTCTTCAGTACCAGCATGACTGCTATGTTAGGCCTTATTTAATTATCTATGGTGGTTCGCTTTACTGGCGTCCTTATCATCTGCTCATATAATTTAGCTGTAATTCGGGCCCTCTCTGCTGGGATACTGCCAGCCCCACTCTGTCCCTGCTGCAGCCATTCTGCCCTGACGACTCCCGCACCCGGCCCACGGCTTCCGTCTCCCAGAGAGCGCGTATAGTGCTGCGCAGACTCTCGGATATAGAGCTTTCCTTTTCAACAGGCTTCTCTCTTTTATAAAAGCAGTTGGTATCAGTTCATTCAAGACTCCTTTAAACAGTTCCGTTGCTTCTGCAACTGTAGGTGTGTTGTCAGCGTTAATTTTCATTGTTTTGAATATTTTTATTGAGGTTCTCTTTGATATATTTTTTGGTGGTGGTATACTTTTTTTTTTTTTCGCTTTTGGCCACTCTCACAGCACGTGGAATTTCCCAGGCCAGGGATCAAACCAGCACCACAACAGGGACCCGAGTCGCCACAGTGACAATGCCAGATCCTTAACTCACTGTGCTGCAACGGCACTCCTGGTTGTACATTCATCTTTCCGGCAAATGCACTATCATTTACTCAAGTTAAAGGACTACATTTCAGAGTTCCCTTCGTGGCTCAGTGGTTAACGAATCCGACTAAGAACCATGAGGTTGCGGGTTCGATTCCTGGCCTTGCTCAGTGGGTTAACGATCCGACGTTGCCGTGCGTGTGGTGTAGGTCGCAGACGCGGCTCGGATCCCGCGTTGCTGTGGCTGTGGCAAAGGCCGGCGGCTACAGCTCCTGTTAGACCCCTAGCCTGGGAACCTCCATATGCTGCGGATGCGCCTCTAGATAAAGGCAAAAAGACAAAAAAAAAAAAAAAGGGACTACATTTCTACCCTATGTCTATTGCATTATGCAGTGCTAGATCACGGTCTTCTCCAGTTAGGTCTACTTAAACAAGACATTTCTGGTTTTCTTACCCAGGTAGCAAAGCACTCATTTTATTATAAATATATTTTGTCTAATTTAATCTTTACTTTGGCAACATTCCTAAATAGTTCACTTGCTCGATTTCCTAATGCTATTAGAAAAAGAATTTAAAGAAGAATGTTACTTGGAGTTCCCTGGTGGTCTAGTGGTTAGGATTATGTGCTTCTACCAATGCAGCTGGGTTCAATCCCTGGTCTGGGAAGTGAGATTTCACATCAGGCCTCTGCATGCTGCAGCCAAAGAACTGGAAACCATGACTGCATGGTTCTTGGCACGCACCCAACATGAAGACCCCGCGCTCAGGCGCACAGAATCACCAGCTCCGCTGCAAAGGGATTCCCTTTGGCAATGTGACTTCTCCATCACCACGATGGTGTTATTGTTTTTCTTTTTAGGGCCGCACCCAAGGCATATAGAAGTTCCCGGCCTAGAAGTCAAATCAGAGCTTGCAGCTGCCAGCCTACACCACAGGCCAGGCTCAGATCCAGTTGAACCCTGTCTATGACCTACACTGCATCTCATGGCAACACTGGATCCTTAACCCACTGAGAGAGGCCAGGGATCAAACGCCATCCTCATGGATACTGTCAGGTTCGTTACTGCTGAGTCATGATGGGAACTCCCACGATGGTGTTATTTTTAAGAAAATACCTAACAAGGCAGCGTAACCACATAGGGGAACACCAGATTTAATTTACAGTATCTTATTTTTACCACTTTAAAAACAAAATATTCTCTGTGTGCTGACACCTCTCTTGCTCCACTCAGGGCATATAAAAGTTCCCAGGCTAGGAGCTGAATCAGAGCTATAGCTGCTGGCCTACACCACAGCCCAGCAACACAGGATCCTTGACCCACTGAGCTCACATCCTCATGGACACTAGTCAGCTTCGTTTCTGCTGTGAAACAACAGGAACTCCTCAAATGTGAATTTCTGTGAATTCTCAGATTTTCCTTGTGTTTCAAGGCCTTGACAATTTTAAGGAGTACTTTTCCCAGCCCAGGGATCAAACCTGCGCCACAGCAGTGACTCAAGCTGCTGCAGTGACAAAGTCAGGTCCTTAGCCCGCTGAGCCACAGAGAACTCCCAGTCATTTTTATACTGCCTCCTTGAGTGGGATTTGCCTGGTGTTTTTCTCAATACTGGGGTTTTAGGTTTGAGGGAAGGAAAATAATGCCGCTTTCATCAATCATATCAAGGGTGCAGACCGTAAATTTGACTTATCATGGCTGATGTTGACCACCTGGTTGACGCAGAGTTTTTCAGTTTTCTCCACTCTTCTCTTTTCCCACTTCCCTATCTTCTTTGGAAGGAACTCACTACACACAGTCTACACTGACAGAGCAGGTTATGCTCTACTTCCTAAAGAACAGAATGTCTATGTCAAATGTTTGAAATTCTAAATGCAATGGGATCCTGTTGTATAGCACAGGGAACTGTGTCCAATCTCTTGGGATAAACCACAATGGGGGAAAGGGGGGGGACAGAGGAAGAGGGAGAGAGGGAGTGAGTGTGTGCGTTTGTGTGTGTGTATGATGGGTCACTTTGCTGTATAGCAAAAACTGGCACAAATTGTAAATCGACTATATTTTAATTAAAAATGTTTTTTAAAATTTGGAATTCTTATGCACAAAAGTTTTGCTTCTCTCCCTTATTATTTATCCAATCATTTTTTATATCAGTATGGACCTGGGGATACTTACAGTGCACTCTGGGATATAATCCAATACTTTTTTTTCTTTTGTCTTTTTAGGGCCGCAACCACGGCATATGGAGGTTCCCAGGCTAGGGGTCTAATCGGAGCTGTAGCCACCAGCCAGCTGTAGCCACCAGCTCCACAGCCAGAGCAACGTGGAGTCCAAGCTGCGTCTGCAACCTACACCACAGCTCATGGCAACACCAGATCCTTAACCCACAGAGCGAGGCCAGGGATCAAACCCGCAACCTCGTGGTTCCTAGACAGATTCATTTCCGCTGCGCCACCACGGGAACTCCTAATCCAGTACTATTTATTTATTTTGTTGCTCAAACTGTTTGGACACTGGGTGTTCTTTCAGTCGGCTCCTTCATCTCTAACACACCTCAATGTGGGCTTTCTGGTTTCAGGATTTTTTTTTAGCACTTCCTTATTTTCTGCCACTACAAGACGCTCCAGATCATTTTGTATATTTCTTGTCCAGTCCTAGACTCAGCCACTTCTCTAAGGAGCCTTGGTTACTTTCATTGGAGAATGGTATTAGAAACCAAGAGCTGGGCATTAGGTGTGCTCATTATCACAGGGGTATCATTGCTTCTTGCCCTTCTCAGCTGACAGAGCAAGGACATGGATGTCTGAATACTAAACAATGTACATATATGCATCTATAAATAATTCTACATGTCATCTGCCCTATGATGTACTATTACGCTAAACATGAGGTCTCCCGCTCTAACCCATTACCACAGGAATCATTCTGGCCTCCCTCCCCTTATTTCAACAGGGAGTAGCCTGGCTCACTATAGAAAAAAAATTCTACTATTTCTTTAATTTTGTTATCTATACAAGATGCTGGATGTTCACTAAACTTACTGTGGTCATGATTTCAAGATGTATTAAGTCAAATCATTGTGCTGCATACCTTAAACTTAGTGCTGTCAATTATCTCAATTTATGGAAAATAGAAAAATAATAGAGGGAAAAAAGCATGATGTGTTCTTTATAAGCATATCAGCATAAAGTGTTCTCCCTCTGCCAAACAGATTTTCATATTTTAGTGTAAAAGAAAGTACCATGGCTCATCAAAATGTAATCTACTAAAAGGTCCTCATAGGTCTAAAAATAAAATCAATCATAACCGATTTTTAAGGAAGAAGCAGTTTTAGCATGCTCTGTCAGCACATGTAATTGATTTAAATTTCTCCACAACATAAAGTTTGCCTTAAGCTCTCACTTGCTAGATCTAAGATATGGGTATAAGCTCAGCTGCTGTAACAAAAAGATTCTGAAACACCATGGCTTTAAAAATTAAAAGTTAATTTCTTTTTCAAGAAACAGTCCAGAGGTGAGCAGTCCAGGTTTAGAGAGGTGGCCCTGCCCTGTGAGGTCATTCAGTCCTCTGTGTCCCCTGCTGTCTGTGTCCCATCCCAGAGCTCCATTCTCATTGTGTCTGACTCACCTTCTCTGTCCATGTTTTGGCCCAAGGGAAGGAGGAAAGAGAAACTCAAGGTCACACTACTTCAACTCTAAGTGTTCAGATCACTCCTTTTCACACACACAACTCCAAGGAGGCTGGGAACTGTAGTAGCTCCTTGGGTGGCTGTGTGCCCTGCTAACGCTCTTAGAGGCTCCATCCTTAAACGAGAGAAGGTAGGAGGAATGCTGGGAACAAGTAGCCATCCCAGCTACTCTGTTGTTGTCCCAAAATCCAAAATCGATTACCAGTCTCGACAGCAGATTCCCACAGTCATGGCGTCTAGTGTTCAGTTCTTTCTGGCGTACATGCAACTATCCCCATCCATACTCCCCTTGAACATGTCCTTGTTTCTTACCTGCTTCTCCCAATATCAAAGAATCCGACTTAGTAGCAGAGACCACTCCTTTCTTAAATCCCCAACCTCTGAGTCCTTTTTCTTGGACAATATAGCTAATTCCCTTTAGGGCACAGACCTTCCAAATGTAAAAGTCTGGAATGAATGGTCTCCAGGGCATCCTGCTCAGGCCTGGAATCTTCCATTCCTTAGAACACCAAAAACAAATAAACAGAGGCTCTTCCTCTGAGGGAAAGGAGAGCTGAGGGTTCCAGAGGATGAGGGAAATATTTTACTTTAATTCCTTCCAGGTGGGTCTACAGCAACGAAAACAAATTGTAGGGCAAATATAAATAGATCTCCTTTCTACATTAAATTACGAATAAGGAGTTCCTTTCGTGGTTCAGTGGTTAACGAATCCGACTAAGAACCATGAGGTTGCGGGTTCGATCCCTGGCCTTGCTCAGTGGGTTAAGGATCCGGGTTGCCATGAACTGTGGTGTAGGTTGCAGACGCGGCTTGGATCCCGTGTTGCTGTGGCTGTGCTGTAGACTGGTGGCTTCAGCTCCGATTCAACCCCTAGCCTGGGAACCTTCATATGCCATGGGTGTGGTCCTAGAAAAGACAAAAAAAAAAAAAAATTACAAATAAATCTCTATGCATGTATTAGGGGCTGAATTATGTCCCCCTAATATTCATATGTTGAAGTACTAACCCCCAGGACCTTATAACATGACCTTACCAGGACATAGGGTTTTTAATGAGATAATTAAGTTAAAATGAGGTCTCTAGGATGGGCCCAAATCCAATATGCCTGGTGTCTTTATAAAGAGACTAGGACACAGAAGGAAGACCGTGTAAAGACACAGGCAGAAGATAAAAGTACACAAGCCAAGGACAGAGCCCTCAGAAGGAACCAACCCTACACCTTGGTCTCAGACTTACAGCCTCCAGAACTTTGAGAAAATACTTTCTGTTGTTTAAGCCATTTAAGTCTGTGGTATGTTATCATGGCAGCCATAGCAAACCAGCTCGCTAACATGATTTCTGAGCATAATGCAAGTCTTGTTGTAGGAGATTTATAAATATTTGTTGATTTATAATTAGAAATTAATAACAGGAGGATTTAGCTTAAGGATTAGGGACTCAAGTCTGGGCTTCTGAATTTTAATTCTTTTAATTCCTTCACTATCTACCTGACCTGGTACCTGCCATGTAACTTCCCTAGACCTTGGATTCCTAATCTATGCAATGAAAGGGCTTGACTAGATCCCCTTTAAGCATCAATTTCCAAGTCCACACTTGATAAAACTGCTAGAAACCCCCAAATGAATACCCCTATTCCAGCTTTTATAAAGCATGCTTTGTGCAACGCTGGAACTTAAAGATAACGGGCCCCTCCACAAAAAGAGCTCAAATAAATTTGGGAAATGCTATTTTATATCCCACTTTTGAAAAAACCTGAGGTTAAAAAAATAAAAGTTCTACAGGAAAGAAAACTTGGCTTAACAAAGCATTTCCTAAGCTTATGGGAGCCCAGGACAATTTTTCAAAGCCTGTAACCTTTATAAACATCCTGAGGTGCTAATATTCCACAGATCTTGCTCAGACAACACTGAGCTGTCCTTTCCCAATGTTAAAATTATCCTTACTCAGCCATAAAAAAGAAAGAAATTATGCCATCTGCAGCAACATGGATGCAACTAGAGATTATCATTACTAAGTTAAGGAAGCCAGAAAGAGAAAGACAAATACCATATGATATCACTTATATGTGGAATCTTAAATATGGCATCCATGAACCTCTCTACAAAACACAGACTCACAGACATAAAGAACAGGACAGTGGTTGCCAAGGGGGAAGGGGAGGGAGTGGGATGGACAGGGAGTTTTGGGTTAGCAGATGCAAACTATTACATTTAGAATGGATAAGCAGGAGCTCCTGTTGTGGTGCATCGAAAATGAGTCTGACTAGGAGTCATGAGGTTGTGGGTTCGATCCCTGGCCTCATTCAGTGGATCAAGGTGTTGCTGTGAGCTGTAGTGTAGGTCACAGACACGGCCTGTATTCTGTGTTACTGTGGCTGTGGTGTAGGCTGGCAACTGTAGCTCCGATTCGACCCCTAGCCTGGGAACCTCCATATGCCGCAGGTGCAGCCCTAAAAAGCAAAAAAAAAAAAAAAAGAATGGATAAGCAATGAGGTCTTACTGTATAGCACAGGGAACTATATCCAGTCTCCTGGGATTGACCACAATGGAAGATAGCATAAGAAAGAGAACGTATAGTAGGACTGGGTCACTCTGCTATACTACAGAAATTCGCACAACATTGTATATCAACTGTACTTTAAAAAAGGAAAGAAAGATAATGATCCTGACACTTGTTAAATGGCAGTGAGCTTTTATTCAAGAGTATTTCAGTGTGGTTTAATTTATTACAACATGGAAGAGTCACGAGGTTCAACTCTGAATACAGCAAGGATAAATTTTATTATAGTCAAGGAGCAGAAAGAGAGGGTCAGTGGATGCAAAATTACTAATGGGGACTTCACGAGTTGGGGAGTTTTGCTAAACCAACCTTGCCTTGTTAAAGGCAAGCCAGGGTGATCAGACACTAAGAGTGGGGTGAGGAATTTGGTCAGATACAAAGGGTGATCAGGTATCAAGGATGAGAGGATAGTTGCTAAAATAATTTATCAGAAATCTTGCTAAACTGGGCTTGGCAGGCTAACAGCAGGGCCTAAGGACAAGGCCTCATGCACAAGGGGCCTGCAGGGAGGCCGACCCAGTTTTGGTCAACACTGGATCTAGCCGTGGTAATTAATCCTAACAAGGAGCTGCCATGAAATCTTTACCCCTCAGTCTTCCTTCATTTTCTCGGTAAATAATTTAAGACAGTCTCATTTTTCTGAGAGGGGAAAAAAGTTGGGAAACCAATAGTATCACTTGGGCTGTGTTGGTTTCAGTCTATTTACCATACAGAACATGCCCAAAGGCAGCTGGCACAGAGGCTAACTTTGACAGTACTGACCCCAGCAGCCCTGGTTTGGGACCCGACAGTGCCAGGCACATGTACCCATTCAGAGGTCTGTCAGGCGGTTTCCAACGACCCTGAGGAGTTAACAACGTGGGAGCGCCAAGGCCAATGGTGGCCAAGAGAAGTCCGAAGTCTATTTCAATCACAGGGTTATCACATCTGCTCCCTTCTCTGTCTGTCACCTCATTTTATTCACAGCAGCTGTAGGACATTTCTATGTAAGGTGCCAGCATCCTGTTTCACTGGAACATGGATTTGTGTGAAGTGAGAAGGCTGTGTTCCCGAGAAATGTGGCAAAAACTGGTGTTTCCCCCACCTCACCCCCACCCCCAACTTGAATGTTTATCAGAAAGCTATTTATGACAAAGGCTTAAAACCCAATCAGAATGGGATGGAGTTATCTAAAACACTTCTTTTGCACATACACATGTCCCTGGGACTAAGACAAAACTCTAATTAAGTAGTGATGAAAGGGGAATGAAGGTAAGACTGGCCAGGTTCGGTGACTCTAAATCCTAGTGGATTAAGATCACCTGGGAGCTCCCCTGGGTCACACATCCTGAGATTCCAATTCAATTGATCTAAGGAGGGACAGGAAGGGCTCCCCTGAAGTTTTAAAAGATATGTTAATAATCTCCCCAGGTGACTTTTTTTTTCTTCTGGTCTTTTTAGGGCCAAACCAGTGGCATATGAAGTTCCCAGGCTAGGGGTTGAATTGGAGCTGCAGCTGCCTGCCTACACCACAGCCACAGCAACACCAGATCTGAACCTCACCCTCCACCTACAGCAACTCCAGATGCTTAACCCACTGAGCGAGAGCAGGGACTGAACCCGCATCTTCATGGATACTAGTTGGGTTTTTAATCTACTGAGCCTCAACTGGAACTCCTCCCAGGTGACTTTAATGGCTAACTAGGGTTGAGACCATTGATATATTTCAGCCTCCTTACCTTAGGGGTGAGGAAACCAAGATCCAGAGAAGGGGAGTAACTTGTGAAAGGTCACACAGCTAATCAGTGACAAAGCCAAAAAACCTCCTCCCCAAAACAATACACACGCGCTCACACAAACTGGCATTGTATGAAGCACTGCAGGTTTCAAGTGGTTTTCTTAACTTCACCCAGAAATCCTAGTTGGCACAAATGTTCACCTACAGTCTTAGAAAACAAGGAAGAAAATTAACAAACTTCTGACTAGTGTTCATCTGAATCCACTCAAGATTTGGATGTGCTGAAGTTCCTGTCGTGGCTCAGCAGATACAAATCCGACTAGGAACCATGAGGTTGCGGGTTCGATCCCTGGCCTCGCTCTTTGGGTTAAGGATCCGGTTGCAGACGTGACTCGGATCCCGCATTACTGTGGCTGTGGCATAGGCCAGCAGCTACAGCTCCGATTAGACCCCTAGCCTAGGAACCTCCACATGCCACGCGTGCGGCCCTAAAACGACCAAAGACAAAAAAAAAAAAAAAAAGATTTGGATGTACTGACTACAAGAATGTGAAGCTGACCAGGAGTAACTGGGGAAAAAAAATATTTCCACCCTTGTGTTTAAAAGTTTCTAATTATTTGTCATTTTATGTGCCATGTATTATATGCATCAGATCAAATATATACATATCCCTGAATATATATCATTACATATTCTGAAGATACCAAGGAATAAAACAGGCACTACATTTTTAGAGAAAATAGTGAAAAAGGTTGACTGAGACTTTACCTTGAAAAAGGAAAGTATACCTTTCGTTCATAATTGCCGTGACAAACTATCTCTTGGAATGAACAAAGGAGAAACTAAATGTTGGCTTTTATGGGCATGATTTCCCCATAATAACCAACCACAGTCTTCATCTTCCATTTGCCTTTCAAAAAATGAGGCATGTTGGCAAAAACATCTCAGAGTTTCATGAATTTTCCCAAGGGTTTCTCTTAACCCTTTGTTATGCAAATCATCTCCCTTCAAGCAGCCTTCTTGTGTTCTTGTTCCCCGGGCTTCACTGGCTACCAACCCTTCTCCAGCCTCACCACACCAACTTCATCAGCATCTGACATCCTTTGAAACTTTACAACATCACGTCACAAGCAATTTGCAGGTGTTTGCATTATATTTCCATATGTGATCACACCTGGAAGGGGTGGAGGAAGATGCAGCTAGAATGACGGAACTAGTTACACTCACATCAGCTAGGAAACATCTGAATGGGGACAGACTTGCCAGTGGTCAGTTCTTTCTTCTCCACGCAGGCATCGAAAACTGTGGAGACCTGGATAACGACTGCTCAGCTGAGGTGCACAGCCCGAACTCAGGGGCAATCCCAGTGGGTCAACACAGCAGCATCTGTGGAGGTGGAACCTGCTGTCTCTGCAGGCGGGAAAATCAGGCTTTTCAACGCATCCAGTGGTAGCTGTTCTCCACCTAGAACGCCTCTCTCACCTTTCTGTGCTAGCAGACCCTACCCGCAGTTACACTGGATGACACGTGACCACACTAGGCAGTTGTACTCTGAGCTTTGAGGTTGGTAAGAGGATCTGATCTCCCTTCGTCCGTAAGTGAAACTTCCATTCCAAACCAGAAGTTTCTCCGCCAGCCTCCAGCAGTGCAGTCCACACAGACCAGGTAGTCTGGAACCTGAGCTGGTGAACAGAGCTCTGAAGACAGGAAGATGATGTCAGTAGCATCACCTCTGCCTCAAGGATTTGACATCTGCAGGTGACGTCCCGTTCAGATTTGCTGACACACGTCACAGCTGCAGCTGTCTGACACCTTGCTGACTCCCCTGGTCCTGTGCTGTTACCACAGGAGGACGAGCAGCAGCTCCGCAGGGAAAGGATGTGGAAAGGTGTCTTGGGAACAGAAAGGAGAGGCTAAATACTCAAGCTTCCCGGCTGTAGCTGAAAGGGGCAAAGCGAAGACACAGTGGCCCCTGTCCCCCGGTTCAGAATGGACTGAGGCTGCAGTTGCTCTGCTGCCCAAAAGCGGTTTAAAAGGAAAATAATTTCTACTGAAGTGCAGAAATGGACCCGAGGCAGGTCTGACTCTGGCTCTGCTTAGAGAGACTTGATGGGCTGGAAAGCGAACTGCTTAACCCAGAGTCAGAGTAACATTCTGTGTGAGGGGGCGGGGGGAGGCACAGGCCTGCAGACAGTCCCGAGTGGCGTCCGCTGGTGCAGGGTGCGGGGATGAGAGCTGCAGTCACGCCCCCGGCCCCAGGAGAGCGGCAAAGACAGGCTTCTTTTCCCTGGTGGCTCCTCACACTGGGCACGGATTGGCTTTGGGGATCTGGAAAATACGCATTTATGTCGGAGTGGTCTTCTGCCTTATAACGCAAACTCCATATAATTTTTTAATCCTTCGCTATTAAATCGACTTTACAACCTCCTCTAATGATCTATCTTTCCGTCTGTCACACTGCTGTCTCTTCAACCCCCAGGTGGTGAGGTTTAGAAAAGACTTAGCTGGGTCTGAGTTCCTTGCAGAAAAGCCCCTTCATTCTGGCTCTGTCAGTCCACAGTACTGGACGTTGAGTGCCTGCATGCAGGCAGCCCATGAGAGATTCAAGGTTATGACAAGCGTGCCAGGAACGGACCCCTCCTTTCCTTTCAGAAAGGTAGATACTTACTGAACAAGCCAGCAGGTACCACCAACCCTAACTCTATTAACCTCAGGGGCATCGATGAAATTCACAGTATAAGCTAGTTCATGCGACCAGCAATCTCAGGAGAGAGAGCTGGAAGGGTCTGAAATTCAATGTCATAATCCAGTTACCTCATACCAGCACTGCTCTCAAAGCCTCTCTCTCAGCTTGGAGACTTTCCAAAGGTTGTGAGTCCCATTTTCCACTTTGACATGTTAAAAATCATAATGGGTACATTGTTCTGCAGATAGTTTTGGGTCTTATGCCAATGCAATTTCCTGTGAATTGAACAAAATTGCTCCTCTAGCATTAAAAGGCCTATATTTTATCAGTGGGGGGAAAAAAAAGCTAGAAATTCCATACACCTGGGTTGTACGGAAGTCATATTATCAGTGATGTGACCCCAGTTATCTTGATCCATAAAATGGACATCCGATTTGCTTCTACCACCACATTTCAGAAAACAATTCCATGGAAGAGTTTCTCCATGCATGGAGCCTTCAAAGCCCTGAGAGAAATTCAAAAGCTATTCCTTTCTCTTGAAGCCACATCAGCATACTGCTCATGGGATGGGCTCTGAAGACTCTAATACTAATGTTGCATCTATAAGCTGCTAAGTGTTAATAGCATAAATGTCCACCTTGGGAAGATATGTGCCCTAACAGGCTGGCAGTAGTGTATAAGTGTCCCAGATAATTCACTCGTTATTAATTAGGATGGCCTTCTGAAGAGTCACACCCTGAGAGATTTCCTTGGGTGCGCTGACTGACCACTGGGGTGTGAGAAGCACATGGGAGTAGGTGGTACTTACTCATGTCAGAGTTGCTGGCAGAATGTTGCTGGCACTTCACCTGCTTCTCCCATCCCCTTAAGAAAACAAAAGATTTGGAGTTCCCACTATGGCGCAGTGGGTTAAAGATTCAGTTCCTGGTCTGGGAACGTCATATGCCACAGTACAGCCATAAAAAGGAAAAAAAATAAATAAAATTGAAAAAAATGTAGGATAAACTAATAGTGTCACATTAATTTAGTAGGATAATATTTAGCAATAAAAGGAGTGAACTTATACTGCAGAACTATGGATAATTTTCAAAATCTTTATGCTGTAGAAAGACAGATAAAAGGAAAATGTGTTTTCATTAATTCATTCATATTAAAATCTAGAAAAGAAAAAAACTGGTCTGTAATTATAGACAAAAAGATCAGGGGTTGCCTAGGGTCAGGATGAAAGAGAATGAATACAAACTGGCATAAAGCAACTTCTGGGGGTGACTGGCATGGTGGTGATGTGTATGGTTATACATTTGTAAAAACAGTAGACTTAAAATGGATGCATTTTGTTGCATGTCAACTATACCTCAAGAGTTTCATTAACTGTTAAAAATTTTTAAAAAATATATACACTTCCATGTTTATTGCAACATTATTTATAATAGCCAAGATGTGGAAGCAACCTAAGTGTCTATCAAAAAAAGAATGGATAAAGAAGATGTAGTATATCTATATGTGTGTATATATACAATGGAATATTAACCATAAAAAGGAGTGAAATCTTGCCATTTGCCAATTTGTGACAACATGGACAGACCTAGAGGGTATTACGCTAAGTGAAAGAGGTCAGACAAATACTGTATGACTTCACTGATATGTGAAATCTAAAAGCAAAACAAATGAACAAACACAACAAAACAGAAACAGAGTCATACATACAGAAAACAAACAAGTAGTTGCTAGAGGAGCGGGTATGTGAAGAGGAGAAGACTAGGTGAGGGAGGTTAAGAGGTACAAACTTCCAGTTACACAGTAAATGAGTCACAGGGTTGAAATGTACAATGCGGGGAATACAGTCAATAATCATGGAACATCTCTGCAGAGTGGCAGATGGTAAACTAGGCTTATCGTGATGATCGTTTTAAAATATATAGAAATATTGAATCACTATGTCATGTACCAGGAACTGACCTATTGATGTAGGTCAATTATACTGTAAAAACAAACACATACAAAATGAGATCAGATTTGTGGTTATCAGAGGTAGGGGGTATGCTGGGAGGGGGAACTAGATGAAGATCGTTAAAAGTTACAGACTTCTAGTTATAAATAAGTACTAGGGATGTAATGCACAAGTTGATAACGATAACTAATGCGCTATACATTATAAACAGAAGCTGTAAAGAGAGTAAATCCTAACAGTTCTTATCACAAGGAAAACAATTTTTTTTCTATTTCTTTCACGTTGTATCTCTATGAGACCGACGGATGGTCACTAAACCTACTGTGGTCATCATTTCATGATATGTGTAAGTCAAATTATTGTGCTGAACACCTTAAACTTACACAGTGCTGTATGTCAATTATACCTTCATAAAACTTCTGGGGGTGGGGCTGGGGTGGGAATTCAATAGCAAACTGAGAAAGAGTGTTTCCTGTGGCCTGGATCATGGTCTCATTGATAAGGTGGAAGAAGGGCTTCTCTAAATACCAAGCAAAAACTGAGTTGAAAATCATGAGGGAAAAGGTGCTTAGAGGAGCAGTTTAGGAGACTTACAAGGAAAACTATGAACCCTGGAATGTGAAAAATGTAACAGATGAAGAAGAATGATAAGAAAATACTGGAAAAAACTGTCATCGACAAGGAAAGATAAATCCACAGGTTTAGAGCCTCCCAGGCCAAGCCAGACGGGAAAGAAGAAGCGCACCTCTGAGCAGACGCTCACACAATCTCCTTATTCCAAAGGGCATAAGTTCTTCCAAGGGATGGTTTAAACTAAAAACGCCTGGAGACTTGGCTTTTTATTCAGTCACACACCGAACACTCGGGAAGGTGCTGTTGTTGTGCATACCTGTCCTTTGCCCTTGGGTTTCCACAAGAAAGGTGTTTTGAAAGCCTAAGAAAGTCCAACATGGGCGAGGGAACTGACCATCAATGGGCACGCCAGTGAAGATTAGGGGTCTGAGAAGCTGGTCGTCCACCTGTGACCCCACGGCTCCAGTACAGCCACCAGCTCCTCCTCCTGGAGCCATCTCTGCAGAAAAGTTCTCACAACCTTTGCAATTAAAGAAACCTCATATCCCTTAATGATACCCACTGGAATTTTCCAAACATCGATCATCATACTAGCATGACATACTCATTTAAAGAAAAAGGTTTCCAAGCTTCCAACTGTACAGGACAAGTTACTGACAGAGGAAATAGAGTCAGACTGGCATCAGATTCTTATCTGTAACTCAGGAAGAGAGACAACAGAGAACCTATAAATCACCAAGAAAAAAATAACATATGACTCCAAGAATCCTGTCCACAGCCAAGATGAACAAAGACATCGTAGGTACTGAGAATTAGAATGGGCACCGTGTTGGTTAGGCTCTTAGCAGCAGAAAGCAGAACCCACTCCAGCTAGTTTAAGCACAAAGCGATATAAATCACTGAAAGAAAGCACTGGCAGAACTGAGGAAACAGATGATAGGATTAGCTCCTAATAATTCTCAGATCTACACTGCCAAATAGGCCTGCTAAGGACGTGGACATTGGTTGGGGCGGGAAGCAGGGAGGCATTATTCAGCCTAACACAGCAAGCATGGCTATTTTTTGTCCATGTCCAGTAACATCAAGATCTAAAAGTATTTGAAAGTCTGTCTCTGCAGCCCATTTTTTCAGATGGTTCCCTCACATGTTGTTTGCTTCATTATATGCTTGGTATGTCTGACTACGTGCTGTGCCTTAGACTTGAAATGTATTGTTAAGAAAAATTTAATGGAATTCCCACCATGATGCAGTGGAAACGAATCCGACCAGGAACCATGAGGTTGCAGGTTTGATCCCTGGCCTTGCTCGGTGGGTTAAGGATCCTGCATTGCCATGAGCTGTGGTGTAGACCGGCAGCTACAGCTCCGTTCAACTCCTAGCCTGCGAACCTCCATATGCTGCGGATGCAAGCCCTAAAAATCCCCCCCAAAATATATTTGATGCTTCATACACTCTTGTTGAGAGGGTTTGTTTGCTTTTCCAGGCATCTGCAGGCATGACCAATATGGGACCATTTTAAACCAAAACTATAGCCCAGGAATTTCCCTGATGAACCAGGCAATGCCAGCCTGTCTGCCAAACCCGGCTGCCTTCCGGCTCAGTTTTACCATGAAGCGGAACCTCGGGGGCGGGGGGCAGCTCATGCTGGGAAGATCTCTTAGAATCCCCACCCTGTGCAGAACTGGGCTTCGATTTCTCTTTTATTACACCACGAAGTCGAGGAAAGAAAAAAGCTCATCTGCCAACCTGTTTCTAGATTTCCATTCTTGACTACCTTTTTCAGCTCTCTGGTGACTTTGAAAGGGTTTTCAATAATAATTTTTCTATATTTTTAGTTGTTTTTAGTTTGGGGGCCTGAAAAATAGCCCATATTAACCAAAAACTGGAAGTCCTCCCACCACAGTAATAAGTGGTACATTAACGCCTGATCACAGCATACACCAGTCCTAACTGCGTTCTATCCACTGCCTGATGAAACAATGGAAGGGCGGGACCCTTAAGTAGCAAGTTCTCAGTCCCAGTACAATCCAGGTAGAGACAATGCGAGCTGAAAATACCTCATGTCTACGGTGAGAACATTTCAAACTAGATGAGTCACTGAAAATATCCCCATAATTATTTCTAAAAATGAGTGTCATATCTTGCATACATTCTTTTAATCTAACCAAGACCCTTAACCCATCTCCTTAAAGGCCTCTCATTCCTGCTCTGGCGCATCCAGAGGGAAGATGTGCTGAAAGTGGGACCCCTTTGGGGAGAATTTACATACACTCTTGTTGAGCTCTGAACCTTCAGCTTGACAGTGAAAACGAATGGAAAGTGCTGGCCGCGGGATGCGGGGAGGGGGCGGGGGAGCTGGAGTCTTGGCAGGTGCAGGCCTCTGTGGGGGGTGGGCGCCTTCACGACACCTAGAGAAGTCGGTGGAGCAAAGTCTTTACCCAGCACGTGCATGTTCCCAGGTTAGGGGTTGAATCAGAGCTACAGCTCCTTGCCTAAACCACAGCTACAGCAACGCCAGATCCGAGCTACGTCTACAACTTACACCACAGTTCAGGGCAACGCCGGATCCTTAACCCCCTGAGCGAGGCCAGGGATCGAATCCGCTTCCTCATGGACACTAGTTGGGTCCATTACTGCTGTGTCACAGCTGTAACTCCAGTAAAGCCTTCTTAAAGAAAGTGCTGCCTGAATGAACTCTTACATCATGCTGAGAGTCGTCCAGGTAGAGCTGAGAGGAAGGGAAGGGCCATCAGGTGGAGGGACATCATAAACAAAGCAGGAGTAACAGCTGATAACAGTATACTGTGTTGAAATGAGAGTTGAATAACAGTGTAACATGTGCACGTACAGGTCAGGAGCCCAGGTAGGTGGCAGCTGCAGTCAGTCCTGCCTTTAGATCTCATCAAGCAGGGCGCCTCAGTCCCTTAGCCCCTGGGGGCCTCACGTTTCAGAGGGCCTTCCTCAAAGTTTTCTAGGTTTCCCTCCAGTGTCTGGGACAGACTGGGATCTGCAGAGCCATCTGGGGTGGGGGGTACCCTTAGCCTGGACCAGGAACCGTGGGGCCCAGCCCTCATTTCTTCCCTCTGAGATGCTCTCCAACCCTCCAGCATGCACGTGAGGTTGACCAGATGCCCCGTGGCATCAGCGCCCGACTATGTCAATGTCATCATCTCCCAGGGCCCAGGTACTATGCCAGTGGCCTAGCAAACAGACTGCTCCAGCTGGATGAAAAGAATCACTCACGTGCCACTTGCCTCTCTCCCCGCCCCTACTATGGGCCAAGTGCAGCAGGCAGGAGTGAGGTCAGCACTGAAAGGTGTCACACCCTAGGGATGTAGCAATTACTGACCAAGGAGATCAAGGCATGACTGTCAAGCAGGCACACTGCTCTGCACTGACACTCTAACGTTTCGACTGGTAAATTTCACAAGACTAGAAAACACTTCCTGCTCACTGTGTAAGACTTCCATCCACAGACATCATCAACAACGTGCAGGAACAGCTGCGGAGGGAGTCACTGGAAGCCAGCACTCCCCAGGGCCGCAAGGAAAGAGGCAGCGCCATGAGTGACGATGCCCCTGGCACTCAACAAATAATCAGGGAACGTGGGGGGCAAGTGTAGTTTTAATACCAACAGGACTGGAAAGGCATGGCACCGCAAGCAAGAGCAGGGCTGCTACTCTTTCTGCTGGGAAGTGTGAAAGAGCAGCAAAGGTGATTTGACAGAGAGCATGAGGGCCCGGCTTCCGGGGCCTGGGCAGGAGGAGGTGGTACCTGGACTCTACAGAGGCTCCTCTCGGGCACTAACCAGAGCATTAACCAAAACACAAGCACCTCTTTTCTACCAATACTCTACATCTTTGTTAATAAACCACTCAAAGTTGTACAGTCCTTGAATTCTGTGACACATCTTTCACCAAACTGTGCATATAAACAGGGCCCTGCAAAACATATTTGCTCAGGTCCCTGTACGCCATGGAGCAAGCCTGGCCACAGCAGTGCAGGCAGAAAAGGGAGAAAGCTGACCTGAGGAACAGGCAGCAGTGGCGATGGAGAGGAGGGGTCTGAGCAGGACTATGTAGACGGACTTGGTAGTTATCCTGCTGTGTCTCAGAAGGAGGAAATGCTGAAGAGAGGGAGGGGAATGTGGGTGGATGGTAGCAGTTACCAAGTGACATGTGGACACAGGAAAAGAGCAAGTTTGAGATCAAGATGGAACCAGTGTCGAACGGATGAAGCTTAAGTTGTCCATGGGACTTCCAGGAGATG
Organism: Catagonus wagneri; assembly: GCA_004024745.2. Taxonomy (NCBI): domain Eukaryota; kingdom Metazoa; phylum Chordata; class Mammalia; order Artiodactyla; family Tayassuidae; genus Catagonus; species Catagonus wagneri. The sequence goes on from PVHT021183517.1 coordinate 4,565,802, forward strand.
TCCAGCCAGAAACTGGCTGTGTGATGTGAAGCCCGAGTCTGGAGAGAGAAATGGGCCCTCAGAGCACAGGGAATGATTGGAACCTAGAGGGAACAGGGGATTCTTCCAGGAAAGAGTACAGAGTAAAGACAGCAGCATCTGTGATGAAACACGCTGAAATTTACTGACCATAGCTATGGCCAGGTTCCACCCCTCCTCCTGACTAGCACGAGATCCCAGGCTAAAAGTGAATAACGATTATGAACCTGTAGCCATTGCATTACTAATCTAAGTTTGCGAACTAACTTTGCTAAGAGACAAAGTACTTCTCATAAATAAGAGCTAGTCACGGTAACATGACTTTACCTATTTCATTAAACATGTTGAGGATAAAAACTCGGAACTAAATCAAACTCAGCTATGAGAAGACAAACACAATCTCAGTTTTATGTTGTTGTGGTCAAGCGTTTTGTCCCGAGGACAGCAGGTGCTGTTAAAAACCTCCTTCCTCTGCAGAACGATGCTTTTGGAAGGAGGTACATGCAGCCTCCCCACCTCTTATTTTCCTTAACACCTGGGTGGTCTGGCAAGGGAACCTAATTTTTGTTCTGTTTTTAGCTAGGTTACAGTATATCCACGTTCAAAGCCTCAGGTACTTTAAGTAAAAATAACAATCCAAGGTTAAATAAAACCGACTTCACAACTGTCAACAGAGTCAGAAGCAAACAGCTACTGTTGGTTATTACTGAGACAGTTAACTACCCACATCAGGGAGTTTCACAGCCTTTTATCCTGGTAGGATGGAGGCGGAGTACAAAGAAGTGTTAACTTAAAATGTGAACAACTGATCCAGAAGGTTTTCTTTTCAACTCACTCACCTTAGATTTTGGCCATAAAGTCTGCTTAAATGTTACCTACGTTATCTGACCAGCTAATCATACCAGGTGAAAGAAATAATTTCTTCAGGAACCTTCACTATTATAGGACAGTAAGATACACCTCAAAGAAAGAAGAACAGGAAATCAAAGTTCTCAACACTGTTCTCTTCGAAAAACAACATAAGTCAATTTTTGAAGTAATACTTATAACCTCACCATCCTAATACAAAAATGATTTTCCTTTTCACATGTTTTCCATTCTCTGGCCGTATATGAACATTTCCATGTTGTTGCAGTCACATCATACACACACTTTTGAAGTCTGCTTTTGAATTATTTATTTTGGATTTTTTTGGCTGTGCCTACAGAAAGCAGAAATTCTGGGGATCAGGGATTGAATCTGTGCCACAGCAGTGACAATACCAGATCCTTAACCCACTGAGCCACCAGGGAACTCCCTGCTTTAAAATTTTTTGTACCATTAAATGTTGTGATATTTATACATACTTTTAAAAATAATTATTTTTCAAAGACTTTGCGTTGATGGACTATAATTTTTCAGACACCCTTTTGTAGCTTGATATTTTAGTTACCCTACAGCTTTTGTTTTACTAGAGAACACGGCAGTGGACAAACATCAATATTTTTCCTTCTAAAAGGTTGCACAATATTCTGGCTAAAAGCTCCAGTTTTGTCATCATACTTTTACCTGCATAAAGAATTATTACTTTTTAGATGATCTGATAATTTACTGTAAAAGTTCCCTGGAGCTTACTTTAATTGCATTCCTTTGGTTATTAGGGAGAAAATGTTTTTGTACGGATTTATTTACCATTATTAGAGTGCTAAAAATAAAGCAAAAAGGAATGAAATAAATGAGTGATTCTAGTAAACTAACAAGAGAGTCTCCCTGCTGATGGAAGGAGCTTTAACTTTGTCCCCAGACGTCACCTTCATTACTACTTGAACAGTTAGACTCTCTGTGTCGTGATGTTTCCCCCTTCCCCACTCTTATTCTGCTGAAAGACAAGCCCTATCACGTGTTACCGCTCAGCGTGCTCTGTAAGAGAGAACACAAACGGCCTCCATAGAGTCCAATCTCTTTGTGCTTTTTGTAGTACTACTCCACAGAAAAGGAAATATGTGAGGCTGAGAGGCAAATTACTTACTCAAGATCATACCCTGTCATGGCAGCTAAGCCAGGGTTTGAATCCAGATGTATCCCTCCAAAGTTCATGCTTTCTCCAATGTGCTGCCTACCCCAGCTGAACACAAAAGTAACCTACCCCAGATGATTCTAAGGAATGGCTCGTTAATCAGTCCTCTTTGCCAACAGAAAGTTGCATACAGACTCTTGGTAGCATCGATGGATTTCCTGATAATGAGTTTAGTAGGACACAAGGCCTTTCCCGTGTCCATCTCAGACAGTGTGATTCCATAAAAAAATGAGATTATGTAAGAGGGCCCTGTCATCACTGCCGGTCAGGAACGACATGTAATTATCTCTTGCTGGCTGATTTAATTAAGATTCAAGAACCGCTGATTCACATCCAAAAACGCATCCACCGTGATAAAATCTACTGGACAGAAGTCCATTGATGTGCTAATTAATAAGACATACGACTCTCCTTTTAATTGCTTCACCTTTGAGTACTTTCCCAAACATTCTGTTTAGGAGCTAATGTGTTTTTACGTTTTTCTTTCTTTATGCCACTTAATGAGATCTTGGTTGCTACAGGATTCAAAGGAGTCATGCTAAACAAGGCAGTTTTATTTAACTCAGGTCCACTCACTTGACAGCTACTAGGTGGCTGTGTAATCCCGGCCCAAGGTACACATTCAGCAGGATGACCTTCTATTTGGGATGTCAGACGGAGCCCCCGACAGTTTTCTAATACGTTGAGTGGAATATCTGGGGCTTCCTTTCATTTTCCGTGAGGTGTCGGTACACGAAGATACATGAGATCCCAAAGCGTGCGCACAGGAATTGGGACGGGCTGGGTGGAGCAGCGGCATTAAGATGCTGGATCTCTTGCAAAAACTCAAGTTGAGAGTGCAGATCATCTATGATAACTCTCAGCAAATGCCATTTAAATCTAACAAGCCTTTAAAGTCCAGCTAATAAGCAGCCCTGTTATACAGGATATGTGATCAGAAAAGCATTCTGTCTGGACTACTCCCAGGCCCACTACTAACTAAGTGTCCTTGGTACTTAATAAGTCTGAGTATTTAAGAGGCATCTAGCACGGGCCCGTCACAAAATGCTTATTTATGAAACATGTCTTATTAAATTCTCACACCCTATAAGATAGAAATCAGTATTATCCCCATTCTACAAACAAAAAGAAGTCCTAGAGAGATTTACATAAATTACCCAAGATTATGAAGTTATAAAGTGGCACAGCCAAAATATTGAAACTTTCGATTGAAATGAAACACGTATACAAAAATGTATATGCATCTTAACGACCCAGTCTGATGAATTATTAAAAGTGAACACACCCACGGACACTAGGACGAGAAATGGAACCTTAGAAGCACACCAGGAGCTACTCCTCCGGCCCTTCCCAATCACCAACCTGATCTCCCTTACAAACCACGTACTAGTTTTGCCTATTTTTCTGGCCCATAAAAGTCTGAAGAAATCCTTCCTCTTTTTCTGTTTTCTGGAAGAGATATGTAAAATTGATATTTCTTCCTTAAATGTCTGATAGCATTCACTTGAGAAGCCATCTGGATACAGAGTATATTTTGTGGAAAGTTCTTAAATTAAGTGTTCAAGTATCTAGATTTTCTCTTTATTCTTGCATCAGTTTTGATAAACTGTGTGCTCCTAGGAATTTATATGTTTCATTAAAACTTCCAAATTTATTGGTATAAAGTTGTTATAATGTTCTCTTACTTTTTCAGTCTATTTGTGCCACTTTCATATAGCTAAATTAACTTTATTCTGTGTTATTATTTTTCTTTGTGTTGAATGATTTTTTCCAAATTTACTTTTCAGCTGCAATAGCCTTACATTTAAAATTTATCACTTGTAAGCAACATATAGTTGGGCTTTTTAAAAACCCATTTTATCAATTTTTAAAACTTAACTGTGTATAATTTACATTTAACATAATTTTTGTGGTATTTCCATTTAGAGCTACCACCTCCTCATTACCTCTTCCTGTTTGTCCCACATCTTTCATATTTTCTTGCTTTCTTTTATATTAATTAAATATGCATTATTACGTTTTCTGCGCTCCTTTAGGTTATTGGTTAGATATATGTAGGTTTTGGAAGGGGCCTAAAACTTATACAATTTCAGATGCCTTTATTAAATAAGATAAATAATAAAACATTATACAGGAGTTGCTGCCGTGGCTCAGCGAGTTAAGAATCTGACATAAAGTCCATGAGGATGCAGATTCAATCCCAGGCCTTGTCAAGTGGATTAAGGATCTGGCACTGCCCAAGCTTCAGTGTAGATCAAAGATGTGACTCGGATCCAGGCTGCTGTGGCTGTGGGGTAAGCCTGCAACTTCAACTCCAATTCGACCCTTAGCCCAAGAACTTCCATATGCTGCAGGTAGAGTCATAAAAAGACAAAAAGTTATAAACATAAAATTAGGAATAAGATAAGGATATAGACATACAGATAGATGAAAGAAACCAAAACAACAAAAATTTCAAATTTCAAAAAGCGATCAGTATTACAAACATCACTAAACCCAGAAAAAATAACATAATATTTTTATTTGAATGTCTAACTTACTCCTACAATACTTCCCCTACTTTTTTGTGCTGCTTTTCCATATGGCAATCTTATAATATCATTCACTATAGAGAGAACAGAAAAACAAGTCAACCTTTCTTCTAATACGGCTGATTGAAAATTTTAAATTATTGTTCTTTATTCCTGATCATCCAGAATACATGAAACACATGACTTCACACACAAATGTATTCAAGGGAATTCTGATATTCACCCAAAAGGAAAAAAATAAGGATTCTGATGTGTTTGTAACTGAATATGATGCATGATCAAGGTATGTTCCTTTAATAAGAGGGAATTTTATTTTGATTAGGCATCAACAGAAATGAACACACATCTGCTAATCGGAAACCTATCCCAAAGACAAGCTGGCTTTGTGTATTTCAAACCTTATTTCATCAATAGCTATGTACATCCTCCCAACACTGTGCACAGAGAACACCTTATTACAAACCTGAACCTCTGGGTCATGATGCTGTGTAGGTGGATAATAGGATCGTTCCTGGATGTCATTCTTACACTGAAACAGCTAGAACTATCTTACATATGCACAAACGTGACTGCAAATCCCCAAACATGTTTCATTAAATATAATGCCAGTTTGAATGCCCCTTAACCAGGCCCCACGTGCACATAGCCCCGGTTTTGTTATTTTTAACATACAGATTCTGCAACATATTTAGTTAAGATTCATAACTATATGTTTTACGTTTTAGGGGTGCCATTTTATTTTTATTAGTTAATTTATTTAACCACACCTGTGACATGCAGAGGTTCCCAGGCCAGAGACTGAACCCAAGCCACAGCCCACCCCCCACGGCATATGGAAGCCCAAGCTAGGGGCTGTTATCAGAGCTGCAGCTGCCAGCCTACATCACAGGCACAGAAACGGGGATCTAAGCCGTATCTGCAACCTATGCTGCAGCTTGTAGCAACACTGGATCCTTCACCCACTGCGTGAGGCCAAGGATCAAATCCACATCCTCACATATACCTGTCAGGTTCCTAACCCACTGAGCCACAACGGGAACTCCCTGTAGGGTACTGGTACTGTGTTTAAATGGTACCTTTTTTTTTCAATTCCGAATTGTTCATTACTAAAACATAGAAACATGATTGGTTGGTTTCTATATATTGATATTGTATTCTCTGGCCTTAAAAAATCTTACTTATTCCAGTGACTTTGGGATAGATTCTTTGAGAATTTCTACAATTTTTTTTTTTTTTTTTTTAGGGGCTGCACCCACAGCATATGGAGGTTTCCAGGCTAGGGATCGAATTGGAGCTGTAGCCACTGGCCTACATCACAGCCACAACAACGCAGGATCGGAGCTGCATCTGCAACCTACATCACAGCTCATGGCAACACGGGATCCTTAAGAGAATTTCTACAACCTTGTCATCTGCAAATACGAACCGTTTTGTCTCTTCTTTTCCATCCTGTATGCTGTTCGTTTCTTCTCTGTGCCTTCCTGCTCCGGCTAGGACCTCCAGAGTGACAATGAATACAAGTGGGGATAGCAGTAGCCTTCCTTTTTCTTTATTGTAGGGGAAAAGCCTTGAGCTTTTTTCCACTAACGGTGCTGTTAGGAGTTCCCATTGTGGCTCAGCAGTAAAAAACCCAACTAGTGTCCATGAGGATGCAAGTTCAATCCCTGGCCTCGCTCAGTCGGTTAAGGATCCCGCATCACCATGTGCTGTGGTGTAGGCTGCAGATTCGGCCAGGATCCAGCCTTGCTGTGGCTGGCAGCTTGTAGCTCCAATTTGACCGCGAGCCTGGGAACTTCCACATGCTGCGGGTGCTGCCCTAAAAAGCAAAAATAATAATTATAATAATAATAAATATGTTAGCTGTGCGTTTTTGCATAGGGATCTTTATCTGGTTGAGAAAGTTCCCCAGGATTTCTAGTTTGCTGAGACTTTTTTTGGTCATAAATTGATGCTGAATTTTGTCATGTGCTTTTCCTGAACTCGTTGAGATGATCACTGGGTTTCTCTTCTTTTATGGATATGGTGAATTACACTGATTGACTTTTAAGACATGAAACATGTCCATCGGTTCATTTGACAAGCATTTATGAGCTGCTATCTTGCCCAGGCACTGGGTGACGGAGATGCAATTCTGACACTGCCCTCTGGGAGCTCAGATACCCACGCAGCCCAAGTGCTCACCAGCTCTGGAGCTGCACCCCACATTACCTCTGCTTTGAGGACCTGCAGCCAGCATTCCCCTCAGACCAGAACTGCAAGAGCTGGGCTGCACCCCACAGGCTTAGGCCTGTGCTTGCCAAGCTTTAAGACCAAAGAAAGCTTGGTCCCACCTTGTGTGGCAGACTTCCCTGCCCAGGGGAAGGTGAAATTGCCAATTACAGGGTGAATTATATCGGGCTGGCTCATCAGTTACCAGGGAAACCAGCAGATGGGCATCTTCAATAAGCTATCACTAGCTGGGGCCTGGGGCAAGGACACAGCAAGGTCAGTCAGGGGAGGCAGGCACTGGAGGAGCAGGGGACACACAGGGAGCAGGAGGGCAGCCATCTCGAGTGGCCTGTCCACACAGCGGGGTTCTCCTCGGCTTCTGGCGGGATGTGGTTAGGCACAGCCAGCCCAGGAAGGAGGGGAATCAGGAATTCTAGGGGCAGGCTGGCCCTGCAGCCACATGCGCTAGGAGTTACTTGTGCACCTGGGTCCTGGCGCCACCCGCGAGGGACTCGGTCCTGGTGGTATTCCTGGTTTTCTCTCTACCTGAAAATGAGGCCAACTATCACCCCGGAAGGATGTGACAATTTCAAGTTAACAACAACGGCCACCTTAAGAAGAGCGTCTTATCAAGTCAGAGGAAGAGTAGAGCTTGATTAAACAATATCAAAGCCACACCCCCGTGTGGCCCCAACCAAGCATCTCACCAGCGCTGGAGCGCACCCCCCACCTCACCCCCCCAACACCACCCCCACCCCACCTAAGGCTCTTTTTCTTCTAAAACACAGAAGCTCGGGCGTCCCCGGCCCGCGGCGTCTCTCACCTGCTTGTTCTCGGCAGCTCTCGTTGGTGCAGCAGCTTCCGAGCTGGGCTCCCCGCCTCCGTCTTCCTCCCCGCTGGTGGGCTCGCTCCAAGCTGAGCCAGAGGAATCTTCCAGAACTAGGAAGCTGGGCCGCAGAACGAGGCAGGCGGGAAGGGGGCAGGGCACAAGCTTCAGGCGCGGTACAGGGCTCGACAAAAACAGGTCAGAACCAGTTGGGCCCAAGATGGCGGAAGGTTCCGCTCCCAGAAGGCCTTGGGCCTCATTATGCGCTCATTATAATATATTAGCATCCAGAGGACACGCCCACAGGTGCCATGACAGTTCTGAGGCAGCTGTAAAAGGCAGAAAAGTGGGCGGTGGCCTAATTCCCAGAAATCTCCGCCCCTTCCCTGAAATGATTGGCATAATCCTCCCACCTATTAGCCTGTGAAATTACCGGCCTGTAAAATCTCACCGCCTGGCGTAGTTCCGTCCATTCTGGCCTTTTGAGACCTACCACGTTCTGTCTGTGGAATGTCTGTCTCTCTCGGTAAATCCACTTCTTACCTATCACTTGGTCTCTCACGGAATTCTTTCTGCGCTGAGACACGAAGAACCTGAGCTTCGGTAAGTCCAGACACCAGGTGTGCAAATTAAGCAGGAAGAGAGTGGGTTCGAGTCCCAGTCTGAGTTCTGGCTGGGTTTGACTCCCACCCGAGGTGTGATTGGGAGCGAGCCCAGCTCTGAGACGTGCGGTTTCAAAACTCCTCCTCTTCGGTCTTTCCCTTGGCTCCTCAGAACGTTCAATGAGGCTCAAGCTCCAAGCATGACCAACGGGGGTCCCTGGCGCTCGGGTCCTGCCTGCTGTTCCACCTTCTCACCGCCCCCTCCCCAGCAGGCCTTCTGCCCCCGGCCCCCCGCAGCCCCCTGAGCCAACGTGCGGGTGCCTGTGTCCTCACACACTGAGATGCGGCCACCATCCACACCACGACCAGAACGATATTGCTTTCTTTCTGTTTGGTTTTTTTTTTGCTTTGTAGGGCCGCACCCAGGGCATGTGGAGGTTCCCAGGGGGTCGAATTGAGCTGCAGCTGCCGGCCTACACCACAGCCACAGCAACACCAACACCAAATTCGACCCGTGTCTGCAACCTACACCACAGCTCACGGCAGTGCCGGGTCCTTAACTTGCTGAGCAAGGCCAGGGATCGAACCCTAAACCTCATGGTTCCTAGTCGGATTCGTTTCCACTGCTCCATGATGGGAACTCCCAGGATGGTATTTCTAAGAAAAGCAGCCCTTCCAGCTGCCTGGGAGGATCACATGATGACTGGATTCAGATTCAGGTTTACCAGACATTAATCAAGCCCTAAGACACACACCGTGGTCAGGTACCACAAGGCCTGCGCTTGCCCAGCTTCAAGAACAAAAAAAGAGGAGTTCCTGGCATGGCTCACTGGTTAACAAACCCGACTAGGATCCATGAGGGTTCAGGTTTGATCACTGGCCTCGCTCAGTGGGTTAAGGATCCAGCGTCGCTGCAGCCGTGGCATAAGCTGCAGCTTTGGCTGAGATTCGATCTCTGGCCCAGGCACTTCCATAGGCCAAGGGGTGGCAGGAAAAGAAGAAAAAAACTGAAATAAAAACAGCTCTCGCTGTCCAAACTTAGCTGAGGTCCAGCGTGTGCAAAGCTCTAGTCGCCCGGTGTGAAGCCACAGAAGCAGCAGGTGGTTGCCTAGCTGGCCAGGGCTCCAGCCCCCCAACCCTTCTGTTAATTAGTCTGTGATCCTAAAGCAGAGGATCCTCTAAGGGGCATCTAGCCAAGACCCTTAACTTGTCTCCTTAAAGGCTTCTCATTCCTGCTCTGGCTCATCCGGGGGGAAGATGTGCTGAAAGTGGGACCCCTTTGGGGAGAATTTACATACACTCTTGTTGAGCTCTGAACCTTCAGCTTGACAGTGAAAACGAATGGGAAGTGCTGGCCGTGGGATGCGGGGAGGGGGCGGGGGAGCTGGAGTCTTGGCAGGTGCAGGCCCCTGTGGGGAGTGGGCGCCTAGAGAAGTCCGTGGAGCTTTACCCAGCTTCTCCAACTGAGGTCCTTGTGAGACTGGGCCGAAACGGAGCAGTGCATCTTTCTGATGAGTCAAGTTTACTCAGAGACTTGGGGGTGAAATCAGTAAACGAAGTGGTCGGTCAGTGACTGAAAATATTATTTTTAGGTCAAAGCGAACGTAGACCTCTTAAGGAGGAGGATAAAACTAAGAGGGGAAACTTCATGGAGATGCGATCCCTTTGGAGGCTGAGATGGTTTTCTGTAATCAGTGCTCGCTCATCTCTGAGGTTAGGGAGGCTCAGGAGAAAGGCTTTGAGAGGCGTTGCTCGTTGCCACGTGCTCTGCCCGCGGGAGCACCCTTCCCGGAAGAAGGAAGGGCCCGCAGCTGTGACCGCTCTCTTCCCCTGAATGAAATTCTGTCATTGTTATCCTGTCCTTCTTGCCGTTTTGAGCTCTAGAGGCTGAAACCATGCAAGTGGACGAAACCTAAATCCACTCCTGTGGTCCTAGCGTGACCCTAAGATGGTCTGGGTTTGGGGGGAGCCGATGCACCCGGCCTCCAGCAGAGGTGGCAGCTGAGGGGACAAGAAGCATTGACCGTGGCCGCGCAAGCCTACTTGATATGCCAGAGACGAAGGCAGCAGTGGTCAGAATCCTTAGCTGAACCTGCCCAGCTGCTACGGAGGCCGGAGGGCGCTTGGCAGGAAGGCTAGGAAGTGAAATAACAGCCTCCAAAAAGCCCACATGCCAGGGAGGCCGGCAAATGCAGGGGCCCTTTGCTGCCCCAACTCTGAGGAGACTCTGGGCTCCTCTCCGTCCGCAAGTGGGCCAGTGCGGGGGGGGGGGGGGGCCCGAGATGACGGGAGGGGCGGGGAAGGAGACGGGAGGGCAGAGAGGCTGTGCCAGGCACACGCCGGCCTCCACAGGTTTCCCAGGAGAATAAGTCATAGGAACAACCTAAATGTATGAAAATCAAAAAGCAAAATGGGATCTGAGAGATGCAGAATCCATCGTCTTCTGCCACCGATGAGTAAACTGGGGTCCAGCGAGAAGGAAGGGGCTCGATAACAGCAAAGGAGAACACACCGCGGCCCCCGTGGTCTCCTCCGCCAAGGGGGTCCCTCCTGGGCTTACTCCTCACCGCCCTGCCCAGCCGCCTGCCCAGGAGGGGCTAGCGCCCCCAACTCAGAGAGGTGCAAACGGCCGGGCCTCGGTCCCGGGAGCCATGGTGGCTCCAGCCTGCACAGAAAGTGCCAGAATGGGTAAATAGCAGAGGCAGGAGCAGAGAGCAGGGAGGGGGCTCTCCCTTCTGGGTGGGGGAGGGAGGGTGCGGGCAGAACCAAGGGGCCGGGCATCCTTGAAGGCGCTGCGGGCGCGGGAGGCTCAGCAGAGTCTGGATGCCGTGTGAACACCGCCTGCATGCTTCCTTTAGCGAGGAGGGACAGCGAACGGAACATGAAACACATCTAATTCTCCATGCTCCCTAACAAGAGCGGGTCCTTTTTGAAATTCTACTTACGCAGTTAAGACGCGGATAAGGAAAATGGCCATGCTGTGGTTGGGCTGTGCAGGGGGGAGCAGCCAGCCAGAGCGTGGGGACTGGGTCATGGGGGAGGGGGACCCTGAAGCCCCCAGGGAGGCTCTGGAGCTGTAGGGACCTCTTTCCAGCCCTCAGGCTCTTCCTGCAACAAGACTCCAGCTGGCCGGCACCCCAGAGACTATTCCAGGGCTGTGGTCACCATGGCTGGTGGACACTGAAATGTCAGGAATGTCAAAGTCAAGGCTTCCTGCTCCGCAGGCCTCTCCCCAGGGCCAGGTGGGGGGTGGGGGTCTGTAAAGGAAGTGTCACGGCTGTTGCCACTTAGAGTGCGTTGTCCTGCACTCAGGCCCAGGGCCCTTTCCGTCCTCCTCCAGTTACTGTGTGTGTGCATGCGTGTGTGTGTGCATGCACGTGTGTGTCCACCCCCAAGACTTCTGAATAAGGGTTAAAGTGACTGGTGCCAGCATCTGGGTTCCATCCAGCTCTGCCCAAAAGGGCCATGTGGCCTCCGGCAAGTGGATCCATTAACACTCTCTGGGCCTTTCTTAAGTTTAAAAAGCAGTCTAGTCCTTGAGAAGTGTTCAAGAACCAAGCAAAATAACAAATGTGAAAGGAAGCTGCCAAAAGTTACTTTCTGGGGAGTTACTGCTGTGGTGCAGCAGGTTAAGGGTTCAGCGTTGTCTCTGGGGTGGTGCCCGCTGGATCCCCTGTTTGGTGCACTAGGTTAAGCATCCGGTGTTGCCATGGGTTCCAGCTGCAGCTTGGATTCCATCTCTGGCCCAGGAACTTCCATATGCAACAGGTGCAGCCTAGAAATAGTAATAATAAAAATAAAGTTACTTTTTAGTGTGAAGCAGTGTGCATACGTTCATTTGTTTGTTTTTATTCATTCATTCATTCATTCATTCAACAAATACGCGTTGTGCTAGGAGCTGAGCAGTCAGCAGGGAGGAAGAACTCGCACAGCCCTTGTTCTCAGGAGGCTGACAGCTTCCTTGGAAGGACAGACATGAGTAATGGACATAAATGCCCAGGTCGGGTTCAGTGTCGCCAAGGACAAGAACGGCGAGTCCTGAGCAGGAAAAAAGCAGACACTGGAGTGGGGGCTGGGCCGGAACCTCGAGCCTAGGGTGGCCCCAGAGGTGGATCCAGCTGGCTCTGAAGCCTAGACCTCTGTCCGCAGAGACTGAGACACCAGGCTTACTAGCCAGGCAGATAGCCACAGACACGCAGGCCAGCATCAGGGCCTGAGGTGGGAGGTAAAGCCCTTTGGAGGAGCAGCACCATCAGAACCCCGGTTCTGGTCGAGTGGGTCACATTAGGACACCCTGGGAGTGGAGGCCCCACGCCTCAGCATCCGAGCCAGGCTGGAGTCTGACAAGGGATCTGGGTTGTGGGGCCCCGTGGCCACGGTCACGGTCACCCTCCTCTCCTCACACGACCGACTCTGCCTCCTTTGACTCCGTCCCTTGACTCTGGCCCCAGCCACAACCCCCTGACTCCAAGACTGGGTCTGGCTTCTCTACTTTCCTCCTCCATGCTGTTCAAGGCCAGAATGCATGGATACAGTGGCCTTGAACTGCCTGGGGCAGTGCTGGCCTCTTGGACCAGCCAGACCCTCTCTTGACACACTCCTTGTCAGGCATGGGGTGGGTTTCAGAGTATGAAACAGGGACCGCCTTCTTGATGGAGGCGCAGTGGCTCCAGACCAGTTGGCAGATGTGTGCTGAGTGAACAAATGAAAGAATGAGAAAAAAAACTGGAGGACTGAAGATGTTAGGATTGTTTTCTTTCTTTCTTTTGTTGGGGGCGTTTTTTAAGGGCTACATGTGGAAGTTCCCAGGTTAGGGATCAAATCAGAGCTGCAGCTGCCAGCCACAGCCACAGCCAAGCAGGATCCTCAACCCACTCAGCAAGGCCAGGGATTGAACCTGCATCCTCATAGATACTAGTCAGGTTCGTAACCCGATGAGCCACAATGGGAATTCTCCCAAGATACTCTTTTGTATATAAACGCAACAGTTGAAGGTCAGAATTTCCAGTGCTGGTGGAAATGGCTACCCTCTAAAATATCTTTTTCTAGAGGGATTTCTAAAAGATTAATGCACACACATGCCCCTGAATAGGTTTTACTTTTAAGCCCTACAATCACAGGAAACAAATATGGTCTAGCTGTCAATATTCATACTACATCCTTAAATAGTTCTAGACAAAGCGCTTTCCTCCCTCAGCCCTGAGAATAACACCACACGGCAGAACACAGACGACTCCACTTGCAGCCGCTTTAAGCAGAAAGTTGCGCCCATGACCTTGGAGTTTGGCTTGTATAATTTGGCGTTGGTTAATTTCATTGACGTAACTAGAGGCCATTAAACAATTCGGCTCCTATTTGTGTGTGTGTTAGTTTTCAAACCTTACAAGATTCACTAAGGACTGATCAGACCCCTGGGCTGCCCCCACGTTATTCTCCTGCCACGAGGCCAGTCCCCCCGACAATGACACAGGCAATGTCATGTGCTGAAGGGGCAGGGTTTGCGGGCAGAGCTCTGCGCCTGGAAACCTCCCCAGGGTTGTGGTGGGCGATCAGCAGACCTCCTTCGTCACCAGACCTCTATCCACCAGGGAGCCCAGCTCAGTGCCACGTCCTGGGAAAGGCTCAGTTTAGGAAAGGATGTTTCTGGAAAGGAAACCTGTGTTCCAAGGGGCCTCTGTTAGTCATGAAAAGCCAGGAAGGCGATTACATACCCCGTTGCCCTCCGTGCTCAACTTTAAGTATTACCAATAAAGACACAGATAACGTCCTGACCGAGATACTTGGACGGCAAACAGAGTTAGTGCGAACACCTCTTTCTTAGCTCTGAAAACCTTTCTGTAGCAGTTCAAATGTCTGCCGTAAATGGAGGAAGCTGCGTACCACTGTGAGAGCACTCTGCGGACCTTCCAGAGACCTTCTCTGTTTGGGGTTTTTTGGCTGTGACCACTGGCCTGCAGAAGTTCCAAGGCCAGAGATCGAACTCCCCCCCACAGCAGTGACAACACCGGATCCTTAACTCGCTGAGCCACCGGAGAACTCCGATTCCATCTTTGTACATCACATGACTTGAAACTATGGCCAAGAAAATCTAGTGAAGTGGTATGACTCTCGGAAATCAAACTGGCAAAAACTAGAAAGTTTTCTTTTTATTAGACCTCTCTCCATGGTCAGAGCAACTAACCTCAGTCATGGCAGCCTCCCCTACGTTTTTTTCTCTAGGGTTCCCAAAAGTTTCAGGGCCGGAGGGATGTTGTGGGAATTCCAGAGGCTTCGGGAAAGGAGACGTCCCATCTTCAGTGTCATCATCACACACTGGCGTCAAATGAAACCGCCCCAGCTGCCCCCTGGTCAGGTCTCCACACCTCGCGTCCGCAGGCCTCTCCGGGTCCACTGACAGACTCCCCGGGGTTACTCACAGACTGGTGGACACCATTCAGCTGCTCCCGTGCGGTGCCAGGGACAAAAAGTCTGGCAGATGGACAAAAGCTGGTTGCAAATGGGCCCAGAATTCAGTGGATACAGGTGGGAGCCGTGCTTCATTGTTCAGGAAGAGGAGGCCGAAGACAAATGCTCCTGAAGGAAAGTGACGCCATCCTGAGAAGCGGGCCAGAGTTCAACAGAAATGAGAAAACCAGGCAAGCCTGGGTGTGTTCATTCCGGGCCTACGTTCCAGGCAGGGAGACACCAGGCGATGTGTAGCCAGAAATACTGGGCTGGGCCGGGTGTTCACCCAGGGCCGCTGTGAGTAGCCTCCAGAGACAGGGGTTGTGACACGGGAGGGCTTAAAGGTCAAAGCCAGCACTGTGCTGGGCGTGGGGCTGGGGAGCTGTCCTTGAGAACAGAGCAGAGGAAGCCGTGGGAAGCATCACGGCGAGTCATGCAGAAACGGACGGGACCACGTTTACAAAGGTGTCGGGAGGGCTCCGGGCACAGGGCCCCGCGTCGGCACTGGAACCGGGTTCTGGAAGGAAAGGGGCCTCCCCGGTAGCTTTCTGCGGGCGTGAGGAGGACTGGTTTGAGGTTTTTAGGAACTGTTTCATATCTGGCCTCTTTCTCCCTCAGAAATTGGAATCTGAAAGAGCTTCTCAGCTTATTGTTGAAAATCACCCGGACTAGAAAGATTAGAAGCCGAGACTGAGATTTCAGCAAATTTAAACTCACTGGAGCGAGGCAGAAGGAATTACAGTAGGCAGATGAGCTCCTTTAGTAAAACGGGACATGGTGACAAGCCTCGCTGGAGAGACCCAGGGCCTGTGGTCACACCCGCCCGGGCACCCCGACCTCTTCATCCCCCCAAAAGGCCAGGACATTGAGGCCTGTGCCCCTCAGAACACTGAGCAAACACTTGTTAAAGGAATGAACCCAAGACCCGTCAGGAAAGCTTCAATATAAGAATGTCACCACAACCCCCCACCCCAGGGGACATAGGCCTTTAGCAGTGCACAGAGGGCAATTTTCTGTTGTGTTCTCATTTTAGCACTGTAGTTTCATTTTTTTGTTCTTCTTTCTTTCCCTTTAGGTGACTGTTTTATGGTGGCTTAAGGCATCGTGTGCTTCTACGGATATGTAGCATGAAGAACTGAGAAGCAATTCGGCCAATAAAATCGATAATAAGAACCAAGATCCGTGTGACTCTTCACAAAGCCCCTTTTCCCTTTTTCCTCGCCCTCTCTCTGGGGTAGGAACAACTAACCTCACTCATGGTGGAGCTCCCCGCCCTCTTCTCTCCAGGGTTCCCAAAGGTTTCGGAGCTGGAGTGATGGTGGGGGGAATTCCAGAGGCTTTGGGAAGGGGGACGTCGCATTCTCAGTGCCATCATCTCACACTGGCACCGTCGGAAACCGCCCCACCTGCCCCTCGGTCAGAGGTCGTTGCGTCAGTTGCCATCCTGGGGTCTTCAGCTTTGGAGGAGGTGGAGCTCAGGGACGTGATGTGGAAAAGAGGGTCATTGTCTCGGAGACACAGAAATGACCCTGAGAAATGAAACCCCAGTGTCCCGTGCGAGTGTGTCTTTGACAAACCCTTGCTCTCAGGCTTGCCAGGTTAGCGGATGACAAAGTCTCCACCACCGGCTGCGAAAGGAGAAACATACAGAGGAAACGGGTAGGAAGAAGAGCGACCCGCCACACCCGTCCCCAGAGCCGAGCCGGGACCCGGGTCTCCGCTGAGCACCAGGACTCAGACCAGCAGGCAGACGGGCGGCACTCTGAGGCTTGGTGATCAGGTTCCCTCTTGCAGGTGACCCTGCGGGGTGGTGGTGGGGGCAGGGCAATCCCAGAGAACCTGGGCCTTCAGCTGATGCATTTGGAAAATATTCTTTTCTCTTCGCAGGTTGGGGAGGACTCATTCATGTTTACAAAGAAGTTTCTGACCTCGTGGGGAGGCTCGGCCTTCTCTGATTACCCAGGGCGTCAGCTGACACTCACTTCCCTCCCCCGGCCCCCTCCTTCTCCCTCTCTCTTGCATTCTCTCTCTCTTTCGGCTCAACTCTGCCTAGAAGGTGTCAAGGGAGATTGATGCCACATAGCACGATTGGCTCTTTTGCCTCCAGCTAGTGTGGTTGTTTATCAAGGCTCCAGTTTACTCCCCAGATTCCAAGCCTCAGCAGGGAGATTGTGTCTCTCTTTTGGGGAGATTGTGACACTAGACTGCACCCCAGCCGGCCCCTCCCGCCCCAGGAGGAGGCAGCAACACGTGGGGTAAAATTTGGCCAGCTCCCGAAAGGCCTCTCGCAGCCAAAAACAAACCCTGTGACTTCTCATAGAGGCCGGAAATCCCCCCATTAAAAACTATATTTTATATTTTATATATAAAACTATATATTTATATTGTGTCTATATTTTTTCCGAGTTGCAGGTATTATAGTACAGAGAGGACATGGCCAGGAGTCAGAACACCTGGCCCCAGGGTCCTGCCCCTTGGTTTGGTCCTGGCTCTGCTCTCAGGCCTGGTGACCTGGGATAAACCCACTCTCTTCCTTTTTGCTTTCTTTCCCTTTTTTTTTCCATCTAAAATGGTACCGCTAATGCCTGTCTCACAGAGCTGCTGGAGGATCAGGCGAGATAATGGATGTGAGAGCCGAGCGTTGCAGAAACGTAAGAAGGACCATTATTCCCAAAACGCTGGTCGGCCGGGCTGCTAATCCCTCGCAGGGATTTGTGAGCAGCTCCCCAGGCGCAGGCAGGCACCCAGGGTGGGCGGAACGGAGAAGCCGGGGACCACAGAGGGGAGGAAGGTTCTGGAAGAGGGGAAGGGAGGGCCCTCTCCTGCTGCGTGACAAGGAGATCTGGGCTGAAGGGGCTCAGACCTTTCCCTGCTTCCCCAGACGGCAGGGAGCGCCGCGGGTGCCGGCACTGCCCGCCCAGCTCGGCGTCTGCAACTGGCTGTCCTGCTGGCCACGGTCCTCGCGACTGAGGGAGACCCACTCAGGTAAGAAACCATGAGGAGGGAGTTCCCTGGTGGCCAAGTAGTTAAGGATCCCGTGTTGTCATGGCTGAGGCTCGGATTCAGTCCCAGGCCCGGGAACTTCCCCATGCTGCGTATATGAAAGTCCCCAGGGTTGGGGTTGAACCGGAGACGCAGCTGCCGGCCTACGCCACAACCACAGCCACGCCAGACCCGAGCCACGTCTGCAACCTGCACCATAGCTCACAGCAACGCCAGGTCCTTAACCCACTGAGTGAGGCCAGGGATCGAACCCAAGTGCTCGTGAATAGTCAGATTCATTACCGCCGAGCCACCATGAGAACTCCCATCTTATCTTTCTACTGCAGCAGAGCTCAGCCCCCGCAATTAACTTTCTCCTTGACTTGTCAAAGAGAAACCAGGCCCAATGCAGTTACCCTAACAAGTTCCAGCTGTTCTCAGCCCAGGGGCCCATCTGCCTCACAGCCACAAGCAATGTGGGCTCCGCCAGGTTAGGGATTTTTTTCTGCTTTGCTCACTGGCCCAGCAGAGTACCTGGTTCGCACGTCGGTTAAAGAGATATTTCCTGGTGCTCCCTGTGTGCCGCAACTTCCCCAGGCCTTCTTTTTCCCACTCCATCGTTTTCCCATCACCTGCCTGCCAGCAGCCTGTTCATCCTTCAAAATTCAGCCACAAGAGAAAAAAAAAAAAAGAGTTCCCGCTGTCGACCAGCAGTAACGAACCCGGTTAGGATCCATGAGGATGCTGGTTCAATCCCTGTCCTCACTCAATGGGTTAAGGATCCGTCGTTGCCGTAAGGTCGCAGATGCTGCTGGGATCCTGCGACGCCGTGGCTGTGGTGTAAGCTGGCAAATGTAGCTCTGATTCGACCCCTAGCCTGGGAACCTCCATATGCCGTGGGCAAGACCCTAAAAAGAGAAAAAAATAATGTTTTTTTAAAAACGAGCAGAAGATCTGAATAGACATTTTTCCAAGGACATAGAGATGATCAACAGGCACCTGGTAAGAGATGCAACGTCACTAATTGTTAGGGAAACGCAAATCAAAATCACAGCGATAGATCAGCTCATGCCTGTTAGAAAGGCTATTATCAGAAAGACAAGAAACCAGAAGAGTTGGTGAAGATGTGGAGAAGAGGGAACCCTGGTACACCGTTGATGAAAATGTAAATCAGTGCCCCCATTATGGAAAACAGTATGGAGACATCTCGAAAAATAAGACTAGATCTACCATATGATCCAGCTATCCCAGTTCTGGGTATTTATTTAAGGAAAATGAAAACGCTAATTCCAAAAGGTACACGCACCTCTATGTTTATTGCAGCATTACTTAACAATAGCCGAGATATGGAAACAACTTAAGTGCCCTTTGATAGATGAATCTATAAAGATGTGACAGACAGATACACACACAAGAAATGGAATATTTGCCATAAAAAGACAAAATCTTGGAGTTCCTGCTGTGGCACAGTGGATTAAGAATCGGGCTGCAGTGGCTGGATCACTGGGGAAGCGCTGGTTTGATCCCCAGCCCAGTGCAACGACATGGATGGGCCTTGAGGGTGTTATGCTAAATAAAATAAGAGAAAGACAAATACGGGGTGACTTCGCTGACATGTGAAATATGAAAGACAAAGACACACACACACACACACACACACATAAAAACAAAATAAATCAACAAAGCCGACAGTAACAAACATGTTGATCTAAAGAACAGAGTGGGGGTCACCAGAGGGTGAGGGGGTGGAGGGACCAGCCGTGGGGTGATGGATGGAAAGTGAGCACCTACAGGGTATACGGAAGTGGAGATATAATGTTGCACACATGAAACTTATATAATGCTATAAACGTGTATAATGCTATCACTGAGAAATACACTGGGGAAGGAGGGTAAATGAAACAAGACTGAGAAGTGCTAATGATTGCGGAAGTGGGGTGATGCGAGGTCGGGTATACTGTTCTCCCAGCTTTGGCGTATGGTTGACATTTCCTTCATGAACACTGAAAGCAAACAAGGTGACGAGGCCACCGGAGCCCTCCCTGCTCAGTTCCCCTGATGCTGCCCCGTCCAGGTCCAGCTGTAAGACCTCTCGCCTGTCCGGTCCCAACGGAAAGCCATCAGGGTTAGGAAAGCGCGGGTGATTAAGACTGAGCCCATGAGGCTTGGCCTCCGCTCCTTGTCCTATTTCCCAGGCTGAGCCCCCACCCACACGCCCGCCCGAGATATGAGGGCAGAGGGGCTCCTGTGTGGGAGAAGGTTCTTCTAGACAGTCAGGGTGGGCAAGGGGACCGAAACCACTTAACTCAGCTCCCCTGGGAAAGGAATCCGTGCGTCAAAGGGTGAGTGACATTCCTAAATTCACACGTTGAAACAGCAGCAGCGACAGCAGAACTAAAACCCTCACCTCGGGTCCTTTAAGCCAGCTGCCCACCCTCCCCGCACCCACGCCCTGATCTAGTTGTGAGCAAATCCTTTCCCTTATCAAGGCGCATCAGAGAGGCGGGCCTAGAAGATGGACTGGTAGGTCCAGGGTAGGCGGTTAAATATTTGCAAAATACTGAATGCGTCTCGGCCACGCAATAAAACTTGCTGAAATTCATGAAGGTAAGAGGCAGAGGCCCTTGGAAATCTGCGTGTTCGTGACGCGGGAGGAGGCTCACGTGTGGGAAAAATGCATCCAGCTGAGAAGCGGGGGAAGGCTGGCCGCTCTCCGCCTCTGCCCACGGGTCAGACGAGGCTGACCCAGCATCAGGTGTGTTGCGACAGCTCCCTCGTACCACAGTCACCAGGTTCTGACTTCACTCTCCGCAGGCACTTCGAGCCCGTCAGCTGGTGCTCACGGTAATCCTGCAGCGTGAAAATCCTCGTCCTCCTCCCCCGCAGATGCAGAGCTTGAGGCTCGGAGGTGAGCGACCGATCCAAGGCAGGAATCAACTCTGTCCTGTCACAGCTTGTCCTCTTCCCGATCTGCCAAGCTGTGCTGAAAGAATCTGAATGACTGTGGCCAGACTGGGATCACGGTTGGTTTTTTGGCTGCACCCGTGACACACGGAAGTTCCCAGGTCAGGGGTCGAAGCCATGCCATAGCAGCGACCCGAGCCACAGCCGCGACAGCGCTGGGCCCTTAACCTGCCGAGCTATTAGGGAGCCGCCTCGGACCACTCCCAAAGGAGACAGCAGTGTCCATCGTCCTTAAGCAAGAGATGGGCAGTGAGAGACAGAAAGGCACATCTTCCCAGCCCCCGGCGAGGGCTCTGATAGCAGCGCCACGCTGTACAGATAGCCTCAGGGGCCCTTCCGAGGTCCTGCGGGAAGGGCCGAGGGCAATCGAAAGCCCATCGTCCATGGCCTGATTCGACATTCACTCTCCAGGCCAAACGGTGCCAATCTGAGGTTGGAGCTCCAAGTGCCTTAAACCCTTCTCACCTGAATTTTTTCCAGCTCAGCAGAGAGGAACCCGGGAGAGGAGAGAAGAAGGGGTGCAACAGCCATCACTATCCCCTCCAAGAACGTCTTTCTGTCCTGAGAGCCTCAAGCCCCTCTTCTAGTTGTTTCCTGATTAGAACCCCCGCCCCAGCTTCGCTCCAGCAGGCCCCCCCACAGAAACACGCACACACACCCACACAGTGTGGCTATTCCCAGACCTGTTTTTGGTTTGGTCTTATTTGGCCACACCCGAGGCCTGTGGAGGTTCCCAGGCTAGGATGGAACCTGCACCACAGCAGCAATCAGGGCTGCTGCCGGGATAATGCAAGATCCCTAACCTGCTGAGTCACCAGGGAACTCCCCCCAGGTCTGTCTCACAAACAAGAAAGACTTGTGGTTTACTCAGTGTCATCCATGAGGGGACTTCAGAAGCCCCATCTGAAGAATCACGTGAAAACACAGGGTAAATGAAAACACACGTCCACGTAAAAATCTGGGTCACTGCCAACATCAGTGTAAGTGCTGTAACTCTTCACCTTTTAAAACCATGTACACCTGTTACTCCAATAAAACAAAGACGCAAAAAGCTTTATTTTACAACTGTGAGATTAGCAAACCCTGACAAACAATGACCACAACACTGCAGTGGAACCAGAACACCTAAAAAATCCTGCTCACCACAGAAACTGTATTTTTATTTACAAGACATTTCAAAAACCATTAAAATGTTCATACCCTTTTGACCCAATTTTGTCACTACAGAGCAAGGATGGCATGACCACGACCATGGGCCCGATCCAGCCTTTCGCCTGTTTTTATGAAGTCCACAAGGAAGAATGGTTTTGACATTTTATAACTGTTGAAAAAAAAAATCTAAGACTATTTTGTGATGCATGAGAAATCAATTCATAGTATGAGAAAGAATGTCTGTATATGTATGACCGGGTCACTAGGCTTTACAGCAGAAATTGACTCAACACTGTAAATCAACTATACCCCAATAAAAAAGTAAATAAATAAAAAAGGAAAATTAGGAGCTCCCGTCATGGCTCAGCACTAACAAACCCAACTAGTATCCACGAGGGCATGGGTTCGATCCCTGGCCTAGCTCAGTGGGTTAAGGATCTGGTGTTGCCCTGAGCTGCAGTGTAGGTCAGAGACATGGCTCGGATCTGGCGTTGCTGTGGCTGTGGCGTACATAGGCTGGCAGCTGTGGCTCTGATTTGACCCCCAGCAGGGGAACTTCCACAAGCGCTGGGTGTGGCCCTAAAAAGACAAAAAGCAAAAGGGAAAAGAACATTAGCAATTCAACTTCCATCAGAGTTTTGCGGTGACACAACTTGCCCCTGTGTTTGCGTATTGTCACTGGCTGGCTTCACCCTCCAGCAGCAGAGCTGGGATGACGGCAGAGTGTTGAAATCCTGCCCCCCCAGGGCTTCAGAATGTGACTGTATTTCAAAAGAGTTTCCTTAAAGAGGTGATTAAGCTAAAATAAAGTCACATGGGTGGGCTTTCATCCAATCCACCTGGGGTCCTTATAAGAGGCGATGGGGCACAGAGGCCCCTGAGGGGTGACCCTGTGAGGACACAGGGAGAAGGCGGCCACCTACAAGACCTGGAGAGAGGCCGCAGGGCAACCAAGCCTGCCGACACCTAGATCTCGGGCTTCTAGCTTCCAGAACTGTGAGAAAATACACTTCTTTCATTTAAGCCCCCGAGCCTGCGGTGTTCTGTTTCGGCAGCCCTACCCAAGCAAGGCAGAGACCGGGTGGGCAGCAAAGCTGAAAATTCTTGCTGATGAGGGAGTTAGAGGCTTCACCAGTGACACATTCTAAAAACAGGAAGACAGGAGCTCAGTAAAAATGGTGGCCCGGTTTTACTGATGTTAAGTGATTAAGAAATATATGGGTAGGGAGTTCCCATCATGGTGCAGTGGTTAACGAATCCGACTAGGAACCGTGAGGTTGCGGGTTCGATCCCTGGCCTTGCTCAGTGGGTTAACGATCCGGCGTTGCCGTGAGCTGTGGTGTAGGTTGCAGACACAGCTCGGATCCTGCGTTGCTGTGGCTGTGGCGTAGGCCAGTAGCTACAGCTCCGATTAGACCCCTAGCCTGGGAACCTCCACGTGCCGCGGGTGCGGCCCTAAAATGACAAAAGGCAAAAAAAAAAAAAGAAGAAGAAAGAAATATATGGGTACTACCGTAAACACGGCCCTTTGCCTTCACAAGGTTTGTTTGCGGATGTGGGAGTTGACGGTGGGGGCTTGTGAGCTCTGAGGGGGAGGAAAGAGGGCACGGGAGAGGAAGAGGACACCAGATATGGTGGGAGCGAACATTGAAATGCTGGGCGACAGTCGGGTGTGACTGTGAGTGTGTGTGCGTGTGTGTGTGTATTCCGAGACTCAGATCAGTAGGATGCAGTTTTCTGCAGTAACCTAGCATTCCTCAAGACAAAACCATGCAGAAGCAAATGTGAAATGTGACATTTGTGTCACGCTCAGCTTGTTCCCTGATATGTCAATCACCGGGGACAAATTCTCCTTTCAAAACAAAGTGGTATCACAGAATTGAACTTTGTACACGCCCGGAGGACTCCCAGACATATTTGAGGAAGGAGAACTTTCTAGAGGGTGGCTTCAGCAGGCAGGACTTGGAGCTCCCGCCCACTCCCCGACTTGGGCATCATGTGGCGACCTCACCTAGAAACCGGGTGGGGCCGCAGCCAGCGAGGGCAGCGGCTCCAGGCGGCCAACACCCTCCCGGCCGTGGATCAGCTCTTGGAGCGTCAGGTGATCCCACCAGGTGCCTGGGCCACGCCCTTCCGCACACTTTGCTCCTCCTGGCAGACTGCCAGGAGCACAGGGCGGGCATTCCTCATCCCCGAGGGACAGAGATAGAAAATGAGGCTCAGAGAGACCGACGACAGCTGACCCAAGGACACACAGAGCCCAGGAATGGAGGGCACGCTTCCTAACCAGCAAGCACGGGGGGAGTGCCCAGATGCCAGGCACCCGCCCAGTGTGGGGGGGCAAAGGCTGCAGTGGCCTCGGCTACGAGAGCAAAGGTACAGGACACCCAGGAGATGGGACAGACACCTGCCTCAGGTGAGGCCACCTCCAGTTCTGACGCGTTTCTTGCTTCACCAGGAAGGACAAGCCTCCATCGGCACGGCCTCTTTAAATGTTGCACCCACCAAGTTACGGTTGTTCTAGCACAGCAGGACAGGAGCTTCTTTTTAGGAGGACTTCAGCATTTACTCTCTTCTCTTCTCTTCCTTCCTTCCTTCCTCCTTTCTTTTTCTTTCTTTCTTTCTCCAGCCGTACCTGTAGCATATGGAAGTTTCTGGGCTAAGAGTCAAATCAGAGCTGCAGCTGCCAGCCTACGCCACAGCCATGGCAACACCGGATCCTTAACCCACTGAGTGAGGCCAGGAATTGAATCCATATCCTCATGGATACTAATCGGTTCTTAACCTGCTGAGTCACAACAGGAAATCCCTCAGCATTTACTTTCAATTAGTGAGTCAGAAAACCCATAAAGAAGAGAGCAAGCAGTTTGTACGACATTTTAGGATCTTGACATTGGCTATGCGACTGGCAGTCAGTCACTTAGGTTATTAGAATCGCCAGCTCCCCATACCCTGCCCTCAACTCTCAGGCCATAACCCGGTCCCCAGGCTGGGTGTGGCAGGGCCTCCGTCTGAACAGGAAGGCAGCGGCACGCACGGTGTAGTCACGCTGATGTTGAACTGACATGCCAGCCGCCCAGCTCTGCCTAATTGCTACCCCAGCCTGACAAGCAAGGGCCACCTGCAGAAAGCCAGCCTAGAATGCTGCCCTCCATGGCTGTCTCTCCTTCGGTGCCTAAAGGCTACACAGGGCCAATCAGCAGACCATTCCCAGGGCCTTCGGGGAGCAAGCCTGCTCTTCTAGAACAAGCTTCAGAGACCCGAGAACTGAACGCACACCTGGGCCAGTGCATGTTAACACTTTGCAGCTTATACCTGTCCCCAACTCTCTCTCACACACACATGCAGGTGCATGCACAGCTGCTTGTGCATACACACACACATACACACACACACACACACACTGGCAAGGAGTCTGAAAGCAAAGCCTGCTCTGACCAAGAAAAGCCTGGATGCATTTTCAACCAGACTCCAGCTTCACCTGCTTGGGGTATGAAATTCAGCCCCATGACTCCTGCTTTTTAGATCGGCTCATCTCCCTCAGAGCCATCTGGGCTCCGCCTCCACAAACAAGGCACCCCTCCTCCGCCCCAGCCCCCACGGATGCTTCCTCAGACGTCATCCTGCTGTTGTGGCCACTGCCACAGGGTGTCGCCGTTGAGAAGAGGGGGGCCCCCCGCCCACCCGGCCCGTCTTCTGTGCAGAACAGCCCCCCAGCCCCCCAGCCAGGGCTGGGACTGAGTCTCCCCCTCTCACCCGCTCCCCCACTTTCCTGCACGGAGATAAATGGTGTTTCTTCCGGGGAAAATCCTCTGCTGGTCTGTATTAAGTTCTGAGGACACAAAAATGACAACTGTGTGGCTGAGGCATATTTTATGGTAAACCTTTGAACAGCTGGGAGGGTCTTGTATCCCGCAGCTGGGCTTTGTACCTGTTGAGGGGGGTGTGCTAAGATCTGGTCCCTGCACCATCAAAAAACAGCTGAGAGGAGAATGGGGCTCTGAACTCAGGTGCATGATCCATGGAGAAGCTGCTGCCTTCTAGAGCCTCAGAGATCAGAAGTCAGAGTCGCAAATGAGCCTATTTGCAACTAGTGTGCGTTTACACAGTTGCATGGTGTGTACCTGTACACACACACACACACACATGCCTCTGTATGTGTGTATAGGTACACAGGCGTATATATATTTATTATACATTTTTAGACAGATATATACCTTTTGTTTTAAGTTGTATTGAAGTCGAGTTGATTTACAAGGCTGTGGTCATTTCTGCCGTACAACAAAGTGATTCGGTTACACATGTGCCCACATCCGTTCTCTTTCGGATTCTTTCCCCACGTAGATCATCACAGACTATTTGGGCGGAGTTCCCGGTGCTCTAGAGCGGGTCCCTGTGGGCCAGTCATTCCACACGCCTCAGTGTGCACACGCCCTGCCAAACCCTCAGCCCGCCCCCCGCAACCTGTCCCCCTGGGTGACCATAAGTTTATACTGGTTTTTAATCTGTGTTTATATGTGTGTGTGTGTCTATATTGATATGCATTTATGTGTTTGTGTGTACATTTGCTAGTATGTATGATGTGTGTGTATGTATTTGTCGGTTTATGTAAGAGCTTAATGACACACACACACACACACACACACACTGCAGGTTCTTTTGTGGGCCCCACATCCTCTAGTTTCCAGTCCCCCGCTTTGCCCTTTATCTGAACTTCGCGCGCGAAGGTGCAGGGCTCTGACCCAGCAGCGCCACCTGCCGGCCTCTTAGTATTCCCGGCAGGACCTGAGCGGCCACGGGCAGCGGCATCTGAGGGGAGAGGCCCAGGGGCACCGGCTTCCCAGGTGGCCCCAGAAGCCCATTTGAAACTGTAGATGTGGGTTCAAAGGGCCCAAACCTTCAAGAAGTCAGTAATTCTCAGCAAGGGAGGAGGCCAAACCCCAAAGGAACATGAAGCCCGGGTGAGCCTGGGAAGGCCAGAGAGTGTCCACTGGAGCAGCAGGATGAAGGCTTGCTGGGCGCTGGCCTGGCACTTCTGCCCAGTCTCCCGCAGCCCACACCCGGCCCCCGGGGGCCTCTGGGATGACGACCCAGGTCAGGGAGAGCTTTGCTGGCAGGCCAGATGGGGGTGCGGGTGGGGTCCAGGAGGAGGAGAGCTTGGGGGGTTCAGGGAGAGGGCGCTCAGGGTTCGGGGGAGTGATCTGGCCCCCGGGGAACCTAGAGTTCAGAAAGTTCCAATGGAAGAGGTGTCCCAAGCCGGCCCCTGGGGCTGGGGCAGGTGGGCCAGTCATGGGGGCAGAGCTGGGGAGGGGCCAGCTCACCCCAATTCCACCAGCCTCCCAGCCGGAGCTCCTGGGCAGCACCCAGGGGCGGCTTCATTCCCGTGGAGGCCAGCTCTGAGCCGCCCAGCGTCCTTCCTCACCTCCACTCTCCGTCTGCTTCCTTATGCTTCTGCCAGGTGAGCCCACTCTCCCTAGGAGACGAGCCCTAATTAATCCATCACAGCCGGCAGCTTCTTGAAGGAGGCGAGTTCAGCCTGGCGCCTCCTGCCCGGGCCTCAGTCACACAGCTGCCTGCCGTAAAATAAAGAGATTAGAGTGGATTGTCTCAAAAAGCTTTAGCGCTTAATTGCTCTCCAAAAGCTCAAAAGCCATCTAGCTAAGAGACTGGTAACACAAAAGGGGGTTGATAAGAAAACATGGGATCCAAACACCTAAATCTATAGACAGGTAGAGAATAGAGATGTAAATATGCACGCACACACACACACACACACTGAGATGATGGCCTGGGAGCCGTGACACACACACACACCCCCAGGAGCAATGAACACAACTGGCACCCAGATGCTGACTTTTTTTGGTATTTTTTATTAAATAGTTGATTTACAGTGTTGTGCCAGTTTCTGCTATCCAGCAAAGTGACCCAGTCATACACAGATATGCATTCTTTTCCCCTTATAATCTTCCATCACGTTCTATGCCAAGTAATAGGATCTAGTTCCCCGTACTGCACAGTAAGACCTCATTGCTTATCCCTTCTAAATATAACAGTTCGCATCTCCCAACCCCAAACTCCCCGTCCATCCCCCTCTCTCCCCCTCGGCAACCACAGATCCTGTTCTCTATGTCTGTGAGTCTGTTTCTGTTTTGTAGACAGGGTCATTTGTGCTATGTTTTAGATTCCACATGTATGTGTTATCATATGGTATTTGTCTTTCTCTTTCTGACTTACTTCACTTAGTAGGAGACTCTCTAGTTGCATCCGGATACTGACTTTATTTTTTTTTTGCCTTTTTTGTCATTTTAGGGCTGCACCTGCGGCATGTGAAGGTTCCCAGGCTAGGAGTCTAACTCAGAACTACAGCTGCCGGCCTACACCACAGCCACAGCAACGCAGGATCCAAGCCGAGACTGCAACCTGCACCATAGCTCACGGCAACGCCAGATCCTTAACCCACTGAGCGAGGCCAGGGATCGAACCCGCAACCTCATGGTTCCTAGTCGGATTCATTTCCGCTGCACCACAATGGGAACTCCCGGATACTGACTTTAAATTCTGTTCTCCACAAAGGGGACTGGGGCTCCTGGGAGAACTGGCTAGTTCCAGGGCTGGGGCAGAAGGTACAGAAGGAGCCTGGGATGTCTTATTGTAGCAGCAAACACGCAGCACTAGGAGAACAAAGGGACACGATGAAGGGACACAGACGGTGGCTTCGGGGGCTCCCCCTTTAGCCAAATCTGAGACAATCTGTGCACCTGATAAATAATGATAGTAATAGAATCTAACCCACTGAGCAAACAGGGTACAGAGACGAATAAAGAAACGTCAGACGAGGAAGGGGTCATTCACAGTTTCAACACATCACCGCCCCCCAAATATTTATTAACTGCAAAGGTCACTTTACAGGGGGAAGCCTGGAAGTCGCCACTGTAACCCCATGATACCACGAGTGTCATCACGAATGGCACTAACTGAAATCAGGTGCCACGTACGCAGCACTCTGGGCTATTGCCGCCTAAGATTTTCAACCTGAATCCAATCCCAAGGGAAGAGCAGCCACACCCAAACAGAGGGACAGTCTATGGACAAACTGGCCCTTAATCCTCCATGTGTCAAGGCTGAGTAACGGCTCCAGACTGTCGGAGAACAGGGAGGCCCCGCCCACTGCCGAATGCCAACGTGAACCTGAACCAGATCCTTTTATGATAAAGGAATCATGGGGATGGTTGAGGAGACTGAAACAGGAGACACTGACATATCACATTTACCACCTGTTGGGAGTGACGGCTGCCTTACAGCTGAACAGGAGGAAGTCCTTATTTGCAGGAAATACACTGAGATATTCAGAGGTGAGGGAGCATCACGGCAACTTAAATTGTTCCTGAAGAAAATATGTAATTTGAGCTGAAGCTTTTCTGTAAGTTCGAGATTGTTTTGCAGTTTTTAAAAAAAATTCCATGTGTACCCACAAAACTATCTCTGGTAAATTCCAGAGAAAAAAAGCAGGGCTCTATTCCTTCCAATAGGAATTCTAACCAGGCAAATCTCTGTGCACACCCAGCATAAGAATCTGGTCTGCAGAATGGGGTCCCCTGGCCCAGAAGCTGACTTCTCTCAAATCCTGATGGCACAGACTTCAGGAAGACAGGACAGCAGCCCCTGCGGCAGCCCAGGCCTGAAGTGTATGGCCTCTGCTTTCACTGGGCATTCTGTGCATATAAGGGATTTGAAGTCAAAATGACCAGGGATTGAATCTCAGCTCACATTCACTGCAAGTCGCTTAACCCCTCTGAGCCTCCGCTTTCTGCTGCGTATGACGTCTACTCTGTCAGGTTGCGGTGCAGATTAGAGAGAATTATGTAGACTCTTTGGTACAGCGCAGGCTTTCAGATACTGGACCTTCGGCACGCTGCCTCAGAATTCCCGGGGAATCATTTCGTGAAAACAGATTTTCACAGCCCCGCCGAGAGATACTGATGGAGCAGACCTGTCCACTCTCACTTCCACCTGCTCTCCCCGCTTACGCTGAGGTCAAACCAAACTCTGTGCCGTTTCCCAAATGCACCGCAGTATTTCTTATTACTGCGCCTCTGTACACACCCTTCACCCACATAGAAAGCACCGCCCCTTTGTCTGATCAGAAAACTCCTACTCATCTTTCAAAGCACAGCCGAAACCCCGTCCTCACTTCCTGACCCCCACTTCCCAGGACTCCCTTCTTTGTCTGAGCAGTTATTTCATCAATAAGAGGCATAATTACCTTCCTTTTCATGAGCCTCTATTATGCACTTTACATTTCACCTTAAGTGTGTCTTTAAAACAACCACACCAGGAACTAATCATTAGCCTCGTTTTCGGGTTTACATACAAAAAACCTGACCCTCAAAGAGCTTAAGTAGCTTAAGGTCCCCCAGCTGGCCGGGGCAGAGCCAGAACTGCGGCTCCCAGCGTCTCCAGCCCCTGTCACCGTTGTCCTGACTCTGGACTTGCCCGCCTGTAAGCTTGAGGATTTCAGGGACTGTGTCCATTCTTCGCTGGTCCTCATCAGCCAGGGTATCTCCTGATACGCAAACAGTAGGGACCCATAAACATTGGTCCATATCTCCCAGGTCCACACCTCTTTCCCTCGCACTGGACTTCCCCAGAGCTAGGAGCCTCGGGTTGGGTGAGCTGTGTACCAGTGGAAGGTGATGGAGAAATAAGCGTTCATCTTCCTCAGGGTGCAGAACTCATACTCACCAGGAGATGGCGCCGCGGCACCATTCGGGCCCCGCCGCGCGGCGCCATCGAGGGCGTCACGTTGGGCTGTGTCTGAGACTGAGGAGCTGAATCCGCAAAATTCAGACTTCAGGGCTGGAAAAACTAACGTGCAAATGACAGAATGAAAATATAGAGAGAGCATGGAATTGATATTGGCCCCTCCTTCCTCCTGGGGGAAAATATCCTCCTTCCTTAAGTAGGAGCTGATTTGCTAAAGGCTTTCCGGAGACTCAGCTGGGGCTGGGCTTCCTACTGGAAAGTGCCAAGCGGATGGCATCTAACCCCAAACAGCTGAGCTGCACACGAGTGCGAGGGTGAAGGTGACCCCACTGCCTAGCCCCCCTGGCAGTGACATCCAGGTCCCCTCGGCCTTAGTATTAACAGTATTAACTGTTGTTGACATAGTATCAAATACATTGACACTTTTCCAAAAGCCCAAATGTGACACACCCCACCCCACAGAACATTCCAGATGCAAACTGCATTCCGTAGCAGGGGAACCACCACGTGGGCATTTGGGGCTGATGATCTGGGGACGAGAGGCAGGTCTGGAAAGCCCGGGGCCAAGGGCTGAGACAAGGGTAGGGGGGCTGCTGGCCACCTGGTGCCCTTGAGGGGAGCCCGGGCCCCTTCCTCTCCAGGCATTTCTCTTTCAGGAAGGCTCTCCAGGAGCCAGCGCAAATTCCACCCCTACCCTCCCCCTCTTCTCCCGCTGCTGCCTCTCCTTGGAAGTCCCATCCAAGTCCGCCGCCTTCAGTGTCCATCGAAGTCGACTTAGGCGCGATTTCCAAGGAGTGTCTATCAAAGATGCCTCTGAGACGCCACTGCTGAGCACAGAGATGTGAAATACACGAAAACACAAACAGCCAGCATCGTGGTGGGTACACAACTCTACACGCATCATAGAATTGCACAGAACTGTCCGTACACATAGCCCGTTAAACCGGTGAGATCTGAACAGGCTCCGTGGTCGTCAGCTCCTGGATTTGATGCTAGATATGGCCATTGAGTGGAACTGGATGGAGGCCTAATTGTACATGTTTTCTTTTTACCACTTCTGTGAATCTAATTATTTGAAAAATTAAAAATTAAAAAAATAAAAAAAAAACAGTGTCCAGGCCATACTTCTGTGCTCCAAGCCTGTGTGTCCTTCCCCAGTGCACAGGGCTCCCCTTTCTCAAACCGCACCGCCCGGGACCCCGTCGCCCTCCCCCACCTCACACCCTCCCGCACCTGCTCCACTGGTTCCTAGTCCCCCCACAACATGAGGCGGGAGTCCAGACCCCGGGAGTCCAGACCCCCTCCTAGGCCTGTCTCCAGCCTGCAGCCCGAGTGAGCTTTTTTAAACACAAAAGCCAGAGTTCCTATCATGACTCAGCAGTAACGAACCCGACTAGTATCCATGAGGACGTGGGTTCGATCCCTGGCCTCACTCAGTGGGTTAAGGATCCGGCATTGCCATAAGCTGTGGTGTAGGTCGCAGATGCGGCTCGGATCCCGCATTGCTGTGGCTGTGGTGTAGTCCGGCAGCTGCAGCTCCAATTAGACCCCTAGTCTGGGAACCTTCATATGCCATGGGTGTGGCCCTAAAAGGCAAAAATAAATAACCCCAAAGCCATCTGGCGTGGTCCGTGGTCAGGCAGTGCTTTTAGAGTCTGATAAGGAGTTCCCTTAGTGGCTCAGTGGTTAATGAATTCGACTAAGAACCATGAGGTTGCGGGTTCGATCCCTGGCCTTGCTCAGTGGGTTAAGGATCTGGCTTTGCCGTGAGCTGTGGTGTAGGTGGTAGACTCGGCTCGGATCCCACGTTGCTGTGGCTGTGGCGAAGGCCGGCAGCTACAGCTTCTGTTAGACCCCTAGCCTGGGAACCTCCATATGCCACGGGTGAGGCTCTAGATAAAGGCAAAAAGACAAAAAAAAAAAAAAAAAGAATAGAGTCTGATAAGACGGTAGACAGAATTTGTTTAGGTTGTGACCAGACTCTCTCCTTGACCCCACCCAGTCGGGCTCCCCTAACCCTGTCCTTGTCGGGCCTGCCCAGCTGTAGCAAGAATCCTGTTAAGTCAGTTTAGAAAGAGCCCCCACCCTCTAATCACCCTCAGTATCTGATCAAATTCCACCCCCACCCCCACCCACCGGCAGGTGAAGTCTAGCCCCCTGGCCCGCCTCCCGCAAGAATCCTGCCAGGTCAGTTTAGCCAGAACTCCCCCCCCCCCCCCGCCCCCCGACCCCGACCCCGACCCCAGGCTTCCTCTTAGCAGCTCTCTGTCCACTGACCCCACCTCGCTGCTGGGCTCTAAATGCCCACGTGTCCATGCCGTGTCCATGCCGTAGCCCAGTTGTGTCCTCAGGTCTCTTGAGCTGCTGTCAGGGTCCGGTTCTCTTTGACGGTAGCTGAAGCAAAATCCACCTCTTTCAGTGAAACCTCATATCAACAGGACCTCAGCAAATGAACGTGCCTACACGACAGAAACTGATCCACAGACGCGAGAACAGACTCCTGGGTGCCAAGGGAGGGGAAGGGGGAGGGAGCGGGACGGACGGGGAGTTGGGGGTCGGTAGATGCAAAGGACCACACTCGGCGTGGATAAGCCCTGAGGTCCTGCTGCACTGCACGGGGACTAGATCCGGTCTCCTGGGACAGACCGTGATGGAAAAGGACATAAAAAGGATGTACACGTATGTACGACTGAGCCTCCTTGCTTTACGTCAGAAATTGGCACAGCCTTGTAAATCCACTGTACTTTAATTAAAAACCAAACCAACCAACAAGGCTTCAGGAACAAAGGGCAGGCGTGAGGGGCTAGTGAGAGTCTAGATGTTAGATTTAAGGCCGACAGACATGCTGTGCTGGGTTTAGTCAACCCAAGTGGCAAAACCTGAACCACTGGTTTCCAGAAACATATGGGGCTTCAGAAGGAACGTCAGCCCCCTGGCTGCTGGATGTGAGGCCTAAACAAGTTACCTCACCCCTCTGAGCTTGTCTTCTCTTCCGTGAAATGGGGACAAGAGTGCCTGGAAATCACGCTTGGTGATGCAACCCACTTCATTTAACACACCGTGGGTTCCATCCACGGCCAGTCTGGGTCCTGGAACCCCATTGTCCCAGCTGGGTGCCTCCTGCCTCCTCTTGGGCTGGTCGTCCCCAGCAACAGCCCCCCCAACCTAGCTCTGCTTTCTGCCATCTGGAACTTTTCTTAACCTGTCCCTTAAGTTTCTCAGAAGTCAGATGAGGGGACAGGGGTGCTATTCTTTGGAAATTCCCAGCTCCACCACCCCTGGGAATCCATGTGGCCTCTGAGAAGTGACTTGAGCTCCCCAAGCCTCCATGTCTTCCTGTGTGAAATGGGTCCAAGCTTGTCTGCCCTTGGAATTCTGGGTGAGAGAACAAGAGCCTCCTGGATGCATGGGGTTTCGGGCATGTACTCCAAGATTCCTGGGCATGAATCCCAGTTCTGCCACTGGGTGACCTTAGGCAGGTTAGACAGCCTCTTGCACCTCGGTTTTCTCATCTGTAAAGTGGGTGCAATTATAGCACTTACTCTCGTTACGTAACAACTGTGAATTGAATTCATCTTTGCAAGATGCCTCCCAGTGCCTAGCAGGAAGTATAGACATTTTGATAATAACACAAGAAATCATCACGATCATTTCAGGAGGGTCTGGTAAGCTTCCTCCTCGGCCCACACCACGACCACGCCTCTCGCGTGTGTGCGATGACCGCTCAAATCAGCTTGAACAGCAAGGAAGCTCTGCCGCACAGCGGGGCCGTGGACCCGAGCACGCGCTTGACCCGGGGGCTCTGGCTCCTTCTCTAGGGTCCCTCCACGCTCCCCTTCTTCACGGGCTGTTTTCACCAGCAGGGAGGGAACCCTGGGAACCCCTCGTCCACCTGTTTGCCGCGCCTGCTTCCCTGGGACATGAGACGGGTCCCCCCGTCGCTTTGTGCTGTTACCGCCCGAGAAACCGTCTGGCTAAGCCCCTCCTTGGGAAGAGCAGCCCGGAATGGGTTCTGCTGGCGAAGAACAAGCAAGGTCACTGAGGCACAGCCCTGGGGACCACCTGCCCATCCCTGGAGCAACCTCCCTGGACGCTGGGGCGGGGGCTCCGGGCTCGGGGGGGCCCGGGCAGGGCCACTGCCTCCCCTGCGGTACAGCCCCGTCAGCGGGCGACCCAAGGCTTGAGGAGGAGGCCAAGGGGGAGGAGGATTCAACTCGGGTTGACTTAGTGACTTGAGGGTCATACACTTGACCTCTGTCTAGTTTCCAAACAAAGTAGGTAAAAGTCTGAAAGCCCAGGGATCATTCTAATCTTGGGCTCCAGCGTACAGACTGTGGGATTTAGGGCCACTTCATTAAACCCCCATGCCTCGTTCTTCTCACCTGTGCAATGGGAACAACGGCATCTACTTCCTAGCGGTTGCTGTGGGATTAAACAGATAACACGCGTGAAGAGCTGGCGGGAGCTGCCGGCAGGTGCCAAGTACGCAGAGAAGGTAACTACGATTATTCCAACCCCAGTTCAGGTTGGAAAGGGGCAAAGTCGCAGGAAGGGAGCTGACGTTCGTCTCTTCAGCAGATATCTAATCTATGGAGTGCCCAGAGGTCAGGCCACGTTCAAGGTTGTGCCCCAAACGGCCAGGCTCTCATACAGTTTATACTCCAGAGTGCAAATTAGATTAGGGGCGGGGAGGGGGTGCAGGTGTAGAGGAGAGGCGCTCGGTCTAAGCAAGAGAGCGCTGACTCGGGCTTCCTGAGGGCTGGCTTGAGCTGGGCTCGGCCCTTTCCCAGAAGCCACCCCAGGCACGTCCAGTTTCATTGTTCCCCAGAATCATCCTAGCAGTCCTCCGAGGTGGGTCTCTTTGAAATCTGTTTTACAACTAAAGAAACAGGGACTCAGAGAGGTCAAGCAGCTTGCCCAGGATCACACAGCCAGCTGCGGACAGAGTTGGGAGGTTCGATCCCAGGACCATCCGACCGGAACTCAGTCCACGGCCTTACCGTTTCTCTCTGTGCTGACCTTGAGAACGTGGGCCCTGGAAGGGCCACTTCTCCCAGAGCAGACAGACTCCAGGGGCCACCGAGGCAAACTGCTTTTCTGTCCCCAGCACTGCCCCTGGGCGTGGCCTGGCAGCCCTGGGAGGGGCCGGGAGGAGGGCCACGTGGTCGAGGCCAGAGAATTGGGGTCCCGAAGGCCCCATCATAACAGGGAGCGGTCTAATGACTAAGAGCTCAGCTGCTGTAACTCACTTTAATGAACGAAATCAGCTTTTAGCCAAGTTTGATGATGAAGATAGGGTGTCTTTTCCTGGCAAAATCTGGACCACAAACAAGTCAGTATGATCCTGGTTTCTGACCTGCTAGGGAGGGGACCTTAGTGACAGTCTCTATGGAGGTCCTCTTGCAAATGGTCTGGCCCCTGCTTTGCCCTTTGCCGCCCAAGCCCCAAGATGCAGGGATTAAAAGCAGGCCTTTACTGAACCCCACAGCAACATTTACATACATTATGAGTTGAATCCTGTAAGGTGACATGGCATGCCTGCTTATAGAAGTGGAGTGTCAGGGGAGTTCCCGCTGTGGCACAGCAGGTTAAGAATTTGACTACTGCAGCTCGGGTCGCTTCAGAGGTACAAGTTTGATCCCCGGCCCTGCGTAGTGGGTTAAAGGATCCGGCATTGCCACGCCTGCAGTGCAGGTTGCAGCTGTGGGACAGATTCATTCCCTGGCCTGGGAACTTCCATATGCCATGTGTGTGGCCATAAAAAGAAAAGGTGAAGGAGTCTCAGAGATGTGGGACACACTTACCTAAGCGCACCTGGGAGTCAGAGCGCGGTCTGTCTGCCCCAGACACCCAGGCTCCTTCCCCTGCATGACGTCTTCAGCCCAGTGGCCCCGTTCAGTCGGGTGCCTCCAGGGGCATCGGCGCCGTCCCCTCCTGCTGAGGCTCTTGCAGTTTTATGACTCCATCAGCCGTAAAGTGTGTTTTAATGAATGGGCTTTTGAAGGCAATTCATCAATTAGTTAAAAATTGCATCTGATCGATTCTCCCATGAGGTTTGGCTCCAGCACTGCAGCTAGCGTGCCAGCTGTGTTCCCCGCGCCCATCAATCTCCATCTCGCTGGCTTTTGTCATGTCTATGGCCAGAGTGAAACAAGGCTATATTTACGGCCAGGGAGAAAAGGTACATTTTACTTCCTTAAATGCACCATATTCCATGCTGGGCTGTTCCACTGACTTGGGTAAGTCTTTTTTTTTTTTTAAATCAACAAAACAAATGCATTAAAATTTTAAAATAAAATGGGTTTGTTTCAATAGCATCCATAGTATCATTATAAAAAGCTAGGGGTGCCGGCACCTGGATTCTACATATGACGGATCAGATGTGGGGCAAGAACAGCAGCACAGAAATAACTCACAGGGCAGAGTGTCAGCTGGAACCCAGGGCCCGGTGAAGAGCCAGGAGCTTCGCCTAGATGCTCGCCCAAGCAAAGTGGTGCCAGGGCACACGAGCACCTGCTGGGAAGTTAACCAAGCTCTGGGCGGTGACTCCTTTCCTCCCCCTGGGCTACATTGGTCATTTTCTTCTCTTCTGGGCTAGTTTCCTGTGACAGGGCTTGAGAAAGTCCAACCTGAGGGTCCTTCTTCCTTTCTTCCTTATTAATTAACCTTGCATTCATTTCAAAGCAGCAGTGTATCTTGCTAAAAAGCTAAAATTCCCAGTCACTCTGCAATGCTGTGTGGTGCTGTGACACAGTTCTGCCAAAGAAAATTCAGTGGAAGATGTTGGATGAGGTTTATAGGCCCCTCCTGTCTTTTAACCTTCCCCTTTGTCTGCCTGGAACAGAGACATGATGGCTGGAGCTCCAGCAGCCATCCTGGGACCACAGGGTAAAAACCTCTGCCAAGGATTGACCTAAGGAGAGATGGAGGACACCTGGATCTCTGAGGAGCTGCCATATCAGTTTAGGACTGCCCTCCCCTGGATTTCTTTTGTATCAGAGAAACAGACATCCCCACATTCTGTAATCTACTGTTATTTGTATTATCTATTAATTGCAGCCAAATTCAATCTCAAAGAAGATGAGAAGGGAGTAGCCATAGTACATTAAGGGGGCATCAAGATAATCATAGCATGTCACTAAGATAATAGTGGCATCAAGGTAATCGTAGTTGTCACTTAGACTAACACATATGGTATCCAGTGTGGAATAAAATCCACATAACTGTTAGCTCCTTGAGGCTTACTGAGGCTGGGCTCCTATTCTTCCTCCTCGCTGTGAGGATGGCGGGGCGAGGGGTGACAGCTCTTCCTTCTTGGGGAGAACTCCACAGCAGGAATGAAGCTTTGTCTTGGAGTTTGTGGAACTGTCACAAAGGGACCATCGCAAGCCTCCATACCGTACCTGCATTCCGTGCCGTCCCCCGTGCCGGGCTGTTCCACCGACTCCTTCATCAGACCACCAGCTGCTGCAGGCAGTTTCCACACACGGTGTCCCCTTCCCTCTCACTTCGCTGGCGGGACTGGGAGCCTAAAATGGAAACTCTGTGTTAGCAGGAGAGTAATCACTACACCGGAGGCAGTTCCCAGCTCACGCTACTGAGGAGAGACAAGCTGCACCAAGTTCTCCTGAAAAGGCAGAGGAGAGAGAAGCAGAGTTGACATTTTCCTGAGCTGGGCACGTGGGGCCGAGGGCTAGCGGGAAAGCAAGGAGCAGTGGAGCGAGAGCGGCCAGGTCAACCCAGGACGGAATGTGGTGGAAGAAGCTTCCAGAGCCTCCAGCAAAGGATCTTCCAGAGACCTGAAAGCAGGAGCAAGAGAAGAAGCTGGACGGGTGCCTGGAAGTCAGGAGCCGTACCAGGCAGGCTGGAAAGAGGGCGGAAGATGGACAGGGATGCTCAGGACCCCTCTGACGGTCCTCGGGGTCAGTTCCTGGACACACCTGTCCTGGCTGGGA
Organism: Catagonus wagneri; assembly: GCA_004024745.2. Lineage (NCBI taxonomy): Eukaryota > Metazoa > Chordata > Mammalia > Artiodactyla > Tayassuidae > Catagonus > Catagonus wagneri. The sequence continues at coordinate 4,604,303 of PVHT021183517.1, forward strand.
CCCGGCAGGAAGTCGTTCCCAAGTGCTTCCTGTTCGATTTCATCCTGGTTCCTCCCAACACCATAGTGGATCCAGGTTTCCTGCTTCCTGAACCAACTCCGCGAGTTCTATCCATTCATTCATTCCCACCTGCCTCTTCCGGAAGCTTCCCAGGAAGCTAAGGATGTGGGGGAGGAGGGAACAGATGCCACATTCTCTGCAGGACTCTCCTAGAGTGGCTGGAATGGGGCGGGGGTGGCGGTGCTTCCAGCTCAGCTCTGCTGTTAAGATTTGTCAGTCTGGCCTCTGACCCTTCCTGCTGGCCAGCCCTCCCCAAGGTCACGCAGCCCCAGGAAAGGCCAGCCGTCCGTCCCAGCTGGCCGCCACCCTCTGCTCACATGCCGGGCCTCCAGTGCCTGTTCTCTGACCCCAGGCTCCTTTCCTGATTCTCCGTCTCCTCTGGCTGGCTCACCCCATTCATCCTTGGCCACACTCACCTGAGCCCGGTATCAGGTGACACTCCCGTCCAGGCCAACCTCCAAGACAGGCGGCAAGTGGCTTCTACACAGAACCACGCGGAGCCCTACCGTTCCCTGCCCGGTTGTCACCTATGACCATGGCCGAAGTGGAAAACAGAGCTTTCGTTCCGGGGACAGATCTTCAAGGATGTGATGGTGCCCCGCTCCAGGGATCCCGGTGTGTCTCGGTGCCAGCACCCCCACATCTCAGCAGGTGCGGTATTTTGCAGGTTTGCATGTGTTCGGACTCCACCTGGAGTTAATTTGAAATGTCTTCTCAGGAAGCCAGTCATGAACATCAGCTCAGCACAGGCACGTTCACGGTCAACAAGGGGCTCGGAAGGTTATCAAAACTTTAAATTCTTAGGAATTGTAGGTATTGCTCAGAGGTAACCATGAAATCAGCATTGAGTAAAGTATTCCTGCTAAGAGTATTTTTAGGGCACTGTTTGTTAGCAAATCAGTTTTAATCAGGCAGTTAAAACAGACTTTTTCTTTTTTTTTTACGCCTGCACTTGTGGCACGTGGAAGTTCCTGGGTCAGGGGTTGAATTGGAGCTGCAGCTGCCAGCCCCAGCCCCAGCCCCAGAAACACTGGATCTGAGTCGCATCTATGACCTACGCTGCAGCTTTTGGCAACGCCAGATCCTTAACCCTGATTCCAGTTTGGGACTATTACGTATAAGCGAGACCAGGGGTCAGCCTGCATCCTCACAGAGACAACATCAAGTCTTTAACCCACTGAGCCACAATGAAAACTCCTAATACAATCTTAAAATAAAAGTGATTTACTTAGGGTTAGGTTATAGAGATTATCTTTAAAATCTGGTATGTCAAGAATTGTTTTTTATGTGCTCAAGTACCTGTAACCCCATATAATATTATATTGCTATGGCCCATTCTTCTAGGAAATAATTCGCCAACAATACGAGACGGTTTATGATGGAAGGTCAAGTGAACGGCATTGTTCCCAACATGATATGGGCTGGACTGGAACAGAAACAGAGCCTGTCTGGGACCCCAGACGACCACTTCCCAATGGCCAAGCGCTTAAGGGACTGGCCTGAGTTATCACATGAATCCTCAATTACCCCGCGAGGGAGGGATTAAAACTGCACCTGTCTCACTGTGGAAGAAACTGAGGCTTGGGTAAGTTGGGCAACTGCCCATGCGATGTACCTTTTATTTCACTTTTTTTTTTTTTGTCTTTTGTCTTTGTAGGGCCACACCTGCGGCATATGGAAGTTTCCAGGCTAGGGGATGAATCGGAGCTATAGCTTCTGCCCTACACCACAGCCACAGCAACGCCAGATCCGAGCTGCATCTGCGACCTACACCTCAGCTCAGGGCAATGCCGGATCCTTAACCCTCTGAGTGAGGCCAGGGATTGAACCCATATTCTCATGAATACTAGTCAGATTCGTAACCCGCTGAGCCACAATGGGAACTCCCAAAACCTTGTTTTTAATAGCAAAAACAAGGCATGCTTGTAAAAATTAAAATGTGTTGAAAAGAATTCCCCTTCAATCCTATACCCCAGAAGAAACCACTCTTAGATTTTTACCCTTTCAAATGTTTAGCCATACAAATATAGATGTATCAGCTTATGCCGCAGTTCATAGAGCTTCTAATTAAAATTTTATTGAGATACATGTAGATTTACATGCATTTGTACGAAGTGATGCAGCGAGATCTCTTTAACCCTTTACCCAGTTTCACCCAGTGGAAACATTTTGCAAAACTGTAGTAGAATCTCATTAAGCCATTGCCATTGATACAATCCACTGATCAGATGTTTCCCAGTTTTACTTGTACTTTGTGTGTGTGTGTGTGTGTGTGTGTGTGTGTGTGTGTGTTAAATCTTACACCTGTGTAGGTGTCTACAGTTCCTCCATCACAGTCAAGACACTAAAGAGTTTCCAAACCACCGTTGTCCCTCCTGCTGTCCTTTGACAGCCTCGCCCAGCTCTCTCCAGCCCCTCCCAAATCCTTTTCCTTATAGGGATTCAACCATGTGGTTGTGGGTATCGGTGGTTTGTTCCTTTTTATTGCTGAGTGGCGTTCCTTTGCCTGCCTGTATCCCAGTTAATTTTAACTACTCATCTATTGAAGGACATCTGGGATGATTCCTGTTTGGGACTGTTGCATATACAGTTGTAACATATTCATGTACAGGTTTTTGGGTGAACATAAGTTTCCATTTATCTGAAATATCCAGGAGTATGTTTTCTGGGTCACAGACCACATGATGTGTCTCAGTGCATAAAGGACCAGAGCCCGAAGAACTTGTCCCACCTAAAGCAGTGTTTTCCTTTTTTTTATTGTCTTTTTGCCTTTTTCTAGGGCTGCACTCACGGCATATGGAGGTTCCCAGACTAGGGGTTTAACAGGAGCTACGCCACAGCCACAGCAACACCAGATCTGAGCCACGTCTGCAACCTACACCACAACTCACGGCAACGCCAGATCCTTAACCCATTTAGCGATGCCAGGAATCGAACCCGCTACCTCTTGGTTCCTAGTCGGATTCGTGAACCACTGAGCCATGACAGGAACTCCTAAAGTAGTGTTTTCTTTCTTAGTTCACTCGTTCCTTTTCTGCCTTCCCCAACTACAACGTTAATTCCCCAAGAGCAGGAACGTGTCTGTCTCTCCCGCACCTAAAACGTTGCCTGACGCATAATGAGCACTCAATAAATTGCTGCTGAATGAACGAATGGACCAAATTTCCACTTGTAAGTGGGTCTGTCCTTCTTATCAATTGTCAATTGTGGGGCTAAGGGCACAGCATTTTAATTACTGTGGTATTTTTTTACATTTAGAAATCTGGAAGAGCAAGTTCTCTTCATTCTCTTTTTAAAAAAACGTATCTGGAACTTTCCCCCAGCCCTTACCCCAAGCTGGGGCTCCGCTGTGGAGGGCAGTACCAACCCACAGCAGCGGCCCCTCCTGTGCCCTCTTCCCTGAGTCTCCCCTCTGCCAGCCTGGCCGCCCCTCCAGTCTGCTGAAAGGTGGGGAGAACCACATGCTTTTGTAAACCTGCCTCACCTACACCTTGATCATAGCTTTTCAAACTTCAAAGCAGTGATTCTCAGCTCTGAAGCATATCAGAATCACTTGGGGAGACTTTAAAAAATACTGGTGTCCAGGAGTTCCCACTGTGGCTCAGTGGAAACAAATCCAACTAGTATGCATGAGGACGCAGATCTGATCCCTGGCCCCCGCCCAGTGGATTAAGGATCTAGTGTTGTTGCAAGCTGCGGTGTAGCTCACAGACGCGCCTCAGATACCCTGTTGCTGTGGTTATGGTGTAGGCCAGCAGCCGTAGCTCCAATTTGATCGCCAGTCTGGGAACTTCCATATGCTGCACCAGCAACCCTTAGAAAACAACAACAAAACAAAACTGGTGCCCACGTACCACCTCTAGAGAATACGTCCATTGGTTTGCAGTGGGCCAGGTGTGAATGTTTTAAAATAGCCCAGGTGACTCTACTGTGGGCTCAGGGCTGAAAATCACGGCTGTAAAATCAAGACTGTAGGAGTTCCCATCAT
>PVHT021183517.1:4608450-4658057 GCA_004024745.2 Catagonus wagneri
TTAATGAATCCGACTAGGAACCGTGAGGTTGCGGGTTCAATCCCTGGCCTCGCTCAGTGGGTTAAGGATCCGGTGTTGCCGTGAGCTCTGGTGTAGGTCGCAGGCGTGGCTCGGATCCCGCGTTGCTGTGGCTGTGGTGTAGGCCGGTGGCTACAGCTCCTGTTAGACCCCTAGCCTGGGAACCTCCATATGCCGTGGGTGCGGCCCTAGATAAGGCAAAAAGACCAAAAAAAAAAAAAAAAATCAAGAATGTAAAAACCAGGAAAAAAACCTGCTAGGGCTGGAGCAGGTGGTTGTGGAAATCCCAATAGGGGATCAAAGATAAAGAGGGGACCTGGGGGTGCTGGGAGACCACTGTAAGTTTAGGAAAACCGTGAGAACTGGCGGGGTGCGAGAATTGCCTCAGGTCTTTGGGTCGGGGGTGGGGTGAGGCCCGAGTTCAGGTTCAGACCCAGGCCGGGAGTTTGAGGGCCGCCCCTCAGCTGATTTGAATGCACAGCTTACCGGATACAAAGGAGGAGCCTCGACTCCCGGAAAGGAAGAGGCGGGCCTCTCCCACCCCACGCCCCTCGCGCCTTAAAACTGTGGTCCAGCGGCTCCCGGGAAGAGCGTCCGTGCCTGCCCGCTTGCTTCTCTTAAAAGCCTCCTATCCTATTAAGTCTGTTTCTTGCCTGTCACTCTGCTTCTCACTGAAATTCCTTCTGCACGGAGACATAAAGAACCTGACTCTTGGTGAGTCCAGACATAGGGTGAGTAACTCGAATTGAAAGCCGTGTGTTTGGAGTTCCCGTCGCGGCTCAGTGGTTAACGAATCTGACTAGGAATTATGAGGTTGTGGGTTCAATCCCTGGCATCACTCAGTGGGTTAGGGATTTGGCATTGCCGTGAGCTGTGGTGTAGGTAGGTTGCAGATGCGGCTCGGATCTGGTATTGCTGTGGGTTCAGCCGGCGGCTACAGCTCCGATTAGACCCCTAGCCTGGGAACCTCCATATGCCGCGGATGCGGCCCCTGGAGAGACAAAAAAAATAAAAAATACTCTTTGGCCAAATTCGGAAGTTCAGCGGATGCCGGAGCCCGGGACACCCCCTGCAGAGGTCAGACCCCCAGTGTGACAGGGACAGAGAGGGGAAGAGCTGGGAAGGGATCCGAGGGAGGGACCAGGCGTCTAGAAACTCGCTTCTTCTCAGGTTTCAAGGCAGGACTGAAGCCCAGTTGGGCCGAGGGTCTTGCTCTAGTTAGGAAGCAGCAGACGCGGACCAGAACCCAGCTCTCTTGAGTCCCTGTCTTATACCCTTGGCGTGAATCCTGGTCGAGTAGAAATCTCTCTGCTTTTGGTTTGGGTTCAGGCAGCTCTTTCTCCTGCGGCCTCAGGAGTCAGCTGCACCTGTGGCGGTTTCAGGTTGGGGTTGGGGTTGGGGTGCCAGGGCGGGGGGTGGAGCCCCAGTATGACGGTGGCCCACCCTGCTGCAGACATCACTGTCACCTGAGGGCCCCACAGCTGCCTCCCGTCTCATTGTATGGAACGGAAAAACAAGACGGATCCCTGGTGGCTGTGGTGTAGGCTTAAGCGGCTTCGGCCTTGGGAACCCCACACCCCGCCTGCCCATGACGTGTGAAGCCTGAAGCTAGGCCTAAGCGTGCGGCTGTGCACTCTTCCTTGGCTGGCTTGTGGAGGACGCCCCGTTCAGCTCCTATTAGGCCAGCAGATTTCTAGAAAGCGAGGGCTGGGAGGCTGGAGCAGTTCTTGATGCGGCGTCTGCATTCACAGATAAGGGTCTGAGAGCAGGAAGGTGACGTGACTGCCTGAAGGCACAGGAGGACTTAAAGGCCGCTCATTCCTCTTGCCTCCCGCTGGGTGATCGCTTCCCAGGGGCCAGGGACCAAAGAGCTGGGAGAGTTAGCCAGAAAAAACGCCAAGTGCTTCCTTGGTGCTGGTTCCCGCGGAGGCAGAGGCGTGGCGGGAAGGAGGTGCTGACCTACAGTCAGAGCCCAGCCCTGGATCGAGGGGCAGTCCTCGGGGCCCGGTGACCTTTAAGGTCCCTTTCGGCCCTGGGATTAATGAAACCTGTCAGTCGCCTGCTGTTCAGCCTGTGTCATTTTATCAACAACGGCTGTTGGCCTAACAAGATCCTTTCATCTCAGGACTGTGCGTTGGGCCTGGCCACTTGACCTTTCTGTCAACAGCGCGGCGATGAGGCAGAGCCTCGTGGTCTGAGTCCCCAAACACACCTTCAGCCACAGAGACAGTGGAGGCACTGCCTTCTCCAGGCCGTGCCGTCAGCTTTGAGTTCAAACCCACCAGGACGCGTGTCACTTAAGAACAGTGCCCTGGGAGTTGGCCAACATTTGAAAAATCGAAAGAGACTGCTCGGCTGACTCTGACAACCCTGGGTGATAATATTTTTTTCATACTTAGTCTGAGGCTACTTTCCCATGAGTTAGGCAGGGAAATAGAAATCTGAGCATTCTCTTTACAATAAGGCTTTTTTCTTAGAGTTCCTGTCGTGGCTCAGTGGTTAATGAACCCGACTGGTGTCCATGAGGACTCGAGTTTGATCCCTGGCCTCACTCAGTGGGTTAAGGATCTGGTGCTGCCGTGTGAGCTGTGGTGTAGGTTGCAGATGCGGCTCTGATCTGATGGGGCTGTGGCGTAGGCTGGTGGCTACAGCTCCGATTAGACCCCTAGCCTGGGAACCTCCATATGCCTCAGGTGTGTCCCTAAAAAAAGACCAAAAAAATAAAAAGGTATTTTTCTTAAGCTGATTTTTGTCTAGGAATTCAAGATACTTTATATCCCAGGAGTATGATCTAAATGTCCCAATAGAAATCAGAGGTTTGGTATTAATTTTACCCCAAAGTTTACCCTTCAGCCCCGTATCCCCATTATAAAGCTGAGATTCAGTGCAAAGGATCCTGAAAAATAAGTAATCAGTCACTGCACACAAAGCATTTTGAAAAAAGAATAACTTCATATGTGTAATTATTAGCATCTTGGTCAATAGTAGCAAAATGTTAGTCATTCAAGCGTCCAAGTTCAGCAGAACTGTGAAGCCTCTATTTAGTCCAGAACAGAAATCCTAACCCAACAAACAAGTTAATTGCTCTAGGCCCTAAGGCTGTGGTTGAAACATTTTTTTAAAAGCTTCTAACTGATGGTATAACCCACGGGTGGTGGACATCAAATAATTAAAAGCCAAAGTGTGAAGAATGCATTTCTTGGTCTCTGATAGGGTTCAGCCCTGCCTCTTTAGAGCAGAAGCAGCCCGGCATGCCATGGAAATGGGTTTGTATTGTTTCCTGGGGAAAATTCTCTTCCTGCTGCTCTCAGAAGCCAGTTCCTTTCCCACAGCTCAACAGGGTTTCCTAAGGGCCAGATAAACAGATGGGACCACAGAGCGAGTGGCCCAGAAAAGCTGCAGAGACAGCCTCGGTGATGCAGCCCAGATGCCCAAGGCAGCAGTGGGGGAGGAGGCGAGCAGGTGCAGCACTGATGTGGCCCCGGGGGCTATGGGGACGCCACGCGTGTGAGCCACAGGCAGCAGACTCAAGGTAAAGGAGCTGGGCCTGTGTACCTGGGACGGCTCTTGGACAATCTTTCTAGACAAGAAATATGGGTGTACACACTCCGGGCGGCCCTTCTAAACCGGGGTGCCAATGACTTAAAACCTAATGCCTTAAGGCATCCTTTGTATGTAAGCATTATACGCACACATACACTGCATTGTCACACACACACACACACACACACACACACACACACACACACACAGCATGCATTTTAAGTAACACGTTCAGGGAGTTCCCTTTGTGGCTCAGCGGTAACGAAACTGATTGGTATCCTGGAGGATGCAGGTTCAATCCCTGGCCTCACTCAGTGGGTTAAGGATCCGGCGTTGCCATGAGCTGTGGTGTAGGTCGCAGATGCCGCTCGGATCCCGTGTTGCTATGGTGTAGGCCGGTGGCTACAGCTCCCACTCAAGCCCGAGCCTGGGAACCTCACTGACGCGGGGGCGGCCCTAGAAAGCAAAATAAGTAAATAAAACAGGAACACATTCAGAGGTGCATAGAGAGCTTCTCATGCAGCAGGTTGACCGCAGAAACCCCTAGGCACCAGCACCTTCTAATGGAGTGAAGGGAGTAGGACCCGGCAGAGGAAAGACCACAAGCGTGATGTAGGATGCAGCCACGGCAAAGACCTCAGCCAATGCCATGACCCCACGGGGAGCCCTAGGGCCGGGATGACCCTCCAGAGCTTTCTGGCCTTGACAAAAGGCGACCAGCAGTGTGACCCCCATTCACTAACCAGTCACTGGATGTGAGCTGCCCGGGGGAGGGCGAGGCCTTGGGTGACAGGGTTTTCTTTGCCCTCTGGCCGAGGGCACTGTCTGAAGGTTTCAGCTGAGAGTGGTCAGCCACCAGCGCTGCCGGCAGCGGGATGACCGCTGCAGCCCTGAAGGGGCCTCTGGGCAACCAGAGCTTTCTGAGACCCAGGGAGCTTGTCCATGGTCTGTGGACGTTCAAAGCCTCCCCACGACTTTAGTGAAGTCCAAGGGGGGGTGTGTGTTTTTTTGGCCTCCTGGGATTCTGCTGTTTTGAACCAGAAATAAAATTCAACCTTACTTTTTTTTTAAAGCCACACCTGCGGCATAAGGAGGTTCCCAGGCTAGGGGTCAAATCGGAGCTGTAGCCACCGGCCTGCACCACAGCCACAGCAACACCAGATCTGAGCAGCTTCTGTGACCTACACCACAGCTCACGGCAAGGCCGGATCCTTAACCCACTGAGCGGGGCCAGGGATCAAACCCGAGTCCTCATGGATTCTAGTTGGGTTCATTACCACTGAGCCACAGCGGGCACTCCCCCAGTCTTCCTTTTAAAGTGATAGAAAACTCCCACTCATACAGTCAATTGGGGTCCAGTAGACTTTACTGACGATCTCAGGCAGGGCTTGCATCTCGCCCAGTCGCTGCCTCTCTCGGCTCTGGATTCCTCGCGCCTTCATTCCCTTGATGATCTTCCTTGTCAGCTTTCTTCCCACCTTGCCGAAGCCAAGCCATGGCTTGTAGAGGCTTCCAGTCCCAGTCAAGGTGGAATCAGATTTCCCCTTCAACCCGAAACAGCTTTACAACAAGACAGAATAATAAAACAACGAACCTCAAGACTCGGACCGCGGGCGGTGGAGGACGGCGATCCCTGCGAGACCGGAAACAACTGAGTCGGGCTCTGCAGTTGCTCCAGTTTCCTCGGGAGAGAAGGTCTCCGGGCTGCGGCAACAGGAGGGGAACCCAGGCAGAGCCCAGCCATCTCTGGGACTTGAGTGCGGGGAAGCCAAAGCAGCCAGGGGTGCGGGAAGGGAACCAGAGAGGGTAAGCCAGAGACAGACAGACAGACAGCTCTGCAGATCTGCAGAGGGTCTCCCCACCCCAGTATTGAGCAAGTACCGATCAGCCCGTGTGTACGAGAAGAATACCTAAGCTTAAGCAAAGGATCAATCAAAAGGATAAGAGAGCAAGGACCTGCTGAATAGCACAGAGAACTCTGCTCAATATTCTGTAATAACCTGTATGGGACAAGAATCTGAAAAAACAATGACTATACGTATAGCTGAGTCACTTTGCCAACACCTGAAACTAACACAACATTGTAAAGCAACTACACTCAAAAAAAAAAAGGAGTTCCTGTTTTGGTTCAGTGGGTTAAGAACCTGACTAGTATCCTTGAGGATGTGGATTTGATCCATGGCCCGCTCGGTGGTTAAGGATATGGCGTTGCCTCGAGCCGTGGTGTAGGTCACAGACCAGGCTCAGATTTTGCTTTGCTGTGGCTGTGCTGCAGGCCAGCAGCTGTAGCTCAGATTTGACCCCGAGCCTGGGAATCTCCATATGTTTCAGGTGTGGCCCTAAAAAAGACAAATTTCCTTTTTAAAAAAAAAGGGGGGGTAGGAGGGAACAATGAATGCTGGATCTTAGAGCCAGGACTAGTGCCACCCCAACACTGTGAGTGCTGTGAGTGGAAAACCTCACAATTCAGGAGTTCTCAGAGGCTTGCCTTAGTCCTGGGAAAATTAACCCTAGATTCAGTGCAGCTCTGGTCTTACCTGACAAATCTCAAAGGCAAAACATGAAAGGATTAAACTATTTCTAAATTTCTGGACCATGCTCCAGAATCAAGCTCAATAATATTTGTAAGAATACAAAAATACCTAGTGTCGGACTTCCCGTGTGGCTCACAACATAACTACTCGGCCTTGCTTCTACAGTGGCTGTGGCTCGACCCCTGGCTCAGGGACCTCCATATGCGGCAGGTGCGGCCACTTGTTTAAAAAAAAAGGAAAAATATCTAGTGTCAAACAGGTAAAATTACAATATTCAGCTTTCTGTCAAAAATTACCAGCCAAGCAAAGAAGCATAAAAATATAACCCATAATGAGAAAAATCATTCATTTGCAACCAATCCAGAAACGACACATGTGACAGAATTACAATAGACAAGAACAATTAAGTTATCATGACTATATTCTGTATGTTCAAGGAGCTATAGGAATATTAAATAGAAACATGGAAAATATTTTTTAAAAAGTCAAATTGAAATTTGACAGATGAAGGCCCCAAGTCAGTGACTTCAGCTTTCATCTTAAGAAAACAGAAAAAGACCATGACTTGAAAAGACACATGTACTCCAGTGTTCATTGCAGCACTCTATGCAATAGCCAGGTCATGGAAACAACCTAAATGCCCATCGACAGAGGAATGGATTGGAAAGATGTGGTACATACACACAATGGAATATTACTCAACCATTAAAAGGAATGAAATAACATTTATAGCAACATGGATGGACCTAGAAATTATCATGTGAAGTGAAACCAGTCAGACAATTAGACAGCAACACCCAATGCTACCGCTTACATGTGGAAACTAAAAAGACACAATGAACTTCTTTGCAGAACAGACAGTGACTCACAGACTTTGGAAAACCTTTGGTTTTTCAAACAAGACAATCTGGGGAGTGGGGGGACGCACTGAGGGTTTGGGATGCAAATGCTATCAAATTGACTTGTGATGATTTTTGTACACCTATAATTGTAATAAAATTCATTAAGCCAAAAAAAAAAAAAAGAACAGAAAAAGAATCCTGCTGTAGAGAATTGGGAACTATGGTCACTTGTGGTGGAGCATGATAATGTGAGAAAAAAGAGTGTATACAGGTATGTGTGACTGGGTCACCTTGCGGTGCAGCAGAAAATGGACAGAACACTGTAAACCAGCTATAATGGAAAAAATAAAAATCATTAAAAGAAAAAAAAGAGCAAATTAAACCAAAGGAATTAGAAAGGAAATCATTAAGAACAGAGTAGAAATCAAATCAATGAGAGAGAGAAGATCAATGAAACCAAAAGCTAGTTCTTTCAGAACATCAATAAAATTGATAAACCTCTAGCAGGACTAATGTCGACTTAAGAAAAGGGCACAATGTAAAAGCTGTGTGTTGAGTTTTTTCAGTGTCTTACTGAGGACTGTGGCCAAGAGACGGCCTCTCGGACGGTTCTGAGAAACTGTTCAAGGAGGTGGGGGGAGGTCAGCACTATGAGATCCTGGAGAAGGGGTACAAGCCATCAAGCGCTCGTCTTGGTAGAAGATTGTCTTTAGTTGTGAGGAGCACTGTCTCCCTAACGATTTTAATGCCTTCCTAGGTATGAGAAGATGCAAGAAGTTGGATTCAAAGGATCATCTCCTGAAAATAACTGTCTGAAGGCCTTTGCTGCCAGTTTTTCCCAGGACACGGAGTGCTTCGTCCTTGATCTCCCCCTCAACTCCTTTCAGGCTGTGTTGGAGGTCAGTGACCGTCATGGCTCGTGACCTAATCCCTGCAGAGCTGGATGGCAAGCAGCATACTTTAACTGACATTGATCAGCAAAAACAGACACAAATTACCGATATCAGGAGTGAGAGAGCTGACATCACCACAGATCCTACAGATATTAAAAGGATAATGTGGGAGTTTGATAAATAATTTTACACCAATAAATTTGACAGTTTAGATGAAACAGCAAATTTCTTGAAAGACAAACTACCAAAGCTATGCAGAATTCAAGAACAGCACTTTATTTATTTATTTATTTATTTATTTATTTATTTTGGGTCTTTTTTTGCCTTTTCTAGGGCCGCACTCACAGCATATGGAGGTTCCCAGGCTAGGGGTCTAATTGGTGCTGTAGCCACCAGCCTACACCACAGCCACAGCAATGCAGGATCTGAGCTGCTTCTGTGACCTACACCACAGCTCACAGCAAAGCCGGATCCTTAACCCACTGAGCAAGGCCAGGGATCAAACTCACAACCTTATGGTTCCTAGTCAGATTCATTAACCACTGAGCCACGATGAGGAACTACCTATATTTATTTTAAAAATTAAAATTGTAGAAAAATAAAAAATACTTAAAAAAATAAAAATTAAATTTAAATTGTAGTTAAAATCCCACCCACAGAGAGATCTCCAGATCCATATAACCTCGCCGGGAAAGTCTACCAAACATTTAAGTTAGAAATAATAACTCAAACTAACACAGCATTATAAATTAACTATACTTCAACTTTTAATTTTTTTTTATTTTTGATTTTTAAGGTCATACCCACAGCATATGGAAGTTCCCAGGCTAGGCATCAAATTGGAGCTGCAGCTGCTGGCCTACATCACAGCCATAGCCACAGCAACGCCAGATCCGAGCCGCGTCTGGGACCTACACCACAGCTCATGGTAACGCCGGATCCTTAACCCGCTGAGTGAGGGCAGGGATCGAGCCCTCATCCTCATGGATCCTAGTTGGGTTCCTTACCACTGAACCACGACAGGAACTCCCTTATAAAATTTTAACAAAGCAAATCCAACAACATATAAAAAATATAATACATCATGACCAACCAAAGTTTATCCTAGGAATGCAAGATTGATTTAACATTTCAAAATCTATTAATTCACTGTATCAACAAACAAAAATAAAAATCTAATCACCTCAATAGATGCAAAAAACAAAAAAAAAGGATTTGAAAAATCCATTTGGAGAGAGAAAGGGTAACTCTCACCAAACTGAAAACAGAAAGGAATTTCTTCAACATGATGAAGGGAATCTACAGAAACAAACTTGACAAAAAACTCCCAAACCGACGGATGACATCGCATTTCATATGGAAAGACTGCTTTGCCTTTAAAACCAAGAACCAGGCTTGCTTAGCCGCTTCTGTTCTGCGTTGTCCTGGGGGTGCAATAGGATCACTTTCTGAGGTGCTGGGGCCAGGACTCCAACATAACACTTGGAGGAACACAGTTCAACCGTAAGAGATGTTAAATGAAGTTACAGGCCTTAGCAGAGAGTGGTGAGATGAGCATTGGCCTGGAAGCCTCAACGCTGAGATTCCGGTTTTCGTCTGGCGCGGTGTCAGCCAGTCACTGACGGAGGGGAACTAGAGGAAAGGAGGCAAGCAGGTTTCACGTCTCATGCCAGCGCTACTCATGAAGGAGTCTGAGGCTGCCTCTGGGCCCCACGTATATGCTCTAATTGAGCTGAAGCTTTTCTAGGGGTTTGGGTTAGAGCAGGCGGTATCTTGGCCCAAGATGCCACGGACTCGCCGTCTCTGAAATGCGTGAGCTCTACGTTCCTGTTCAGTGGATTGAAGCTCCTCAAGAAGTCCTTGGTGATTGCTTTGAAAAAATAATCTGTTTAAGCATTATTATCAATAATGACTGTCAACCGAATATCTACTACGTGGACTTTTACAGGATCATTTTTCCCCTATAGCCAAAGGCAGAGACATTAAGGAAAAGGAGAGGACACTGAGCCCAAGATTCTTACTGGGACACCTACACAAAACAGCAGGTGCCATAGTGTAAGCTCAATCCGTTCAAATGGTCTAGACTAGGGTTTCTTTACCTCAGCAGACAACATTATTCGTCGTGGGGGCCTGTCCTGCACATCGTAACATTCTTGGCTTCTCCCCCACTAGCTGCCAGTAGCACCATTCTAGTGTGACCCCAAAATATCTCGAGACATGGCCAGAGTGCCCCAGCTGTGGGCCACTGATTTAATCCCCGCAGGGCAGTCCCATCTACTCATAATGTTCAAACTCAGCCTTCAAGACTCTCCTCTGACAATTCTGTCCTCCCGCCACAAGAAACTGTGTTGAAGAATTATGTCACAGTAATGGCCAAAGCTGCTACGGCTATTGTTCATAACCGGAAACTGATTAAACACCTGCCGTGGACAAATACCACCAGGAGTCATCTCCGAGCTCTTAAAGGAAAGCTGACGTGGACAGACTTCAGAGTCTTGAACTTACGGACGTTCCTAAGAGACGGGAGACTCAGATCGGAGGTTAACCACTGCCATAGCTACACTTCTTACCCTGTCACGCATTCCAGCTGATCTGCTTTTCAATCTCAGCTCTGCCACCAACTACCTGAGCGATCTTTCTTTTCTGAGCCTGTCTCCTCACTGTAAAGTGGGGACAAAAATATATGATAGAGACAGCTAACTGCTTACCTATTTTCACTTTTCTCCTTATTAACAGAATCCTGAATTTTGGTGGCCCCATGGCCACCAGGAAGAAAAGCCTGTGTCATTCCCAGTCCTACAAAGCTAGAGGAATCGCCTTCCCTGCTATCACCCGTTTTCCTTCTTCTTCCTGTAGCTTGAAACAAGAATGTGAAAGCTGGAGCTCAGGATGTGATAACTGGGGTTCTAGCAGCCATCCTAGACCCAAGAAGAAATCTTGAGAATGGAAGCCGTGTGTTGAGGAAGCAAAAAGATAGGAGCCTAGAGTTCCTGTTGTAGCACAACAGGATCGGCAGCATCTCTGGAGAGCTGGGATGCAGGTTCTATCCCCGGCCCAGCACAGTGGGTTGAGGATCTGACATCGCTGCAGCTTCCATGCAGGTCACAACTTCAGCTTGGATATGATCTCTGGCCTGGGAACTCCATATGCCACCAGACAGCCAAAAAAAAAAAAAAAAGGATTGGGTCCTGGCTCCCTGACGATACCGCTTAGAGAGTTTCCAACTTCTACAATTTCTCTTATAAAAAAAAAAAAATTATCCAACTAGGAACCATGAGGATGTGGGTTCGATCCCTGGCCTCCCTCAGTGGGTTAAGGAGCCGGCATTGCTGTGAGCTGTGGTGTAAGTCTCAGATGCGACTTCGATCTGGCATTGCTATGGCTGTGGTGTAGGCCAGCAGCTATAGTTCCAATTAGACCCCTAGTCTGGGAACCTCCATATGCCGCAGATGGGCCCTAAAAAGCAAAAAAAAAAAAAAAAAAAAACAAGAAAAAAGAAACTGTCTCAAACTCATATTAAGTTTTTTGGTCACATGCAATTCAACTTGACCTTAGATGTGGTGAGGATTGTGAGATATAAAGCCTCTAATGAGGTACCTGGTACATTTAGGACGGGACCAGGGGTGGGTCAGTCCACCATAAAGGTGGGATAAATTAGAGAATCATAAAAAATGCTTTAGTATTCTTAAACAACTTTTAACTTAAAATGTACTTTTATTCACTCAAATTTTGTTTGTTTGTTTTTGCCGAACCCATGGCATGTGGACGTTCCCTCACCAGGGACTGACCCCAAACCACACCGGTGGCCCGAGCCACAGCAGTGACAGTGCCAGATCCTTAACCCACTGAGTTACCAGGGAACTCCTATTCACTCATATTTTGACTAGTTGTGCCCGATTAGAATTTCACGTGTTGTAATGAACCCTTATTACATCTTTCTTCTAAAGACAACAAAGTTGTTGTCTTTAGAAGATCCTATTTATACCCTATGTTTTATTTGTTGTACAATATATAATTAAAGGGTGTAATGAAAATAGCAGGCATCACCATAAAAGAAAGAAGAAACTAATATTATTTGATGCCTATTAACATCCCAAGCTCTGTACACTCCTTTCCTTACCTAAAATTCACAGCTGCTAAGTTAGAGACCTCTTCTTACAGAAAAGGAACTGAGAGTCAAGGATCTTAAGTACTTTGACTCAGTGGCAGGGATTTTAGTGCTCAACGGTCTGGTTCCCGAACTCCAGCTCTCTCCACGGAAGGAAAGAAAGGTTAAAGGTTAAGGGTTAGGGTTAGAGTCTCACAGAGTTGATTCAGTGTCTAGTCAATGATACAAGATTCTCGGAGCTTTGTCTTACAACTGCTGGCAGCCAAGGTTAGCAGGGCGCGTGCCAGGACACAGGATATCCCATGCTCAGGGCACACGATCTTCCCCAAAGAGCCAACTCAGAGGCACTCACGACCGGGCACACGGTGTGGCTCCTTATTGAAAACAGCCTCGTTGTCAGGCGTGGTCTTGCTGGCTGATCAGATTGGCCACTGCCTGAGCGCCCTCAGTGGTTAAAGACTTAGAATATCGCCACTGGCCACCCCTAAAGCCAAGCCCCAACAAGCCGCATTCCCCAAGTGGGCTCCGGAGGGATTAATACGATCAAAGAAGCTGAATCCAAGGCTGAACTCAGTTGCCCCTGGAGAGGTGTCCCCCCCCCTTTTTTAAGGCCACACCGGTGGCATATGGAAGTCCCCAGGCTAGGAGTCAAATCGGAGCTGCAGCTGCCGGCCTGCACCACAGCCACAGCAACACCACATCTGAACTGCGTCTGCGACCTGCACTACAGCTCATGGCAACGCCGATTCTTAACCCGCTGGCGGAGGCCAGGGATGTAACCTATATCCTCATGGATTCTCATTGGGTTCTTAATCCCCTGAGCCACGATGGGAACTCCCTGGAGAGTATTTTTGGAAGCCCCACATCAAGCAGGCGTGATCCACCCGGCCATTGGTTCCTCCAGCCGGCAGCACTCACCCAGCCCAGGAGAAGCTCTGGATGACTGCCCTGGAGCCATCTGGTGAGGCAGGGGCTGCCGCCAGGCTTCACACAGTCTGGGGAGACAGGGAGACGATGAAAATACTCAGCGGGAAGCAAGGAGAGGATGAAAGTACGCAGCGGGAAGCAGTCGGGCAGAGGTGAGCCCAAGGGGCTGAGGGAGCACCAGATAAGGACACGGCCCACTGTCTGGGTGAAGGGACAAGGATGCCCAGCTGAGCCTGGAGGGACCAGAAGACGCCCGCTGGGAGGAGGGGGCGGGGAAGGGCGAGAATGGGGCTCCACGCAGAGGGCACAGCGGGGCTGGTGCAGAGGTCCTGGGTGTGAGCTGGTGCCGTGGACACAGAATGTGGAGGGACGAGGGAGGGCAGGAGGAGGGGGGCAGCGCCTGCAGAAGGTCCTCCCGCCTCCCCGCCACCAGTCCCGGGGCAGAAACGGGGATGTTTGTTCACTACCCTGCTGCCCAGGGCTAGCCTGGGACCTGGAACGTACTCGGCTTGGCGTGGGGGGCGGGGGTAGTGAGGCAGTGAAGACACAGATTACAGAGCGTGTTGTGAGCCCGCGTGGCGCTGATGTGTGTGTCCCGGGGCAGTGGGAAGCTACGGAAGGGCCTTGAGATGGAGAATGAGAGACTCGTAAATGAACGCGGGGAGCTGACTCTCGCAGCCCATTCAAAGACGGATGGGAGCTGGCTGAGAACCGGCTGGGAACCGGAAGGAGGTTACGGGATAACCAGGGGGTGGGGCTTGTGGGCTGGTGGAACCATGTGCCACTCTAGGCGCTTTACGAGCGTGATGCCATCTACCGCCACTACCGCCCGGGGAGGTGGAGTCATGATTATCGTCCCCTGTGAAAGCGATGGATGAAATACACGCAGAATAACTTGCCGGGCCCCTCGATCAGGAGAGGCATGTGCCTGAGTCAGAAATGGTCAGGCTTGGAGTTCCCGCTGTGGCTCAGTGGTTAACAAATCCGACTAGGAACCATGAGGTTGTGGGTTCGATCCCTGGCCTCGCTCAGTGGGTTAAGGATCCAGCGTTGCCGTGAGCTGTGGTGAAGGTTGCAGACGCAGCTCGGATCCCGCGTTGCTGTGGCTGCGGTGATGGCCGGCAGCTACAGCTCCTGTTAGATCCCTAGCCTGGGAACCTCATATGCCGCGGGTGCAGCCCTAGATAAGGCAAAAAGACAAAAAAAAAAGAAAAGAAATGGCCAAGTTCTACCTGCCCACGTGTGCCTGGGTGCGGACAGGTGGGCTCAGGTGCGCAGCGAGCTGAGGGAGCATCTGCGCCCAGCTGGGTTTGGGTGCTGGGGGTGGGGTGGGGCTTACAAGACATCATTCCTGGCCCCTCTCCTCTCATCCCATTTGCTTCCGGTGTCTTCACCTCATGTTGACGACTTGGGATGGAACCCAGATGTCGGAGACTTGCCCCTAAAAAGACAAACGGTGCTGGCCTGACTCTGGAGCTCCTTCTGAAACATGGCAGTGAAATCTAGGCGCCCACTCCGAGCTCCACTGGGCAGAACAAACAGAGAGCACCTTAGTGGTGCCACCCAGCACGCTTGTCACTAAGCTGTCCACCTCTGCATGCAGGTGATTCTGACATGTTCTGACAAATGTTTACATTCAGCATCCAGCTGTCAAGAAAAAATAGCTGTGATCAGGTGCTTTAGAGCACCTCTAAGCCGTGTTTTCAGATTTCAGAAAAAACCACGCAAGCCACACTGTTTAAACTGTTTCCCCATGGAAATTCCAGACTGAAGCTTCTTTGTTCCTGCTGAATGACTCATGAATGCCCTTTAAAAGAGAACGAAACAGACGTGTTTTGGTGGGGAGATACATAAAGAATGCAGTGCGTTTTTCCAAAAAGCTGTCAGACCATCTAATTTAGGCCAATAAGGGCAAACCCGCTGAAGCGCTCAGGCTGACCTTACCCAGAAGGGCCTTGTCCTGGCCCTGGGGCCCTGGGGCCCTGGGGGTGGGCTGGCCAGGGCAGTAAAGGGAAGGCCATGTTCCCGGGGTTATTAGTATTCCCAGGGTTCCACTTGAGCAGAGGCTCCCTGTTGTTTTAGAACGTTGTTTTTCTGGGTGTGAATCATTGTCAGTAGCAAGGCAGTGGAATAAGCCTAAGAAGGTAAGAATGAATTTATACAGTGCTTCTGGAGTGCTAAACACTGTCTAATGTGCAGGAATTCTCTTAACCCTCGTAGCCTTCCAGATGAAGAACTGAGGCTCAGAGACTCTAAGTCACTTGCCCAAGGTCACACAGTAAGTGCCATAGCTGGGTCCAGGCAGGTAGTCTGAGCCCTCCCCGACATCTCTGCTTCTTTGACCTCAGTGCCCACTACCCAGATGTTGCCTCAAGCACCCTGGGGTGTGCCAGCCGCCCCTCCCCCGCCGTCGGACCCTCTGGCTCAACTCATTTTTTGGTATTTAGACTTTCTAGTTGTACGAGTCTATAAATTCTCTTTTTGATGCTGAAGTTCTTCAGACTTGGGTTTTTAATCTCTTGAACATAAAGAGCAAACACAGAAATCTTCTATTAAGTGTGTAGAATGCCACACTCAGCAGGTCGAACGAACCTTGACTTTGGGGGAATGGAGCCTCTGAAGATTTTTGAGTCGACAAGTGGCATCGTGTGGCTTACACTCACACTCAGGAAACATTTGAGGAGGGACAGGCTGTTAGTTTCAGCTAGCACATAACATTTGACGGGGGATTCTGTGTCAAACACTGTGAACAGCACTTGTTGACCTGGGACGCTTGGTTCACGACGGTGGCAGATTGGTGCTGCTGGAAGGATGAGTGACTTGTACCAGTGGGCAGGTGTCTGCGTGTCCTGGACTTGATGGAGCTGCCATCAGGAGCTGCTTTGAGTGCCCTGCTTTGACGTGGCAGGTCCTGAGCTGGGACTAGAGGACGGGAAAGCAGAGGAAAACTCGAAACCCTCGACAGGGAAGGAGGATGGGGGACAAGCTGAGTAACTGGACGTGGGAGGAGAGCCGAGGAAAAGGAGAAGATGGGCTTGAGAAGGACTGAACAAGGCGCAGTGACCCGCGGGGTGGTGGGAGAAGCTGGTTTGGGGGGGTGATGAGGAAGACGTGAACTCGAACGTTTGTGCAAAGACAGTGAGAAAGTCTACGGTGTGTCGTAGGCCGAGGGGCGGCCGTGTCTGGGCCAGCAGCTCCGGACCAGAAGACCTGGACTTGAGTTCTGGCTCTGCTCTCTGCTCAGCGGCACTGAGCCCATCACCGAACCTTTCTGGATTTCAGAGGGGATAATGGAACCCTCCTGACTTTTGCCTGCCGCAGGGGGAGGTCCAGTGAAATGACGTCAGCTGTGTCATGCCACATACCGGTCGCTTATTTATGTTCTGATAAATATTGATGGACTGTGAAAGAGCAGTACAAGTTGTGTATGAATATAAGTAACGTTACCTCTTTGGTTTAGAACCTCGGCATCATCGACTATTTCTTGGACAACTTTAAAGACAGACAGTGGGGATTTGAGGCCTAAATGGTGGAAATAATGACTTCGGGTCTCAGCTTGACCCCCTCTGTGCGATGAAAGCTTGAATACATTTTCTCTCACCCGCTGAACTGCCCTCCAAGGCAGAGCCTGTCGGTAATGAAAGAGACAGGCATGGACTCAGGCATTTCAAAACTTCATCTGTCACCGAGAACAGAAGTCAATTATCTAGCGCCAGAAATCGCTTCCCCGGATGATAGATGGGGGCTATTAGCAGGTCCTTGGCCGGCTCTGATGCTGCCTCCGAGCCATGCCATCCTACAGCTGCGGTGGCCTGACCCTCCCCAGGGTCCAGGTCTGGGACCAGCCTGTCCCTCGGCCTGAGCTTCCTTCCCAATGTCACGTGGGCCCAGAGTGGCCCTGCCACAAGCCCATGAGCCGGGCTATGTTCTCTGTGACTTGATCAGTCATCTTGGCTCAGCACGGAACAGTTAAAACCAGAACTTTCACAGCAGGGGAAGCAAAACGGGGCCCAATGTCTGTGCCTGACACCAGCTAAGAGCAAGGTCTCTGCTGGTACCTTCTCTGCCCAGACCCCACCCAGACCCCCTAAGAAGACGTGGTACCTGAGGGCTGGAACAGGCCAGCCAGGCTCGCTGTGGGTCAGAAAAGCAGCCATTTGAGAGTTCCCACTGTGGCACAGTGGAATGGGCAGTGTCTCTGGAGGGTTGGATGCAGGTTCGATCCCCGGCCTGGCACGGTGGAGGGGCCAGGGGGAGCTTGGTCATGGAAGGGCTCAAAAGGTTCCATGTTAAGGACTCTGTGACTTGACCTGGAGGTAATGGAGAGCCATGGAAGCCTACTAAGCAGACCTTTATTTTGTCTGTGCCCATGGCACGTGGAAGTGCAGGAGCCAGGGACTGAAGCCACGCCACATCAGTGACAACTGCTGTTCCTTAACCGCTAGGCCACCAGGGAACTCCCAGCAGACTTTATGGCTGAAATTTCTCTGGATGAGTTTGGGGAACAGGTCGAACCATTGATGGCTCCCGAAAGTGCTGTGCGTTTCCTCACAGCTGGACCTTAGCACAAGGCTTTGCGTCCCTCTTGTCTCCATCTTTCAAAACTCAGCTCAGGAGTTCCCAACGTGGCTCAGCAGTTAACAAACCTGACTAGCATCCATGAGGACGCAGGTTCAATCCCTGGCCTCGCTCAGTGGGTTAAGGATCCGGCGTGGCCATGAGCTGTGGTGTAGGTCACAGAGGAGGCTCAGATCCTGCACTGCTGTGGCTGTGGTGCAGGCTGGCGGCTATAGCTCTGACTGGACCCCTAGCCTGGGAACCTCTATATGCGTGGGTGTGGCCCTTAAAGGACAGAAAAAAACCCCAAAACCCTCAGCTCAAAATCCTTAAAATTCATAGACCGCTCCTCCCCCGTGCCCGGGGGCGCGGAGCCTACCTCCATCTCTGTTCTCCTGGCGTGTTGTTCATTGATCCGCACATCATATGTCAGTCCCAATTACTGTGCGTTGCTAAAGCGAATTTAGTCTGTGTTCTTTGCAGCTTTACATCCTAAAGCCTAGCTCGTAGTAGTTGCTTTAAACATGTTCTCTGAACGTTCTTCGAACGGACGAATTTACATCCAGGGCAAAAACAATACAGGAAAGATGAGATTCAAGTGCTCCATGACTCCCTCCTTCTCACAGCCTTCTCTCCCCACTGGTGGGTCCCAATCGTCCTGGACCCCAAAACCTCAAGGATTTTCCCATCCCTGGATGTCTTTCTCTCTCCCACGTGGTGCATTTCAGCAAACAGGCTCCCGAAGGAAAGGAGGGCTCTGCAGCCTTAACTTTGCCCCTCAGTTTGGGCAAAGGCCTGGACAGGAAGTCAGATTTAAGACTGGCTTCATTGAAGGGGTCCAGGGCAGGTGTGCAGGGCACAAGTCAGGGACCCCCCGTCCTGCCAGTCTCCGCCAAGCTACATATTTATTAGGCTTTTTGAAGGGTGGGGCAGGTGGCACTGGCAGCTTCGGAAGGGGTAGCTTTTCCAGCCACACAATGGCTCCGTGTGGGGCTTGATGAATTAGAAAGAGTGGGGCTTTAGTGAAGACACTGGAAACTTGGGTTTCGTTGATTATCTGTTTATTATTTGTCAGTAGCTTCTAGCAGGTTTTAATTAGAATTGATCGATTTAAGGAATAAGCTGGCTTTTCTGGAAGGAGTCTTAACATTCGGCAGAGGTGCTGGATTTGCATCATCTGCCCTACGATGGACCTGGGGCTCTGGAGTCCTGCAAACTGTGAAAGCCTTTGTTGAGGTTACACTGAAAGCTCATTGGTGAAAACCGAGATATAGACATTCATTTAAGCCTTTATCCACTCACAAAATATGATTATGGAGCCTTTTTGTGGAACCTGACAATTTGCCAGTTACTTTACCCAAGTTACCTCCTCCCGCAGCTCTTGTTGTACAGGTGTTGTCAGCCCCTTGCCCAGCTTATGTACTACATGGAAAAGGTTCCATTGTGTGCTTAGAGCCACACATTTAGGACACGGTGAAACTGGGTGCCAGCTTAAACAGGGAGATAAAACTTGCAGAGAAATACCCATGACTTGCCAGAAAAATATATCATGTGTCCTCAAAGGGTGCCTGTAACGTTTGGGGGAGGTAAAAGACAGGAGGAAGCATTTCTGGCTGCTGAGATATGAGCTGGCTTCCTGGAGGAGGTAGCACTGGAAACGGATTTTTTTTTTTTGGTCTTTCTGCCTTTCTCTAGAGCCACACCCGCAGCATATGGAGGTTCCCAGGCTAGGGGTCTAACAGGAGCTGTAGCTGCCGGCCTACACCACAGCCACAACGTGGGATCTGAGCCGCATCTGCAACCTACACCACAGCTCATGGCAACGCCAGAACCTGAACCCACTGAGCAAGGCCAGGGATCGAACCCGCAACCTCATGGTTCTTAGTCAGATTCGTTAACCACTGAGCCATGAAGGGAACTCCTGGAAATGGATTTTAAAGGTTTTGGATGTGCAGAAAGGGGATGAGCTCCCGCCCCCTACAGTCCTGAGATGATGGTCCTAAAAGACTGGGGCTTTAAGTCATGGAAGGATGCAGACTTCAGGAGGTGCTAAAATAGGAAGGGAAGAGCACCAAGATTTAGTTACACGAGGCTCTCCCTGGGCACAGGCCCACGAGGACACACACAAAAAGTCGTGGCCCCGCCCCAGTGGCCAGCAATTTCAGAGGTAGGAAAATGGCCACACACCCCACGAGCATGCCCGAGGTAAGGGGCATTGGATTAACAGAGCAACAGGCAGGAGCCTGAGTGATGCTGGCTTTTATCTTCATAGGCAATAAAATGTGATATATTCTTTGGCAGCAACTGGAAAGGCAGGTCACTGGCTTTCCGTAGTGCTTCCAAGTGTTACAGCACGCCTCTTATCACAGCAGTGCTGGTAGCAGAGACCTTCCGCTGGGGCGGCGGAGAGCTGGGGTTTGAGGCTTAGAGTTTGTGACATGGCGCTTGGCGGCCAGCTGGTCTACCCTTTCTTTAATTTTATTTATTTATTTTTTTTTGCCTTTTGTCATTTTATGGCCGCACCCGCAGCATGTGGAGGTTCCCAGGCTAGGGGTCTAATCGGAGCTGTGGCCACTGGCCTGCGCCGCAGCCACAGCAACGCAGGATCCGAGTCGCGTCTGCAACCTACACTACAGCTCACGGCAACGCCGGATCGTTAACCCGCTGAGCAATGCCAGGGATCGAACCTGCAACCTCATGGTTCCTAGTCGGATTCGTTAACCACTGCGCCACGACGGGAACTCCTGGTCTACCCTTTCAAGCTGCATTTGATGAAAGAGCCCTGCATTTGATGAAAATATTCCAGGGCTTTCATGGGAAATCTTTACTGTCTTTAGGCATGTGTTTTACGTGAAACCAATTACGTGTCGTTTCTAAGGCAGAGGCGATAGTGCTATGAGTGCTATTTTAGTGTCCAGCGTATTTATGTCCCTGAGGTTATTTCCTTGCAATTCGCGTGCAGTACACTTACAAAAATACTTCACACACAGGATCAAATACTCTTTAAGTTTTATTTCACAGCCATCTATTGAGTTGAGCTGGACATGTGAGCCCCGTAATCGTACATCCTAACAGGTAACCCTTCCTCTTACAATCGATAGTTCTTCTAAACAATAACCCCGTACCCATTAGGATGGCGGATGTGTGTTCTTTTTTTTATTGAGTGATTCTACAGTTCCTGGGGCAGGGTTTTTGATCCTGTATTAGAGATGAGGGAACTGCTACAGTGAAGAATTTTCTAATGTGCCCTCAACCATCGAGGGGCACAGCAGGAACAGTGAGCTTGGGTTCGGTCCGTTCCAGTGCCCGCGCTCTCCAGGGCACTGGGTGCCTTTCCCCGAACAGTCTTCTCTGGGTCACACACCGGCCGTCTGGGGCCGCACCCAGCCTCCCACTTTCCATGCTGACGGGTGCTAAAGGCATTGTCTCCTTAACTTTCTAGGACTAGGTGGCATATCATTAACATTAAACTGACTCCAAATCACACCTTCCCGGCCACAGGAGAAAAAAGCAAAACCTCAGAAATCAGAACAGAGAGCGGGAGTTCCCGTGGTGGTTCGGTGTAACGAACCCGACTAGTATCCATGAGGACGTGGGTTCAATCCCTGGTGTCACTCAGTGGGTTAAGGATCCAGCGTTGCCATGAGCTGTGGTGTAGTTTCTAGATGCTGCTTGGATCTGGCATTGCTGTGGCTGTGGTGCAGTCTGGCAGCTGCAGCTCTGATTCGACCCCTAGCCTGGAAACTTCCATATGCCACAGTTGCAGCCCTAAAAGGATTTTTTAAAAAAAAGGAAGAAGAAGAAAAAGAAGAGGGAATGTGCTGGGTTGTGCCCGGGTTACTCACCCTGGAGGAAAAGTGTCTGAGACCCCCCCTCCCCCCTCCACATTGTCCTCTGCAGCTCCTGCCAGGACTGGCATCGGCCCCTGGATCTGCGCCTCCTCCCAGGAAAGGAGCGGGGGGTATAGCCTTCCTCCCTCTCCTCAGCACTTTGGGGAGTTATCAATGGTTCGACCTGTTCTCCAAACTCAGCCAGAGATATTTCAACCAGAAAGGCTGCTGGGAGTTCCCTGGTGGCCTAGCGGTTAAGGATCTGGAATTGTCACTGATGTGGTGTGAGTTCAGTCCCTGACCCCTGAACTTCCACATGCTGTGGGCACAGCCAATATAATAATAATAAGTTCTGCTTAATAGGGTTCCGTGGCTCTCCATTACCTCTAGGTAAAGTCACAGAGCCCTTAACATGGAACCTTCTGAGCCCTTCCATGACCAAGCTCCTCCTGGCCCCTCCAGCTCTCTCTCTCATCACTCACTGTCCACACTTTCCTTCAGTCGTTCATAACACTCAGCTCACTCACCTTTGACCCTCTGCATACACTGGCTCTCACCACCAACTTTCAACTCACATTCTTCTTTTCTTGCTCATTCCTTTGGATCAATGGGCCTGGCCTGCACCCTAAGCAGGTGATGTCAGTCCGCTTGTGCTCTAACATGGCACCTGTTGAACTTGGTTGTACCTTCTTGTCAAGGTCTGTCCTCCACCTTGGATTGCCAGCTCTAAGGGACCAGGGACCTTGTGTTCCTTGCTCCCTATTGGATGATTAGCACAGAGTCCGATATAAACCAGGGACATGAATGAACGAATGAACCAAGGGTGACTGCAGCTCTGGACGCGTGTGAGGGGTGATGAGCGATTAGGCCGACAGTGACAAAGTCTAGACTGCAAAGGACCTTATCCGGCACACAAAGAAATTTGGGGTTTATTCACAGACTATGGGACACTGGTGCCGGATTTGCATTTTTCAAAGATCATTTTTGGAAAGATAACCCTGGCGCTCATGTAAACAGGATGGATTAGAGAGGTGTCTGGGCTGGAAATAGGAGGGCTTGTTTCTCGTTTGCTTGGTTTTTGTTTATAATTTTAATTTTTTTATTGAAGTATAGTTGACTTACAAGGTTGTGTTCATTTCGGGTGTGCAGCAAAGTGACTCAGTCATACACATGCACATACCATTCTTTTTCAGATGATTTTCCCATATAGGTTATTACAGAATATCAAGTAGAGGTCCCTGTGCTGTACAACAGGTCCTTGTGGACGACCAGGAGGACTAGACATAAAGCCCCATCTCCATGCACAAAAGAGACGAGGACCTAGTGGATGAGGGGGGACAGGGAAACTGAGGGAGGGGGACAGCTCAGGGGGTATTAAACATGTGAATCGTCAGGATCTGGTGACTGATCTGTGGGCAGCGGAAGAAGGACTTAGGATGGTGCCATGGTTTCTGTCTGGACAACTAGACGAAGAAGAACAAATTAAATGACTAGAATCATGAAGTGTGGTATCCTTTTTACTTTGGGTTGTAATTCGCTGGGGTTTTAGTTGAAGAAAACCATCTTTTCTGCTGCTTCTGGCTAGCCTTTCTGAGCAAAGAAGTGAAAGCATCGTCTTTTCTTCCTTGAGAAGTGTATGGACCACTTGTTGAACCTGTAGGCCAGGTGGGCTCAGAGGTCCTACTCAACCCTCGTGTGTCTGCAAGAGCGTCTCTGCTTTTCCCTCTGATTCAAGGGGAGGAAGATGTCCTCTTTGCTTCTAAGGAGTCTGGGCTGGATTGCTGTGTCACTGCACGGAGCAGGGTACAAAGCTGCCTCTCCTCTCATCAAGTCCCTTGCTCATTCTTGGGCTACGTCCTCCCTCCAGGGCAGTGACTCCAGCTGCCCCGGTGTGCTCAACCCTGTTTCCACAGGCCTGGCCCGGCGCGGGGAGCGGGGCTTCTTGCCACATTCGGGGTGCTGCCCACTGTAGATTCAGGGCAGGGCTCTTGTGGAGCCTGGAAGCCCAGGCCCAGAGCTGGGAGCCTGATGGAAAATCTGAACAGGGCCTGAGCAAACAGCACAGCCCACTTCTTGGCATCTGCAAGAGGGACTCACCAAAATGTAACGCAGAGTTGGTGAATGAGGTCAGCTTTGGCTGCGAACCTCAAACCGAGGGCGAGTCCGGGAGACGGAGGAAGGGACATGGGAGGTCACAGAGCCAGGGTGCAGCCCTGGTTTGAAAACAACAATAGAAAATATAAACAAATAAAAAGGCGACAAAGAACAACCACAGCAGAAAGAGGAATCCTTGCAGGAAAGTTCCCCAATTTCAGATCCAGGGGCACTGGCCACCGAGTGTCAGAAACCTGCCCCGAGCATCGGGGGCCCGCCCTGACAAGCAGTTCAGTCGAGTGAAAAGGAAGTGAAAAGACCTTAGGAAACAACTCACAACTCCTGTCTGAGGACAGCCACACACACGGCAGACCTTGGAATTCCACAGAACTGAGAAAATGAAGGCTCTGTGTAAAGCCATGGCTCAGCCTCTTAGGTAACTCGGGGTTATTACTTCTGCTTCGTGGCGGGAACTCCCCACAGCTCCAGCTCCTACAGGCAAAACCCAGCCCTCCCCGAGGGCAGCTGAGCCAGCACTTTCAGAATGAGTCCCTTGGGAACTTTTTTGCCCTCAGACCATAGTTTTGACGGGGGTTCTCCGGAGAGCCGAGGCTTGCTCACTCAAAAACTCTCTCACTTCTAGGATTCGCCCCAACACATGCACACGCTTGTAGAAAAGCCCAAAGGTCTTGGTTTGGGGTTTCTCCTCTAAAAGGCTGGATAAAGCTGCCCCAACTTGCTTTACTAAAATCTCCCGGAGCACATATTAAAAGTCCGGATTTCCAGTCCCCTTCCATGAAGACCGGTTCAGGAGATGTGGCGTACGGCCTTCTGGAATCTGTACTTTTTTACCAAGGTCCCTGGAAATTCTTCTGATCGGGCACGTGGGAGCAATGCTTTTGAGCCGCTAGGCACCAGGGGAAGGACCCGCCGGCCACGGCCATCCCACCACAGCCCCGATATAGGGGGAGGAGACCACGCCAGCCCGGGTGGCCACAGGGACCTGGTGACTCGAGGACACCAGGCAGGGGAGCTCCGGGGAAAGGAAGAAGCGCTCAGGACAGGGTGGAGGCGGGGGGAGTTTGCCAACCATTCTGCGTTTCCTCAAAATTCGCAAGAAGATCATTTCTGGATAAGATGTTCTAAATAGGGCTGCGTCTGCTGGGGTTATGAATCATAACCGGAGGATTGTTTGGACAGGACCTGCTGGGACGTAGTGACAGGATGGAATAAACAGACTGTCTAGAGAGTGGGAGAAAATGTAACGATCGGGGAAGTTTCACGGCATTTGAGGCCCAGATCACATGGACCCAAGTCATGGGTACTCCGGTGTGACCTTGAGCTCCTGTTCCGCAGACTGAAGGACGCCTCTGCGAAGGGCGTTTGTGAGTTTCCGTGCACGAAAGCGGGTGCCTCTGCAGACACCATTTCACCATCATCTTTTATCCCCAGAATTCAGCACAGAGCCACACACATACACTCTCTGTGACGGCCGCTGCATGGCTTTGAATCCACATTGTTTATTTATTTATTTTGCTTTTTGCTTTTAGGGCTGCATGTGTGGCATATGGAAGCTCCCAGTCTAGGGGTCAAATGGGAGCTGCAGCTGCCGGCCTACATCCCAGCCACAGCAGCACTGGATCTGAGCCACGTTTGTGACTTACACTGCAGCTTATGGTAATGCTGGATCCTTAACCCACTGAGTGAGGCCAGGGATCAAACCCACATCTTCATGGATGCTAGTCGGGTTTGTTACCACCGAGGCACAATGGAAACTCCTATTTTTTTTTTTTTGTCTTTTTTTTTATGCAGAGCCACTCCAGCAACATATGGAAGTTCCCAGGCTAAGGGTCGAATCAGAGCTGCAGCTGCCGGCCTACACCACAGTCACTGCAACTCGGGATCCAAATCTTGTCTGCAACCCACATCACAGCTCACAGCAATGCCATGATTCTTAACCCACTGAGTGAGGCCAGGAATTGAACCTGTGTCCTCCTGGATACTAATCGGGTTCGTAACCTGCTGAGCTACAATGGAAATTCCTACATCTTTTATATTTTTTGAGCTTAGAGCCTTGACATTGTGATGGGGATGCCTGACTCATGGCCAGAGCAGTATTTAATTCTGATTTTCTCTATAAAGCATCAGAAGGGGAGTTCCCTGGTAGTCTGGTGGTTAGGCCTTGGCGCTTTCACCGCTGCGGCCAGGTTTGATCCCTGGTCTGGGAACTGAGATCCCACTTCAAGTGGTGGCACACCGAAGCCAAAAAAAAAAAAAAAAAAGCACCAGGAAATGTTTAGACCTGTGGCCTTTCAGAGACTTATTTTTTTTTTCATACTGGATTTTATTTCAATTATAGGTGTACACAAGTCAATTTTATACATTTTGTGTCCCAAACTCACAGTGCATCCCCCCACCCCCCAGATTGTCTTATTTGAAAAACCAAGGTTTTCTAAAGTCTGTGAGTCATTCTCTGTTCTGCAAATAAGTTCATGGTGTCTTTTTAGTTTCCACATGTAAGCGGTAGCATTGGGTGCTGCTGTCTAATTGTCTGACTGGTTTCACTTCGCATGATAATTTCTAGGTCCATCCATGTTGCTATAAATGTTGGTCATTCATTCCTTTTAATGGCTGAGTAATATTCCATTGTGTGTATGTACCATATCTTCCCTATCCACTCCTCTGTCAATGGGCATTTAGGTTGTTTCCATGACCTGGCTATTGCATATAGTGCTTCAATGAACACTGGAGTACACGTGTCTTTTCGAGTCATGAATTTCTCAGAGACTCATTTTTAAGTCTGTGTATTCACTCCACTCTTCAGACACACGCCTGTGCCTTCAAATGGATGTGCTGGGAAACCCTCGTGAACACAGATTGGCTGTGGTGCAGTTGGATCAGCAGCATCTCCGGAGGCTGGGATGCAGGTTTGATCCCCTGCGGGTCTCAGCAGGTTGAGGATCCGGTCTTGCTGCAGCTGTGGCGTAGGTCGCAGCTGCGGCAACAGCCAGACCCCAAGTATGTGGGCCCCTCCCTGAGGAACCTTCCTTCCCTTTCTCCAACTCAGTGTCACGCTTTTCAGTCACAGCTGGAGTCTGTCACTGCAGCCCGCAGCAGCGCGAGCCTTCTCTGACAGCTTCAATTATCAGCTCAAGGAATAAAAGCACAAGTCAGGTCAAGGTGTCAGAGGCCGAAAAATGCACAGAATCAGGTCTTCCCGGGGCATGAATAATGTAAGGGAATGTGTCTTTCTTCTAGTTTTTAGTTCCATTTGGGGAGTTTGCTTCCTGCGAGGCATTAAAAAGGCCTTATTTGACCATTTAGAACAACAAACGGTCCAGAGAAAGATGTATGTGTAATCACATTATGTGTTCAAGGGTTGGCTGCAAAATGCATGACTAATAATAGCTTTTCTTTTTCTTTTTTTGCATTTTCTAGGGCCGTACCCGCAGCATATGGAGGTTCCCAGGCTAGGGGTCTAACAGGAGCTGTAGCTGCCGGCCTTCGCCACAGCCACAGCAACGCGGGATCCGAGCTGCGTCTGCAACCTACACCACAGCTCACGGCAACGCCGGATCCTTAACCCACTGAGCAAGGCCAGGGATCGAACCCGCAATCTCATGGTTCCTAGTCGGATTCGTTAACCACTGAGCCACAACGGGAGCTCCAAATAATAGCTTTTCTTGAGCAACTACTGTGTGCCAGACATTTCACCTAGATAACCTCTAAATCTCGACCCTGCCAGACATGAAATAATAACTCCTTTCCCACAGTCCCCGTCTTTCCAGTGGAGAAGTTAAGGTCCCCACAAGTGATTTGCTCAAAGTAACGGAAGACTGGAGAGCCCAGATTTGAATTTTGGACCCAAACCCTAGAAGTCACACTTTATTTTAGTTTTGAACACTTTTTGTAAATACTAATTTATGGTCTGTTTTGGTAACATTTACTAACGGTCACATACCCTCCATTTCAGCCACTTAAAGGGTACAAGCCAATGATTTTTAGCCCATTCACAGTTTTATAACCATCCCCACAACCAATTTTAGGACATTTTCATCACCCTCCAAAGAAACCATATCCCCTTTAACTATCACCCTCCTATTTCCCCACCTCCTCCCCAGCCCTAAGCAACCAGTAATCTACTTTTGTTTTTACAGATTCGCATATTCTGGATATCTCATGTGAATGGAATCATCCAATATGTGGCCTTTTGGATCTGGCTCCTTTCACTTAGCACCATGTTTTCAAGGCTCACCCAAGCAGTCACATGTGTCAGGACTTCATTCCTTTTTGTGACTGAAGCACATTGCATTGTTTTAGGGAATCTGTGTCCGTCCCAAACTCAAATGTTGAAATCCTAACCCTTAATACCTCAACATGTGACTTGATTTGGAAATAGGATCATTGTGGATATAGTTGGGTAATGGGAGTTCATGAGGAGTAAGAGGGTCCCTCCTCCAGTATGATCAATGTTTTTATAGACTTAGCTTTTATTAAGCTGAGAGACTCTCCCTCCTAGCCCTCAGAAGGTATCAACTCTACCCCCCCCCAAAAAAAAAGAGAGAGAGAGAGGGAGAAAGAGAGGAAATATCTTTGATCTTGGACTTCTAGGCTCCAGAAGTGTGACATCGTCAGTTGTTGGAGCTTGAGCTGTTTCTGCTATCTGGTTATTATGCTGCGAGGCACACGGGGAGTCCAGCTACCTGGTTATTATGAATAATGCTATGGTGAACATTTGTGAACAAGTCTGTGAGTGAACCTGGGCCCTCCTTTCTTTTGGGTTTATACCTAGTGTGGAATTGCTGGGTCATTTGGTTGCTCTGTGTTTAACTTTTGAGCAGTTGCCAGACTGTTTTCCTTAGTGGCTGCACCATTTTGCATTCCCACTAGCAATGTATGAGGGTTCTAGTCTCTTTGCATCTTCACTGACACTTGCTGTTACTGTCTTTTTTATTATAGCCACTCCAGCGGGTTGGCAGTAGAAGCATGCTTTGATTTTGATTTGCACTTCTCCGATGACTAATGACGTTGAGCATCTTTTCATGTGCTTCCTGGCTACGTGTAGCTCTTGTTGGAGAAATGTCTATTCAGATCCTTTGCTCATTTTTCATTGGGTTGTCTTTGCATTATTGAGTTGTCAGTTCTATATTCTGGATACAAGTCCCTTATCGGCTATCTTGCTGGCAAATGTTTTCCCACAACCTGTGTGTTTCCTTCACTTTCTTGATGTGCCTTTAAAGCCGCAACATTTTTAATTTTGATAAAGTCCAATTTTTCGATTGCTAGTGTTTCAGCCACCTGTTTGGCCTCTAAATTTGTCCACAGTCATTTTCCCAAGAGCAGTTGGTGATCTTGCTCATTTTTAAATAGAAAGCAAACCCCGCCTAGCCTCAGTGTGCAGGAAAATCACGAATAAGAGGCCTCACGTGATCTGGCCCCCATCCACCTTCAGCATCATCTTACAACATCTCTCTTGCTCACAGCATCCCAGCTGCTCTGACCTTTTTCTCTCTAAATGTCTACCCAGTTTCTGCTTTGGGGACTCCCATGCACTGTTCTCTGTAATATGCTCACATGCTCCTTCTTTCCATTCCAGACTCAGCTCAAATGTTACTTTCTCCAAGAAGTCTTTCCTGCTCCCCCTCTCTGTTGCCATTCCTCACCCACTCTAGATAACTCTCTGTTTCGGGTTGTGCCCACGGCATATGGAAGTTCCAAGGCTAGGGATCGAACCCGCACCATAGCAGAAACCCTGAGCCACGGCAGTGACAATGCCAGATCCTTAACCTGCTGAGCCACCAGGGAACTCCCAGACACCCTCTATTGCATTGTTCTGTTCTACTTAGGTCAATGCGACTCACACGAAATGATTTTATGGATGTATTTCCTTATTATGCCTTTCCTAGTTAGAATTTAAGTTTGGTAGCAGCAGGGACTTTTTCTGGTTTGTTGACAGCTGCACCGTAGTTTGGGGGACAGTGTATGGCATACAGTAGGTACTTAGCAAATCTTGGTTGAATTACTGAGAAATAGCGTTCAAAAGAACCTCGGCAGAATGTACTCAGTACATGGCACTTCAGAACTGAAAGGAACCTTCATAAATCTCAGCACTAGAAAGAACCTTAACCCTCTGGAGTTCCCTTCATGGCTCAGTGGTTAACGAATCCGACTAAGAATTATGAGGTTGCGGGTTCGATCCCTGGCCTCGCTCAGTGGGTTAAGGATCCGGCGTTGCTGTGAGCTGTGGTGTAGGTTGCAGACGCGGCTCAGATCCCGCGTTGCTGTGGCTGTGGTGAAGGCCAGCAGCTACAGCTCCTGTTAGACCCCTAGCCTGGGAACCTCCATATGCCGCGACTACAGCCCTAGATAAGACAAAAAAGACAAAAAAAGAAAGAAAGAAAGAACCTTAACCCTCTAGGTTTTTTTTTTTAATTTCTTAATGAATTTTATTACAATTATAGGTATACAAAAAGCATCACAGCCAAATTTTATGGCATTTCCATCCCAAACCCTCAGTGCATCCCCCCACCCCCCAACTTGTCTCATTTGGAAACCGTAAGTTTTCCAAAGTCTGGGAGTCAGTATCTGTTCTGCAAAGAAGTTCATTGTGTCCTTTTGTTAGATTCCACGTATAAGTGGTAGCATTTGATGTTAGTGTCTCGTCTAACTGGTTTCACTTTGCATGATAATTTCTAGGTCCATTCATGTTGCTATAAATGCTGTTATTTCATTTCTTTTAATGGCTGAGTAATATTCCTTCGTGCATATGTACCACATCTTCCCAATCCATTCCTCTGTCAATGGGCATTTAGGTTGTTTCCATGACTTGGTTATTGTATAGAGTGCTGCAATGAACACTGGAGTACATGTGTCTTTTCGAGTCATGGATTTCTCTGGATAGATGGCCAGGAGTGGGATTGCTGAATCAAACGGTAATTCTATTTTTGGTTTTCTAAGGAATCTCCCTACTGTTTTCCATAGTGTCTACACCAATTTACATTCCCACCAACAGTGCAATAGGGTTCCTTTTTTTCCACACCCTCTCCAGCACTTATTGTTTGTAGACTTTTTGATGATGGCCATTCTGGCCAATGTGAGGTGGTACCTCACAGTGGTTTTGATTTGCATTTCTCTAATAATGAGTGATGTTGAACACCTTTTCATGTGTTTTTTGGTCACCTGTATGTCTTCTTCGGAGAACTGTCTGTTTAGATCTTCTGCCCATTTTTTGACAGGGAACACTAGGTTTTCTCAAGTTACCTTAATACAGTAGAGTTCACATATTTTGGAATATTGGGCTTCTGAGATGGGAAAGCCAAGTTTCTGCTTGTGGTGTATCCTTTACCTACCCTGGGAAAATGCTTCTCAAATTTTAAAGTACAAACAAATTACCAGAGGGTCTTGTGAAAGTTCAGATTCTGACTCAACAGATTTGGAACCCTGCACTTCTACCAAGCTCCCAGGTGATGCTGACGCTGCCGGCCTGGGGACCACACTTTGAGTAGCAAGGGTTGAGAGGACACAGTGCCCCGGTTCACATGTGATGATGGCAATCCCCCGCTAAGTGGAAACTAGCGGCACAGTCAGGCTTCCGGGATCGCTCTCCAGGGAGGAAGGCTGCAGGTTTCCATCTCTGAAGACTGGTCAGCAAGTATCCCGCCCCCCAGCCCCGAGGCTCACTTCCCTCCACAAACCTGTCTTTACCAGAATGCTCAAGCCTACAGAGAAGGAACAGCCCAGCGTGACTTTGCATCTCTCAAACTTATGAATTTTCCTTATTTATTTATTTTTTCTTTTTTGGCTGCCCCACGGCACATGGTGTTCCCCGGCCAAGGATCAGACCTGAGTCAAAGTTGTAGCCTAGGCCACAGCTGTAGCAAAACTGGGTCCTTAGCCTACTGTGCTGGGCCGGGGATCGAACCTGCTCCCCAGCGCTCCCAAGATGCCACCGATTCTGTTGCACCACAGCAGGAACTCCTGAATTTTCCTTATGTTGAAACGCTATGTCTTCTCTCATGTTGTGTGTTGGGAAAGAACTTCCAGGCAACTCAGTTCACATTTATTGGGCGCCTGCTGTGTGCGTGCCCTGTGTCTTGGAGCTAGAGGTGAAAGATAAAGGAGACCATCCCCCTCTCCCCCAGAAGCCAGGCCTATGATGGCAGTGAGATGAGAAAACAAATGCTCTGGTCGTGACACAACGTGAAACTTTCTGTGATGGAAGCATCTAGTGCTTTGGGAGAGCTGAAGTATTTTCTCTGCAGAGTGACGTTAAGGCTCATTGGCTCAGTGAAACGAGAGCTCCCATCTCGTCTGACTCAGTCTGACTCACTGTTTGGCTAACGCGGTGTCTCCGCAGGCCAGTGAGAGAGGGTGGTGGTGAGACAGGCCTTTGACAGCGTGCTAAGACGTGGAAGGTGGCGCTCGATCCCACTGCCTGACAAAAGCACTGGGTATGTGTCTAAAGCATTACGGAAGCAGAGCGGGGGAGCTGGCTGACTCTGCCTAGAATGTTCCAAAGAGACTCCATGGAGGAGAGGTTTGGGTTTGGCCTTGAAAAATGTCCAGAAGTTTGTCACCTGGCCGAGAGGCTGGGTGCTCCAGGCCTAGGGGCTTGCGGGTGGGGAAATCCTAAGTGAGCAGGGAGTGTTAGGTGTGGCCTGGGTTGGTGAGTGGGGGTGAGGCTGCAGCGGTGAGAACGCTGAGAGGGGCCTCGGGTATCCGGTGAGGACTTGTCCTCTAGGCAACAGATGAAAGGCAGGAACTTCATTAGTTCCTGGAGCAGAGGGGCTCTGGGAGCTGGGAGAAAACGATAAGCTTGGTGAGGTTGGAGCAGGGTTGGCTAACTCTCTGCGAAGGGCCAGATAGCACTTAAACATTTTAGATACGGGGCCATAGGGTGTGTGTTGCAACTCTTTCACCCACCACCGCTAGGGCTCATTTGTAAATGAGTGGCTCTGGGTGGGTGCCAGAAAGCCTTGACACCCAACTTTGATATCATGCATTGGATTTCACATCATTTTCGTGTGTCACAAAATATTCTTCTTCTCTTGATTTTTTTTCAACAATTAAAAATAAGTCACTCTTTGCTCAGGGGCAGTGCAAAATCAGGCTGCGGGCCATTTTTGGCCCCTGGGCCAGAGTTTGCAGACCTGGCTGGGAGTTAGGAGAAAGCCTAGGGCACAGTGAGATTAAAGAGTTTAAACTTTTTCCCGTGGCCAGTAGGGAAGCTTGGGAGGTCTTCAGCACTGGGATGATGAGCAAGTGGCATGCTGGGCCACCTAAGAAGTCATCCTGCAAAATCTAAGAATGGGTCTAAATGGAGGGGAAGAGAGCGATCCGGCTAAGGAAGATTACTGCAAGCCCTCTAAACGCTTTAGCAAAATTTATTTACATAGAGAGTGCTAGTTAAATTCTTTATGCTTTTTCATTAAAACAGACCCCACCCACTCTTGGCACTCATTTGTGTTGTTGTAAGTGCTTGAAAACAACAAATGGTATTTGCTTAATTACTGTAGGACAGTTTTCATTAACTCAAGTTGCCTTTGCGTGTGTAGTCCAGTGTATTGAGGTTTTAGCCTGTGTGGGTTTTATCCCACAAGCATGACTCAGCGTGGGGAAGGGCTAATGTTCAGCCTCTTGGTGGGAGGACGCAATTACACTCAGTAGTGAGCTGGTAAATGTTTAACAACCTGCCCTGTGTGTACATACATATGTAAGTTTATTTTCATTTCATCCTATGAAGGATGTATAGCCCCCAATTTATAAGTAGTAACACCTTATACAATACTCTGGATTATAAATTCCATATGGCTCATTGACTCTCACAGAACTCTTCTGTTGATTTTCACTGAACTCTTGTATTCCCAGCCAACTGATGTTTGCAGTTCAACCATGATTTGACAAAATAAGACTATGAATAAATGCTTGATTATTATCCAATTTGGCAGAGAATTTCCTCATGTCACTGACAAATGAATGTGGCTCAGACATGAATGCTGGTTGCCATTTTTTATGTTAATGATGGAGACAAATATGAAGCCTGGAAGATGCCTGCTGTAACCTCACTCATTTGTCAACAACCTGTGTGTCCTCTGCCACACCTGCATCAGATGGAGGTTCCCAGGCTAGGGGGAGAATCGGAGCTGAAGCTGCCGCCTACACCACAGCCACAGCAACATCAGTTCAAGCTGCACCTGTGCCCTACACCACAGCTCACGGCAACGCTGAGTTCTTAACCCACTGAGCAAGGCCAGGGATCGAACACAAATCCTCATGAATAGTTGTTGTGTTCATTACCACTGAGCCATGACGGGAACTCCTGTGAGTGCTCTCTTTGCTTTATCATGTGACAGTTTGCAAATACTGGAAGAATATTATCTCAAATATATTCACTACTTACAGTGTAAAGGCTACAGACGTGACACATCTTTAAATTTAATCTGCATTTTGTTTGCAATGGAATCCCACTGAAAAGTGTAAATAAAGGGACAATTGAGCCCATTTCTCTCTCTAGAAATGACCACCTATTTCTGAGCTTTTAAATCTGCATTTTTAATATTTTCTTTTCATTTTTCTTTTTGTCTTTTTAGGGCCACACCCTCAGCATATGGAAGTTCCCAGTCTAGAGGTCAAACTGGAGCTGCGTCTGCCAACTATACCACAGCTCACGGCAATGCCAGATCCTTAACCCACTGAGAAAGGCCAGGGATTAAACCCTAATCCTCATGGTTACTAGTTGGGTTCGTTACCACTAAGCCACGATGGGAACTCCATTTTCTTGATCATTTTATTAAGCTGATACAGTTAACAAAACAATAAAGTCTTGATTTTTTTTACATTTGCCAATTGCCCTGGTGTAAATACTCCCACTGTGGACAATTTCAAGCTGCCAGACTGTAGAGTTAGGAAGAGCTGTGTAGCAGCACACCATTGCAGTGGTATTTCTACCATACAGATACAATCTACAGTTTGCTGAATTCCTGGAAACTTAACAGTCAGCTCTCTGGGGTCAGCCTGAGCTGGTTTGAACACCGTACAGATTATACCTCATTTATCTAGAACTGACTTTTGCATGCAGTTCGGCAATCAGAGTATCACCTCTAGGGAGAGCTTTGTTAAAACAAAAAACAAAACAAAACAAAACAAAACAAAATGACCAGACCTCAAGGATCTTACTGTGAAGTTAGCCATGAATAACTCAGTTCATCATCTAAATCTACCATCTTAACAAAATGATGACATTCTCAAAAATTAGCCCTAAATGTCATCTAAAACGTGCTTATTCTCCAGGATCTAGGACCGATGATTAGATTTTCTTAGTAGGAATATGGCCCTTGTAGCAATTTCCCTCTTTTGTCCAAACTAACAAAAAGCATAGATGGGGGAATCGCAGGAATCGCACAAGAGGTAGCCTTCGAAATTAGCTGGACCAGCTTCTTTCATTTAATAAATGAGCTGAGTCCAGGGAGGTTAATTTACTTATTCAAAGTCACAGAGAAGCAAAGCCAACATCAAAACCTAAGTTTTCATTTGTGAAATAGTTTCTGCCTGCTAATTTCCCCCTAAAGTACTAAGGTGAGATCACTGTGATTTAAGTGTATTCCAGCTTCTCACACTTTGGGGATAAATAGGCCCCTTCAGAACCCTGCTGGGGGGTAAGAATAATTAAGCTGGGAAATGAAGCTTTTGTTTATGTTTACATGTTCATTTCACATGGGTTGTTCCTTCTTATCATTTTTCTATTTATTTATTTTTTGGCTGTGCCCACAGCATGTGGAAGTTCCCAGGCCAGGGATTGAATCTGGACCACAGCAGTGCCCTAGTAGCGACCCAAGCCGCTGCCGTGACAACGCTGGATCCTTAACCCACTGCACCACAAGGGAACTC
Source organism: Catagonus wagneri (assembly GCA_004024745.2). Taxonomy (NCBI): domain Eukaryota; kingdom Metazoa; phylum Chordata; class Mammalia; order Artiodactyla; family Tayassuidae; genus Catagonus; species Catagonus wagneri. Next base: position 4,643,683 of record PVHT021183517.1, read on the forward strand.
CTGTTTTTCTACTTGATTACACTATTTACCACGGTTCTTTTAAGGCACAGATCTCTCCATTCCAAGAGTAATCACTTACAAATTATTAGCAAGTGAACTGGATAAGTCTTGTGTGAAACCAGCCAAACCCTCAAGCAAGTTTCAGAGTTATTTTAAATCTTGATTTGAGAGTGAAAAATCTCAGGTTCTTAAGAACTACTCAGGGCAGAAAATTCCTTTGGAAAATGGGCTGTGGGCCCATCTCAACGGGCTGCTGAAAATTTCATTTTTGAGCGGAGAGTTTCTTTCTTCTTCCCTAGAAATGGCAAGTCTGCAACATCATGTTTTTTTTTTTTTTAATACTGCAATTCTTCAACCTTGTATCTGAAACCCCTGGGGTCTGATGTGTATAAAATTCAGAATTTTTCAGATTTTAGAGCGTTAATACAGCACATACACTACATACTCTGAGTCACCCCAGTGGGGTCTGGGGCAACAGTCCAGATGCAAGCACGCTTATAGTTTTCAGCAAAACATAAACATTCATATAAAGTGGGATAAGCAAGACTGTAAAGAGCCACATGCTAATTCATTTCAGGTTAATTTCACCACTAATAGATTTTTTTTTTTTTAATCTTTAGATTTTCAGGGCTTATGTAAATTTTAAAGTTCTGGATAAGGGGATAGACCTGTAATGCCTTTCCCAGTATGTTCTTATCTTCATGAATAATAAAAAAATGTGAGTCCATAAAGTTTTCTCTTTCTTTTTTTATTTATTTTTTTGTTTTTAGGGCTGCACCTGTAGCATATAGAAGTTCCTGGGCTAGGGGTTGAATGGGAGCTACAGCTGCTGGCCTACACCACAGCAACACTAGATCCGAGCTGCACCTGCAACCTACACCGCAGCTCATGTCAACGCTGGATCTTTAACCTCCTGAGTGGGGCCATGGATCAAACCCACATCGTCACGGATACTAACTGTGTTGGTAACTGCCGAGCCACAACGGTACCCCCACCTCCTTTTGTTTTTTTGGGGTTGCATCTGTGGCACGGGGAAATTCCTGGGCCAGGGATTGAACCAGTGCCACAGCAGTGGTCATGCAGGATCTGTGCTGCAAGGGAACTCCATCTACAATGTTTTCTTGATCCATACTCAACTTTCATTTTATTATTTGTTGGAAACTACTAATTCTCACTATATTAATCTCTGAGATGCATTAGCTACGTTTTGATCTGATCTTGATTTAATTCTAGGCTTTTGTGCTGAGAGTCTCAGGGATGGTTGGAGGAATTAACTGTTTTGGTGTTCTACCCCAGATGTACTCTTTGCAGTGGACTTGGTAATGACTTGCTTTCTACCAGCTTTTCATCCACTTGTATAATACAATGCAGCTTTGCAATTTTATTTTTGCAGCTACTAAAGGTAGCCTGAATAATACTATTAAACTACAAAAAACAGGAACAGTATTCGCATCTAACGAGAGTATTGAGAAGAACACAAAATTTGACTTTGTCCTTGTAGAGGAAGTCTGGATCAGTCTGGTTAATACTGTATTAGAGGCCAAGAAAAACTCTGCTTTCTTGTCTTACATCTTTAAATCCATGCTCAGATAGACACTAGTCTTCTAAAACTCAAAACTTAAAAACTTACGGAGAATATCCTCCGATGTCAACAAAAAAGAATGACAAAACTGTAGCTGGAAAACTACTTAGGAAGGATCAGAATCTGTCTGGTGCAGAGAGGGTGCATTAATGTAAATAATATCTACAGGACTTGAATTATAGGAAGTTGCAAATATGGAAACTACCAATGACACCAAAAGGGTGAAAAAACCTAAAGGGAAGATAGAAGCAGAGATGCTACAGTTTTAAAAATGGTAACTTATTGCCTAGTGTGGTTATAAAAGCTGTCCACTAATACAGTTATTTCAGAAAGCTAAATTTCATATGCAATGCTACTAAAATACCAAAGGCCATACATAATGTCTGACCCACACTGCCACCTCATATAGCAAATTCTTACATGGGAGCTTAAAAAAAATTGTTTGGTCCACTGTCCTGCAGCGTCAGGCGACTGCTTTGTCTGACATATTGAATTTCCAGTGTCTCTCACACTTCCTCCTATTCAGATGCACAAAAGGTTTTTGTAAAATTTCCCTTGGTTTTATTGCTGGCAGCCACAGAAACCATGCTATATGCCTGGTGTAGAGAGTCATGGGGTGTGATTTTATTTGGCTAGTGTCTTCGGAGCTTCCAGATTTTTAAAAACAACCGGGAGGGTTTCCTTAAGAGCTGTGCAATGAAAATCTGCACTAATTCAAACTCTTTACTGGATCAGTTATGTATGACCTTTGCCCCCTCTTGTTGCATGTTCTCGCTGCTTCTGTCACACACTGCCTGGGCGCCATCCCCTTCCTTCAGGAATAACATTTCAGGGTATGATCTTCCCACAGTGGGTCCTGGCCTAGTACTCTGAAACTATTTCCAACTAACCGAGAATGATAGAGAATAGTCAGGAAGAGCTCAGGAAACACGACTGGGACATTAACCAGGGGTCCTGTAAGCACTTGGCAGCGCCCAGACTGCCAAACCAGGAGGACGTGGATTTGAACCCCTACCGGGTTAATTGTGTACTCTTAGGAGCACCGCTTCTCTTCCGTAAAATAAATAACCCTCTCTTTACCCGCCTCACGGGTCGTGAGAATTGGGGCGGGAGTGGGGGACAGTACGTATTGCCCCAAAGCACTGTGGTCATTTCTTGCTCCTGTCCTTGCCGAACCCCAAGCTGGCGGGAGGCATCTGCCCGGCCAAGCACAGCGTCCTGCAGGGGGCGAGCTGCTCACGCGTTCTCCCGCGCCGGGACGGGTATTCCCGGCGGTTTAAGGGGGACACCGAGAAGGGTTCCAGGCCTGGGGTGGGGTAGGGACCAGAGGGGCGGCCTGGAGCTCGGCCCGGGAGGGGGCGAGCGCCGCCGGGCACGCGCTCGGAAGCCGGGGTGGGTGTCGAGTCCGGGACGGGACGGGGCCCCCAGGGTTGGACGCGGCCCCATCTGCCCGGCGGGGCGCAACCTCGAACCCGGCGCGCGGAGGGCTCCCGAACGCCGAGACAATGCGGCGCGCGGTGGCGCGCGGCGGCTGGCGGGCGAGCAGCTCGTGGGCCGGGGCGCGCACCGCCTTCCTTCCTGCGGCCCCAGCTTCCCGGCGGCGGCGGCGGCGGCGGCGGCGAGCGCGCGGATTGGCTGCCGGGCCCTCGGCGCCGCCCCGCCCCGCGCCCGCCCGGCCGCCGCCCCCGGCCCGGACCCGCCCCTCTCCGCGGGAGTCGCTGGGGGCCCGCGGCTGGTGGCGGGCACTTCTCGCCGGCTGTGCGCGTCCGCCTCGGGGCTCGTTCGGGAGGGCAGGCGGCGGCGGAGCCCTAGGCGCGGCGGGCGGACGGGCCGGACCCGAGCTGCGCGGGGCTGCGCGCGCGGCCCCTGCTCCCGCCGCCCGGCCCCGCGGGCGGCCGACCCGCGCCCTGCGGCTGCTCGTGCGTCTCCCGAGGCGGCGGCGGCGGCGGCCCGGCGCTTCTCTTTGTCCGCCGGCCGGGCGAGCTGCGGGCGCGGCGAGGGCGGCGGCGGCGGCGGCGGCGGCGGCGTCCGAGCGGCTGGTCGGAGCCCGCGCGGCGGCTGAGGCGGCGGCTCCCCCGCAGCCGGCCGCGCGCGCGCTGCGGCGATGCCGGACCAGATCTCCGTGTCGGAATTCGTGGCCGAGACCCATGAGGACTACAAGGCGCCCACGGCCTCGAGCTTCACCACGCGCACGGCGCAGTGCCGGAACACCGTGGCCGCCATCGAGGAGGTGAGGGCGCCGCGCGGGCCTCGCCGGGCGGCGGGCGCCTCCGGCCGCAGGTACAGCCGCGCCCCGCCAGCCCGCCCCCGGCCCGGGCCCCCGCTCCCGCATCCCGGGAAAAGTTTCTTTTCCTCGGAATCCGGACGCAGCCGGGCGAACGCTGCCCGAGACAGAAGCCCTTTGTTCCGTGGAGGTGGCTCGGAGGAGACGGCGGCGGGCCGGCGGGCCACCTTGGGCCTTTTTCAGATCCCCTCCTTTCCCCGGGTCCCTCTCGGGCCCCCGGCTGGGCGGTCCCCTTCCGTCCTGCCCGCGCCGCCAACTTTGGCCCGGGAGTCGGGGCGGGCGGTGAGCGGGGTCCCCTCGTCCGCCGCGACCGGGGTCGTCGGCTGCCCGCGGTCCCCCGGCGCCCACCTCCCAACTGGTCCGAGTGCGCCTGCCCGGCCCTCCGTGGGCGCTGCCCTGGGCCCCGCTCGGGCCGACTCTCGGGTGGATCCGGGGGACCCCCGGCTGCCCGGGAAAGGTGTGCTCACCTTGGCCGGGAAGGCCCGAGCCATCCCGCAGCGCGCCCGGCGGGAGCCCGGGGAACCCGGCTTCTGATCCCCAGGCCTTTGCTAGCCTCCCTCTCCCCGGGGACGTGTGTCTCACCTGCTCGCGCCCCTGGAGCCCCCCGCCCCATCAGCCTGGAAAAGGCCTGATTTTAGTCAAGGTGCAAAGTCATCGTCTAGGGCTAACTAGTAAGCCCTCCACATCCTGCGGAGAGAGCACTGAGGAACCAGCAAGCTTAGGGGACAGTCAGAGCTGCCTGTGACTGAGGGTCCGAGTTTGAGAGTCCAGCCCTCTGCCCTCATTTTCCTCACCTGTCGAATGGGACTAGCATCCTTTCCCGGGCGGTTAGGAGGGTTCGAGACACGGTGCGGTCAAGTGCTCGGCTGATAATAGGTAACTGGTTTACAAGCCAGCGCCATGGGCCTATACTGAATAGATGATTCAATTTGGCCTGGCCAGGATGTCAAGTTACATTCTTAAAACGGGGCGCGGTAGGTATTTTAGAAGAAGCTGACTGGGATGGTGTGAGTGAGGGAGGTCACCAGAGCGCTTTAAATTAAGCTGTGGTACTCATTTTCTTGCCCACTTGAACAAAGCAGCTGCTGTGAGGAATTGCTTGGGGAAAAAAAATACAGAACGTTTTCCCTTAATGGAAAAATTTTTTCTTTGTAGACGTAAACAGGCAATAATAGGCTAAATGAAAAGTAGCAGATTCAGCATTCTGAATGTTGTAAGTATAGCTAAGGGCATCCTCTTTTTTTTTTTTTTTGGGTGGAAGAGAGCTGCATGTAAACCTTTTGTAGTGAGTCTGTGATCTCACATCACTTAATTCTCTTGTATCAGCAAGGTTTAAAAATGATGCTTTCAAATGAGGCAGATGGGGAATGAGTGTTCAGAAGTTTTTTCAGAAGTGCTGGTTGAAAAGCAAGAAGAAAATTTTCAGTGTTTTGCAAATACCCCATTAACAATGTTTATGGAGTGATTGCAATCAAAAAGGTAGCTGCATCTCTCTTAAAGGAAGAAAGCTTTGTAAAAGAAAACTTAATCGTGTTTCAAGTTTTGTTTCTGTTCCCTACTGCAGTTGGCTGGTTAAATATTATTAACACTGGCAGACTTTGGAAAGCTGGGCAAATAGGAATTGCTGTTAAAATTGATATACCCTCTTCTGATTCATTTTAGTGTACAGTGTGTGTTGCAAAGCTCTTTTTGTGTGCTCTGCAGGAGATTACCGTGGAGCTCAGTTACTGAGCAGATTAAAAAGACTGGATTTGGTCATTTTTATTAAGCTGCAGGCTTGCTCCATATTGCCGTCTAAGCACGAGCATTGGTTAAAACTCAAAAACGAGAAAAAATTAAAATCATTACAGGTCTATTTCACTTGAAGCAAATCCAGGGTACACCTGAAGATGATGGTACCTGTGAACTTGGATTTATGAGAGAACTAGATTCGAAAGTTGTTTACTTTCTGAGAGAAATCACTGTGGATTCCTTTAAAATAAAGCTTTTTCCATGGTGTTTCATGTTCATTCCCATTACCAAAACTTGTTCCACATATGGTTTTATTAAAAAGTGATTAATTTCGTATTTTGATTTTTAAGTAAGCTTTTATACTGAAGTGAGACGTGAGAATGGATATTGTGACATAAAGTTCTTTTAACGGAAATACGTTTAAAATTTGCAAGTCCTAGGTCCTGTGTTTAAACATGTCCTGGAATTAGAAAACTAATTCTGAATGATGAGCCTATGTTTCCAAGATAGGTTTTGTCAGCAATCATCCTGCAACTGAAGTGTACATTTTTTTTTTTGATATGCACACTTGCAGTTTTCCTGTAGTAGCTGACAGAGCTCTACCCTGCACTGTGAACCTCTCGCCTGTTGTATTTATTCCTCATTTCTGCCTTACACAGGAGGAAATTGAGGCTCAGGAGGTTCATGTGCTCAGGGTTTTAGAGCTGGCAAGTTGAAGAGCTGGAGTTTGAACCTGGCTCCATGCTGTTTGCAGAAATGATGCTGCTTTGTGTTACTTTTAAGAATGCTGGATTCTCTAAATCATTCCTTTCTCAGACCTGGGTTCAAGTTCAGACTCCACCATTTGCCGATTGATTGTGTGAACTTGAGTGAGATAGCTAATGTTTTCTCATTGTCCTCGGCTTTGAAGTCTGGATAACAGCACGCGTCTGCTCTAGAGGGTTGTGGGAGGATTTAAGGAGATGATACACAGCACAATGACTGGTGGACAACTGGTCGAATAAATGGCACTACTTTAAGAGATTATATTGTAGTTAATCCACAGACCCTGATGAGGGTGTTTGGCCCTTGGATGGGATTTACATGGGTGGGTTGGTTGGGGGTACGGGGAGCAGGGGAAATGGATGATGAGTGGTTGAACCAGTAAGTTCAATAGTAGTGGAAATAGATGATGAGTGGTTGAACCAGTAAGTTCAGTAGTAGTGGAAAACTACTATTTGTTAACCCTTGCTTGTTTTTTGACCAGTTTATTTTCTTGACAACAAATCAGCACATAGCTGTGTTTTAAAATTTTCACTTGGTGATCACTTTCTCTGGGTGGAGTAATTGTTTTGCACAATTTTAGCCGAGTCTGGTGCTTCAGCTGGAATCTGCCCCATGTTTTTGGAAATAACGGAAAAAATAAGTAGTTGTGGCTGAATCTGAAAAGTGACCCCCCCCCCCCCCGGCCTTGAGGGAGGTTTATTGCTGTCTCAGTGTCTTTGAGTCCCTGGCACTTTTGAAATGGTCTCAAAATCAGGAAAACATTGTGTACGATTGTGGAATATTTGTGTTTATAGGTTTTAGACTCTCCTTGAGAGCATCTTCCATTCTGCCCTGCTTATTTGGCTTTGTCAGATACGTAGTTTTAAAAATAAATTTGATGTTGACTCGCAAGTATTAAAATTTAATCTTCTTCCTTCCGGGCCATAATTCTCTGCTCTGTTGTCCTCGGTTGCCATGGAACTCCGACTGCTGTCACAAGCACAGGATTCTAACTGCAGGGTTAGAATGAGCATCTGGGCTGCATAGACTCCCAGGGGCCTTGCTTTCCTTGGGGACAGATGCCCCTCCCAGCAGCTACAGCGGGAACCCAGCCTGCGAACTTTTTAGGCAAGAATGTGATTCTGAATCTTAGTCTTGGTGACTTGTTTAAAAACCAGCTCTTCCAAATCACCGATCAACAGATTTTGTTTGGCTTTATTGTCAGAGGACATCACCTCCTCGCCCAGTCCATTACTTCCTCGCCCAGTCTTATCTTTGGAAATAATTGTCCCTGGGTCAGAGAAGATCACCTTTTTGTGCTGTGTTTAGAAATCTGGATATAGGGGTTTGCAATTTTTGAGTCATTTAAGGAGGCAGCGGCCTCTTCTAATGTGATCTCCATTCTCCCTCACTCCTGATTCAGTTTCTCTCTTTCTTGTGATTACCGGTGGAAGTAGTAAAGCTCCTTCTGGGGTGTTCCAGGCCCTGTCGTTCGCTCAGCATTCATTAAGTCCTGCAGTGTGCTAGGTTATGGGATTGGAGTACGGAGAGGACTGCGTTCTGTCTTTGAAACGACCTACAGCTTGGTGGAGAGACAACCATCCTATAAACAAATCAGGGCAATGGAATAGTGTGCGGCTGTGACGGCAGGCTTATCCAGAATCACGGATGCCAAGGGGTGGGAGCATTCAGCTCTGCCTGGGCCCGGGGTTTGGGTTGAGTCATGAAGTCAGGGTGGTCATCGGTGGGTGGCCCTGCGCTTTTATTACCAAGGGGTCTCAGTATAGCCTTTTGTATCTGCTGCTCTGCCTTAGGTAAGTATCTATCCACTCCTGAGCTGTGGCCAACCATGCTTGGATTTTGGGTTTTCATAGCCAATGCACAGAGGGCTGCTCGGGCCATGAATTTGGAGTAATCCTCGATTCTTCTCTTAACCCACCACTTTTCCTTGCCCTGAGGCCTTCCTTTGTGGAGCACATTCTAGACCTTTGCCATCCAGTACGGTGGCCTGGGATGAGAAATTCAGGTCCCCAGCTGCCCCTCGCCACACTTCAGGTGCTCAGTAGCCGTGTGAGTACTGGACAAAGAGGTTTAGAACATGTTGTCCTTGCAGAGAGTTCTGCCGGACGATGCTGTTTTAGACCCTCGCAGCTCAGAGAAAGGTCCACTGACCAGCAGCATCGACATCACCTGGGAGCTTGTCAGAAATGCAGGATGCCGTCCCCCCTCGGAATGGCATCTTAATGACATTCCCAGGTGCATTATACGGATGTTACAGTTTGCGAAGGACTGTTCTAGACTGTGAACCCTGGCTGCACGTTAGAATCACTTGGGGGGGCAGGGTTGTAGACCAGAGATGCCTGACCCCACCCCTGAAATTCTCATGTGATTGCTTTGTGGGGCCTGGAGCAGTGGCCTTTTTTAAAACTGCTCCCTCCGTGGGGTTGATAACCACTGCAGTCAAGGTAATGCAGTGTCAGGTAGGGATGCGTGCTCTGAAGAATAATAGTGACGCAGAACGCAGGACTAGAACCTGACTCTGGATGTGGAAACTGAAATCAGGAAGGGCCTCTCCGAATAGGTGACGTCAGAGCAGGGTCCAGGACGCAGTGAGGGCGCCAGCCAGGGGAGAGCGGCCTGTGAAAAGGCCCTAAGGTGCAGATGGCTCGGGGCCTTTAAGGACAGGAAGCGGCTAGTGTTGGAGGAGAGAAGTGGGCGTGGCAGAGGATCGGGGCCAGGCGGGGCCAGATCATTCTTGGGAAGGAACTGGATTTTGTTCTGACTGTGGACGCTGCTGTAGGGTTTGAGCAGGGAATCCCCTGATCTGATCGACATTTTAAACGTTCCACGGTGGTCGTTCCAGGGAGACAAGCAGGGCCTGAGAGAAAAGGGGAGACTGGTTGGCACTGAGCATCTGATGCAGTCGCGCGGGCATGAGGGTCTTGGCTTAGGTGGTAGCAGTGGGGGCGACCAGGGGTCCGATGGAGGCCTCTGACCTGACAGATCTTTGTGTGTTCTGGGGTGAGCTGAGCAGAACGGAGGCCAAGTTCAGGTCACTCAGGCACCTAAAGATGGACCTCTGGGTGTCCCGACGGCGAGGCTGATAATACTCTGATGTTGGTGTCAAGGCCGGTCCTGTGCTGTGCAGCGTGGCTTAGAACTTGTCTCCGCAGTGATGAGTACTGGTTTGGTTTTGAGCCGAAACTGAAGGGGTGGGGAAGGGGGATTGAGCAGAGCTGGGTAGACCCAGCCAAGGGGTATGTTGCTTCTCTCCTCTGCTCTTTTTTTTTTTGTCTTTTTGCCTTATCTAAAGCCATACCCGTGGCATATGGAAGTTCCCAGGCTAGGGGTCTAACAGGAGCTGTAGCTGCTGGCCTTCGCCACAGCCACAGCAACGCGGGATCCGAGCCGCGTCTGTAACCTACACCACGGCTCACGGCAACGCCGGATCCTTAACCCACTGAGCAAGGCCAGGGATCGAACCCGGAACCTCATGGTTCCTAGTCGGATTCATTAACCACTGAGCCACGACGGGAACTCCAATTTTTTTTTTTTTTTAGAGCTGCACCCGAGGCATATGGAGGTTCCCAGACTAGGGGTCCCATCCGAGCTACAGCTGCCGGCCTACACCACAGCTACAGCAAAGCCAGATCCGAGCCGCGACTGCGACCTGCAGCTCACAGCAACACCGGATCCTGAGCGAGGCCAGGGATCGAACCTGCGTCCTCATGGATGCTAGTCAGATTTGTTTCGGTGGAGCCACGGCAGGAACTCCCTCTCCTCTGCTCCTTAAAGGCAGAGGAGAGCAGCTGACGCTTTGTTGGCTTTGTTGGCTTTGTCAGATGTGTGGGCTACTGTCCCCATTCAGCTTCCCAGACACCCTCTTTCCCACTGAAAAGAGGCGTGAATTCACTTCATCCTCCTCCGCAATAGGAAGCTGCGTCCTTTGCTCACACTTCTGTGTCATGTGGCCTTCAGGTGGTTTCCAGGGCTCTTCTGGTACTTGGGTACCGATACCGTGTTATCATGCGAGTGGTGTGGAATAAATGGATGGTCAGCCAGAGCTGGAATGCTTGGCCTGTGTATTTATTTGTATGTGGTTGTGTTGGGTTACTGATTCATAAATGCGTGTGGACACCTACCAATATGTTGTCACTGCCAAGGGCCAGCGATGGAAAAGGACTAGTTCCTTCCCCGTAAAGCACTTATTTTCTCATCTTGTGTGCAGTTAAGTGTTTATCCTCTTATCTCTTTTTTGTGCCACGGATCCCTTTGGTAGCCTGGCAAAGATGGACCTCTTCAGAAAGATGTTTTAATGCATCATTAAAATACATAGGATCTCAAAGGAAACCAAACATATCGAAATATGGTTAGAAAAATATGTGAAAAATCTGTTATCCTATGTATATGTCTTTACTAAATCATTAAATACCAAGATTTGGTAATGGTCTAATAAAGACTTTAATTTTGTCTTTTTTTTTTTGCCTTTATCTAGGGCCGCACCCGCGGCATATGGAGGTTCCCAGGCTAGGGGTCTAACAGGAGCTGTAGCCGCCAGCCTTAGCAACGCGGGATCCTAGCTGCGTCTGCAACCTACACCACAGCTCACAGCAACGCCAGATCCTTAACCCACTGAGCAAAGCCAGGGATCGAACCCGCAACCTCATGGTTCTTAGTCGGATTCATTAAGCACTGAGCCACGAAGGGAACGCCCCAGACCTTAATTTTGAAGTAGTAATGAAGGTAAGCAGCATTGGGAGCTATTTCTAACAACTCTAACGTTATATTAATATATCTTTTGTTGGAGTCACAGGTATTGCTGATACTATCATGGTGTGCTGCTTACAATCGTAATTTAGAAAAATGTTAAATTTCAGTTAGGGGCTAATGAAATGCAGATGTATTTTTTTTTGGCTTTTGAGGGCTACACCTGTGGCATACATAGGTTCCCAGGTCAGGGGTCTAATCGGAGCTACAGTTACTGGCCTACGCCACAGCCACAGCAATGCCAGATCCAAGCCACGTCTGTGACCTACATCAGAGCTCACAGCAACGCTGGATCCTTAACCCACTAAGCGGGGCCAGGGGTCGAACCCGCAACCTCAGGGTTCCTAGTTGGATTCATTTCTCCTGTGCCAAGACAGGAACTCCTGTAATTCTTTTTTCCAGTCCAAGTTTATGACCCCCCCCCCCCCCCGAATTCAGGCTGGAAATTCCAGGCTTGATGGTAAGATTAATTTAGTTAATTGTATTTTGGAGGGAGGGAATGACCCTGTAATAGGGCTGTTTAAACAGATTTTATAATTATTATACTGTCATTGTCATGAATTGGTTCTTAGAATTTAGCCGAGGGGAGTGACACCCCAAGCCAGTGTTAGAATTATCAAGTGAGCACTACGGGTATTTAGAGGAACCAGGGTGCAGGGTAAAGCCGTCAGTTGCGGCTTCACAGCCACGGCGCTGTCTGCATCTTTTCAAGGTCAGGGATGAGTTTCCCATAAGACCCTGGGTTAGTTTATACACCTGTGCATGCCTGGACTCGGTGAAATTGGGAGTTGCGATTGCATCTTATGAGTCCTGTAGTTGGGACTCTGAGCTGGGCTGCCAGTTCGCCTGTCTTTCTGGTTTGTTGTAAGCCATCCTGGAGTCTGCGGGGCAAGCCTCATTGGGAAGCCATAGGCTAACAGGAACCTGCTGCCCAGAGTTCTGTGTTGTTTTCGGTGAGATTACATGTTTGAAGTTAAGGCTGTTGTTGTGTGAGTGCGTTTGGGGTGCCTGCAGAGAGGTTGAAGTGTCCTTGTTGGTCCGTGTTGGGTTTTTTGTTTTTTGGTGTTCTCTCAGGTCTGTGCTTTTAGCATTAATTGGGCACTTGACTGTGTGCCAGGCAAGCTTTAAGTTCTTTTTGCATATGAACTCTTAGCCCTTGTAAGGTTTACAGAAACCCCTGTAAGGTCCAGAGAACCTAAGCTGCTTTCCAAGATTGTAGAGCTAGTAAGTGGTGGAGCCAAGATTCAAACTCAAGCATTTTGACACGCGCATCAGCTCTTGTAACTGCCAGCTGCCTCTGGAGGCCCTGGGCCCGAAAAGGCCCTCGGCGTAGCTGCCTCTGTGACCAGACCACCTCGCTCTTGCTACGTTGCATCTGTTGCGTGTCTTGAGTGCCTGCTTCTGGGGAGTCCCTGCTGCCAGGGTTTCCTCTTTGGCCCCTTTGTCCTTGTTGCTCCAGGAGCGGTTACTCTTTATTCCCTTCACTGCTCTGCTGCGTGCCCGGCCCTGCAGAGCCGGTGGCCCCGGGCACGGCTCACACGCTGGCAGGAGGCCTGTCCTACTAACGGTGTTGTCGGTGACATCATCTCTCCATGCCGCTCCGAAGGTGGCTCTGTCAGAGGGACGCTCTACGCGGATGTTGGCGGTCACATCGGGGGCTGGGGAAGTCAGTCGCCCGTAATGTTCAGTTCCCTCGGCTTTGAGGATTCTAGCCTGGTGGTCCTGATTTGGGGCCCCCTTCTCTAGTTTCCCAGAAGAGAGCACAGTCTTATTAGAGTTTGTTTTGCTTTTTTAGCACTAATGACACCGATGGCCAACATTTCTTTGAGCCTTAACTCTGGGTTAAGGACTCAGCTGTGTTTTAAATTGATTGTTTTGATTGTTGAATCCTTTCAGCTGTCCTGCGAGGTGTAGATCAGGCTGTTATCACTGTTTTATAGTCGAGGAAACGGAGGCTCAGGCAAGTTACCTGACCACAGGCAGCCACCCTGTGCCGCTATTAGGGGGGATTAGAAGCAGGGTCTCAGCCACGCTGAGATTGGCGTCACTTCTGCGTTGCTCTGCCCCTGGCCCGAGGTCTCCTGCTGGGGTCTCTGTGTGCTGAAGACCCCTCTTCAGGTGCTCCCCTGGGCTTCTTTAGTGCGGGCTGTCACCTTGTGCAGGCTGCTCCCCGCTGTCAGTGACAGAGAACGTGAGGTCGCCCGGATGAGGGCATCAGACCAGCCCCTGCAGAGGTGCTTATTAGGAGGCCTTAGCTGCCTCGGAGTGAGTTAAAAGGACACAGCTCCCCCCCGCCACACCTCCCGCGCGCCCCAGAGCTGGGGGCCTGAGGACACTGTCATGGCTGCTTGTAAAGGACTGCAGGGCCACGTGGGCAGGGATCAGGCCTGTGCAGTGTTCTCTGGGCGGCGGCAGATCTGTGCTTGGAGAGGCGACCGCTGAAGGCTGAGTCCTGAGTCTGGGCAGAGGCAGCTGTGGTGTCAGCAGGGGCTGTGGGGAGATCCTGAGACAAGGGAGAGTGTTAAGGCCTCGTTCTGGCTTTACTCCTCTGACAGCCCCGCGCTGTTCCCAGCCAGGTGCTGGACCCTGGGCGGCTGATTTCCCTGGTCCCCCCTCGGTGGCCTCTGTGGTGAAGTGGAGGGTGGCTGAGAGGTTTCTTCACATTCCGCGTCTGCAGCACAGCTCACCGCCTCCAACAGGCTTACTGCGCCTGACGGGCTCCTCCACTTTCTCCTGGTTGTTCCTATCCATCCTTTTCAAGAGTTCAGAGGTGAAAAAAACCCTCCCCCTCCCTCTCCATTCCCCCTTTAAAGGTTCCCTCCCTGCAAATGGCACTGGAATCGGTTCGGTGGTGGGCCCCTGAGCTGGCGTCTCATTGGGTGCATCGCTGCTTTAAGTTTGGAACAAATGGGGCTTTGTGCTTTGCCCCCCATCTCACCTCCAAGCTGTCTTTCCAGTCTTCGCTCCAGGCCTGGGTCCCTGTTGTGCTTTGTTTCCGTGTTGAAAAGAAGGTTGCGGTAATGATCACGGGCTTTTGAGATCACTAAGTCGCTGGGACTGCTGAACCGGAAGTGACATACCGATTTTCTGATATCGGGGTTCCAATGGCTTTCTTCCCGTAGGCTTAGGGGGAGCCAGTATTTCCTCACCGGAAGATGTGCTGTTACGAAGCCCTGTGGGTTTGGCTGTGTTAATAGGCTGGAGTGAAGGAGCGCTAGCCGAGGAGCTGGAGGAGCTGGTTCTAGTTCTTTTTTTTTTTTTTTTTTT